>CM062814.1:315874312-316344830 GCA_031772625.1 Pinus tabuliformis | reverse complement strand
TATTTTAACATATGGTTGATCAAGGTTTGCGGTAATAAGATCTAGTTTCTGTGAAGTGCAGTATGTTGTTTGATATTCTAGTTACATTGATCTGGTTGTTCTAGTTGTTTGGTTTAGTTTTAAGTGTATTTAGTGGTTGAGTTCGGTGATTGGTTGGTTTTTTCTATTGGTTCAATGGTTGAGTTATAGAGATTAGTTTCAACCTTGATGATTCGTTTTGAGATTAAATGTTTGTAGTCAGTCCAACATGAAAATTTGATTAAACATGGGCCCGTCGGTTATGATATTGTGTAGGAGGTGGATCATTATGAAAAATTTATGAAACGTGGTCCCTGAATATGACATAGTTGGAGATTCCTTCTAGTGGTAGTTTCTAAATAAGATCAAGGGGTTGGAGCTCCCTTCTAGTATCAGTTGTAGAACGAACCAAGGTTGTAGCCTTCTACAAGTTGGTGCTTGCGTACTAGTATAAGTTTATGCCAGTAAAAGATTTAGGGGGTTTGAGCTCCCTTCCAGTAGGAGTTGGAGAAAAAGCGAAGGTTGTAGCCTTATTCAGGTGTTTTCCTATGTATTGTTTTGAGTCTGTTCCAGTACATGATTGTAAAATATTTTCTTTATATTAAAAGAAGACAAAGATGACCACAATAGGTGGTTTTTTTCCTCCATTATGTTTCCACCTTAAATCTTGGTGTTCATGTGTGATGGTTTATTTTATTCTTACTGCACATGGATACTATCTATTTAATGTTTGATGAAGTGTTGATGCACTGGATCAACATAAAAAAGGATGAATTATCTAAAAATTAAGTTTACTGGATAGATGCTAGTTATCTTAAGAATAGTCGCATACACGCATGGGTTCCCTTCAGTAAAGTAGCGTACATAAATCAGAATATAAAATTGAAAAACTTTATGATTTGAAAATACTAATTCAGCCCCACCCCCCAAATATCTTTCGCAACATTGGAATCAGAGGAGGTCCTTTGGCAGAAGCTTGATTGCTTAAAGAAGATCTGTCAAGATCGGCAGTCACGAAGTAGTATTTTATATCATAAATCCTATATTTAATGTAAATAACTTTGTCTTTTGGAACTTTAGGATGAGAGCATAACTTGTAGCCACTAGGATTTGATGTGTGGGAAATCGTTGAAAGTGGATATCAATTTCCAATCTCTATCCATTCGGATACTGCAGGAAAGAAACCAATGAAAAATATGTAAATTCCATCTTGGGAATTCTTGTCGAGACAAATTTCATGAAGGTAATGCAACTAAACACAACAAAGCGAAAGTCAGATAAGATTATCCAAAGTTATGAAGGCGACACAAAGGTAGAAAGTGTTAAACTTCAAACACTAAGAATCCAGTATGAGACATTGAAAATGCATGATGATGAAAGAATTGCAACATATTTTCTTAGAGAAGATGAAGTTGTGAATTCAAAAATATGCTTCTATTATTGAAAAGATTTGAGATCTCTAACTCCAAAGTTTGAAAACAAAGTATCTACTATTAAGAAATGCAGGATCTGAAAACTCTCACACTTGATCAAATCCATGGAATACTGAAAACATTTGAGATGAGGAAAGGTGGTCCTTCAGATATCAGAGATCGAAAGAAACCTTCAAAGATACTAAAAAGGGAAAAGAAAAAAGAAGATTCAGTGTATGTATCAAAAGGAGAAGAGGAAAACTTTGTAAAGAAACTCCAAGTGGGTACTGAAAGATTCAAAGGTAATCCTCCCTTCAGTTTTTTTCCTGTGGTAGAGTTCATCATTATGCTTCTAAATGTTCTTATAAAAAAAATCAAGAGAAAGGAAAATAAGTTTCATAAATAAATATGAAGATGTTTGAAAACAAGAGAAGCTTTTATACACACGAAGACAATGACTGTATTTCAAATCATTGAAGATGGTGAGTTTTGATCAAGATTGTTGCTTACTTATGGAATTTGAAGATAAAATTAATAATTTAAAACTTTGGCATAAATATATCAGATGCAGTAATAGTTATAGATGCCAACAAATATTCAAGTTTGGGAGCAACCCACTCTCTAGTGATCAAGAATGAAGAAGACAGAGCATCATCAGGTATGGATTTTTGTTCAAAATGTGATCCACTTTCTTGTCTATGCAATAATGACAGTGATGATGATAGTGAAAACACTGAGCTTACACTTATGAGTAAAAGTGAAAGTAAGCCTCTTGAAGCAGCAGATCACGGCAAGTAAGAATCAATGGACAATGAAAATGTTCTATGCTAAGAAAAGATAATTATCAACAATGGAAAGGAAAGATGAAGTATAATCTAATAAATCTCGATGTCTGGCATCTAGTGTGCAATGGTTACACCAAGTTTCCTCCATCAGACAAGGAAGTGAAAACAAACAGTAAGGCTTTGAGTAACATATTTTGTAGCATATCTCATTGAATATTGAATAATGTTATGAATCATACTACTGGAAAGCAGTGTGGGATAAGGTACAAGAAATACATGAAGAAATCCCAAAGTAAGATTTCTCAGCTAATATTATATCTAACAATGTGTCCAAAATCAAATATGGAGTTTCTTTGAAAAAGATTGTTAATATTAATGATAAGTTGCAGGTTTATGACGACAAGGATCATTCCAGTATGATGTCTAACCACTATTGTGAAGGTCTTGAAGCTGAGGTTATCTCTCTAAAATAAGATCTTGAAATAACAAATAAGTCGAATGAAGAACTACTTCAAGCATTTGAAGAACAAGAAAATTGGATAAAAGAAGAGATTCTCAAATTAAAACGACAAGTGGAGGAAGGATGAAAGATTGAAGAAATTATGAAAGAGAAGCAAAAGAAATATTACGTTGATGTAAATATCCTAAATGGTGTTGGCTGTGGAGCCTGACTATCTTCTGTATTCAAAGGTATCACCGCATTAGACCCTAGTTAATATTGGGGCAGCAACACCGCTTGTAAAATATTCGCTGCAGGGGGGGCAGCCACCCCGAAGCTAAAAGTAGATGTAAAATTGCCTAGTAAAATGTTGTAATTTCATAGTCAATCTGGGCCATTCATTAGGTGGAGATCTGATGGTATAAGTTATTTTTAATTTACGATTTTTTTCCCTAGAAGGAAACCCCTCGCTATATATGAGGGAATTGTATTCTATCTAGGTAGATCTGTATTCTGAGTGAGAAAGAGAGAGGAGATTATGTGAGAGCAAAGAGGGAATTACATCGGATCTGTTGTAGGTTGTTTCTCTTCAGTTTGCTTGATAATATAAAAGGAAGGACTGGTTGCTTCTCTACGGACATAACCCAAATTGGGTGAACCACGTATATATGCGTCTGTCTTGTTTTATGCATTTTTTTGTTTATATTTTTGCAATTTTTTATGTGTTCCATTGCTCTGTAATATATAATTTTCTAAAAAAAGGTAAATTAGAAGAAAATATAAAAAATTTGCAATTTCAAGGTAGTACTAATATTTTCGATAATATTCTTAGTAATCAAAGATCTCTTGCCATCAAATATGGTCTTTGTTTTGATGAAAATGTTAAAGGTGAATCTAGCTCACAAGCTGAGGCAAAGAATTCTAATGCAAAATATGAAATTCTCAATAAGGAGAGAAGAAGTCGACCTCATCAACAACCAAGGAAGGAAAGTCTTCAAAGGAAATCATTTACTCCTAACTATAGAAGCATTATTCAATTTTATCCTCTAATCAATAATTTTGAATGTTATATATGTCATAATTTTGGACATGTTGTAGCCCGTTGCAGAAGTAGAATATTTCAAGCTAATAACCATCTTACAAAAAGATTATCATCTTCCAGGTACTTTAAAGGATATTTTTTTTCTTGCAATATGTTTGGTCACAAAGCCATTGATTGCAATAGAAGGAATATGGAACATATAAGTTGTTATGTTCGTAACAAGTTTGGGCACGTAGAAAAACAACATAGGAACATGTATATGGATCACCACAAACATCATGGTACGCAACCAGATAAGAAAATTAATTTCAAATACCTTATAAAGATTGGTCCACCAAAGTTTCTCATAATAAGAAAGAAAATGATGAACAGATAAGGTGTTGTCTTGCTCTCTTCTCATTTGAAGATGAAGATGAATGGTACATAGATAATGGATGTTCTCATCACATGACTCGAGATAAGAATAAAATGGAGTCTCTCAGGAAGAATCATCATGGTAAGGGTATTCTTGGAACTGATATTTCAGCTTAAGTTCTAAGAGAAGGTAAATCCAGAATTAATAAAACTAGATTAGTTGTTGATGCTTTATTAGTTCAAGGGTTGAAGAATAATATTTGAAGTGTAGGAAAAATGGAAGATAAGGGAAATATAATTGTGTTTACATCAACCAAGTGCAAGGTTATGAATGAAGTAATTGGAAAGGTCATAATAAGAGGATATAGAAATCGAGACAAATTATATGTGTTTGAAGAATGGAATTCCCATAGATATGAGAAAGGTTTAGACTTGGAGTAAAAGAAGATGGTGCATATTACAGTCTCTTATTCTTAAATAAATATTTCAAACATTGATTGCAAAAGTGGTGAGAGGTACTTGACCTCAGGAAAACAAAACATGACTATTAGGTCCTCAGGATCAGTGATGTGTAATATTAGGGGCGAGTAATACATGTTGATTCCCATGGTTGTTTTTTTATTTTCATGCTACATATACTACATATAGTGCCTCTGGTGTAGTAACAGTAAAGAAGTACAAACAAAACAAACTTAGGGGGAGATGAAAGTGTGAAATTTCAGTATTTCACTTTTTGCACGTTGATCCAATTAAGAAGAGTTGTGTATCTACATGAGTTTTGAACTAAAAATTCATGTATATCCTGGCTGAATGAAGAAACAATAGGATAGACTCAAGAGAAGAGTCTGCTATGCTTCAATCAATTATTGTCTAGCTTTTCCGCTCTGATGGTTGATGGTTACAATCTGTTGATGCTATTTAGAAGTGCTTTTAGTCTTTATAAGTTGTTGATACCTTTATGCATGACTGGTTGATGAATATAATTGGATATCCTAACAGATGGATGAAATGATATGGTCATATCTGACAGTGAGCAATTAGCAAAGGTTCAGGGGGATCATTTTCTATGCTTCTCATTATGTATTGATGGAATTATGTTTACTTCAAATACAATGATTCTTTGGTGATTCTTATTATGAATTTATTGAATGATGAACTTGTTATCTCATACTCTGATGAATAGTTCATTATGCATGCTTAAGTTTCATATTGATGGAATAGCTCTTGATGAAGTGGCGTTGGTGTGATAATTCTTCTTATGAAGAATTTAGGCCAAGAGAATGATGTTGCGAAGACATGGTTATATGCTACTGCTACATTTGTTGGATGATACTTGGAAACATGGCATATTGAAGAATGATGCTACACTATCCTATCTTACTTTATGATGATATTCTTGGTCCTCTCTTATGATGTTGTGGCTACATACCAGGTCACAAGTTGATGATATTAAATCTACATTGTTGTATCTTACATATTTGATGATGAGTTTCATATGGTGCAGATCATGTATGGTGTATGATAGTTATTGTTGACTATCATGGTCTTAATGAGGTATTTTTTCTTGGTTATATGTGTCATATTTATCATTTGATGTAAAGGTCATGTAAGGATCTATGATATACTCATTGTATAATTCAGTCATGTATGGACTATTATGGTCAAGTCATTTTTGGACATGCGATGTAATTTGTAATCCCACTATGTTTGGGAAGTTGGTGTAATAATGATGTCAAATATGTAAACCAACTGTGATTGGGTGCTTGATGTAAGTTTTAGTCCTTGGTGATAGGAAAATTTATAGGGTCATGTACTTCATTGTACATCCATTAGAAACTTCAGCATGTGCTCAGGGGGAGCATGATCAGTGTCCATACTCAGCTATTCAGGTACATAAGTCTTCATTCAGCATTGGTCAGCCCTTTTCCCTTGATGTCAAGTGGGAGGGTAGCTTGGTTTCATGCATGGCTTGATGTGTACAGTTATTTACAGGTTGTGGTCAGCAAACACCAAAGTGGTTGCCATCAAGTCCAAAGGGGGAGATTGTTGGCATTATGAATTATGTGTAGTCCTTAATCACAACCTACTTGATGAATTGTCCTGGATGGAAACCTACTTTTTGAAGATGTAAACATGTGTTTATATATGAGGCAGAGGTATGACAAAGGCATATCAGTTCACTGGTGGAGGTATGATAAAGTTGAAAGTTCAAGAAGTATATGTGGGTTTTGTTAAGCAATGTCACATACACAGGCGAGTATGAATAAGAAAAGGCATGTAAAGTTCTCGCACCATGGTATTCTAAATACCAAGGGTCCTTACCATGTTTTTTCCCTATGGTATTGAACCCACTAATGGATTTTTTGATCCTGTATAATAAAACCATCGGCCAGAGTATGGTTTTCACCTATGGTATTGGATAAGGGCTAAAATATGTAAGGATGTGAAGATCAAAGTGGTAAAGTGTGCAAGTGATGGAGATCTTATGCATAATTAAATTTGAAGCAAATATGCATGAAATGGGCTATCGATGCTTTTCTTGATTTAACCTAAGTCTTCTCCCGAGAGTTTAATGATGGATCAGATCCAATATATCTCATATGAAAATCATGATTATGAGGTGATTTTATTTGTATTGATATCATCTTAATGTGTGATTTTCTGTGTATGTAGAGATTTGGGTATGTCTAAGGTTTTGTGTTGCAGTGAAGATTTGATTCTAAATTTGTAGATCTATATGCAAGTTTTATGGCTTGAAAGGCACGTACACATGCTACTGCGATTCTAGTAAGTCACGTACACACTGTTTGTTTCATGAAAAGCGCGTACACGCGTGAATATTCTTTGAAGAAAGCACATTATCCCCCTACATAGGAAAATTTTCAAAAAATTGTCCCTGCTTTTCCCCTTATCTCCAACAAGAAGCCATTTCGAACATTGGAGTCTAGAACATCTATAAATGGAATGGATCTATCTTTTTCCATTATTTTTGTAAATTGAATATCGGTGAAGTGTTATTTAAATGATTAAGAAGGGATATTAGGGCAGAAATTCCATGAGAAAAAATGAGGAAGGTATCATTTATGAAATGATACAAATATGTCGGTTTTAGATTCCAAGAGTTCATGATTAGAGATTTGAAGTGTTCATCAAAATGTTAGTGACCATTACGAATAAGGAGGACTCCATAGTTTCCCCTTCAATATATTCATAATAAGTCTTTTGAAACGAAAAGTATATAGAGAAAATAAATATTTAATGAGTTAAGGGTTTCAATCTCAACTAATTTATAGCTGATATTGAGAGTTGCAACATGAGAATTTTGGTAAATAGAGAAACAACATCAAAATTAGCAATAATATCTTGTCCATCCAAGTGAAAGTTCTTAGATTTTTTAATAAAATCAGAAGAGTCATTAATGAAGAAATGACTTTTATCGATGAATGATTGAAGTTTGTGAGTGAGGAAATGACCAAAGGAATGAGTGGGTTCTCTTATGACACTAGAAAATGGTCTGAGGGTGATGTTTTAGCTCTCTTAATGTAAAATTGTTGGGAATAACACTAAGAGGGGGGGTGAATTACTATTATTAGATCAACAATTTAATTTTCAAAAATTGATTTGTATACGCTACTTCAGCTTAGTGAACTCTCATGTATGCACAACTGTACTCAATGAAACCCGCGTATATGTAAAGATTTATCGATTTACCCAAATTATCATGCATTGAACATTAACCAGTATATCAGGAATTCATTAGACAGTGCAGTAAAAGCATAATAAATCATCACACATAAAAAAACCACATTAACACCAAGATATAAGGTGGAAACCCAATGTGGGTGAAAACCACCTGCTGCAATCATCTCTGTCTTCTTTTAATAATAAGAAAATTCTATTTACAATTTTGTACTAGTGTAGTCTTATACCAGTACGCAGGCTTCTACCTACAGAAGGCTACAACCTTCTCTCATTCTCCAGCTTCTACTAGAAGGGAGATACAACCCCCTAGCTCTTGTACTAGCTGATATGTTTACTAGTACATAGGTGCCAGCCTACAGAAGGCTACAACCTTCTCTTTTCTTCCAAGGACCATGTTTCATAAATTTTCAGACTAGATCCATCAGCAACATCATTCAATCATCAAATATATCTGCATCAACCAATATCCTTTTGAACTAATCACAGTTGAATCAATCAATCACTCTAACAACCCATCAACCTGATCTTTGAGGATGCTGACACCAGAATACAGAAACTAGAACCCAAGTCAGAACCCAAAAGCACTGCAACGTCAAACAGAAGCAACTAAAACATATTTTATAAGGTATACGCTACTTTCATGTGTCGAACCTGCATGCATATGCACTTTCCTCAAAGCGAACCTGCATATATGCTTCTTTGTTTGGCAAAACCAGCGTATATACGCCCTTTTCTAAAGTGAACCTACATAGAGATCTATAGATGATGATTTAAACATTACAACTATTCCAGACTCCAGTCATACCTAGATCATATCATTTATAGAATAATATATGCATCATTATTCATATCTAGAATATTCAAGAGCAAAAACACATAATGATAGTTCATTGATGCCTTAAGATCCTGATCCATCATTAGGTCTAGTTCCTCATCATTTCCTAAGGTTATTTCTTGGTTAAGATCTAGCAATGCACCATAACCCAATAACCTACATACTAGATCTCACACATCATTAGATATTCAATACTTGCACCCCTTGGCCTAATGATCTGCTCCACCTTTTATAGTTTGTAGGACTTTCTCAATAACATGGACCAAAACCACTTAGGACCAATACCTTGGACCAAGTACCTAGGGTCAATACCTCGGACCCGATACTTTGGACTAATACCATGGACCAAATACTTCGGACCAAAAGCTTAGTTTTCCAAGGTATACACGCTTTTCCTTTTGTGAAAGTGCGTGTGTACGTATACACAACTTGTATACAGTGAAATCACGCGTCTACGCGGCTTGGCGAATAGTGAACCTGCATATACCTCTCTTTCTTCATTCTGTGAAATTTGATCTGTAACTCTGTGCTGTTAACCTGATGTACTGTGATCTATCATCTGAGTGAGTTGCCTTCTGAACTGATTCCTTGAAGCTGCCCTGCATTTAATCACATCTATAAATACTACTACCATGCATTCTATCACATCGGATATCTCTTCTGTAGATTCATCTAGTTACCATGTACAAGTGAGCTGTTCTGTTACAAGTGGTTGCCATCAAGTACAAGACATGCATCATAATTCCAACAATCTCCCCCTTTGGACTTGATGGCAACAACAACACCAAGTCACTCTCCCCCTTTGACATCAAGGGCAAAGTGTCATGCTGCCTCTGAGTACATGCTGAATTCTCTGATATATTTAAGTGTGGTGATTGAGCTCCCATGATTGAGTCAATACTCCCCCTAAGCACAAGCAAGGTCTGAGAAAAGATAACATTACTCTATACATACATCACCAATGACCTTCCTACCACCAATGACACATACATACATCCATCTCCCAACCAAGTGGGGATATACCAAATTGGACTCATCCACCCAACCAAGTGGGGATATACCAATTGTTTATACATGACAAAAACAAGAAACATTACATCATTCGTCCCATGCATAGAGGGGTTACAAGGTAGGTCTTTCCATGACCTTTACATTAAATGATATACATGACATATATAACAGAGACCAAATGTCTTAAACAAGACCATGATAGTCAGCAGCAACTATCATCAACAACATCTGTCAATCAGCATCCAGACCAGCAACCATATTCTCCCCCTGACTCTATTCCACCTATTAACTCTCAAATCTGATCATTGCATATGTCAGTAAGAGATATCACAGCATCATCATCAATAAGATATACATCAGGGTATCAGCAACTTTATGAGGATCAAGATATTTCCACAAGTTATCAGCAGATTGTGACCATCATTAGATAGAGAAACTAATTCACTGAACCATGTCAAACCTTTTCTCCTGAGGTTGGCCCATTTCTTTTCTTCAAACCAACATATACACGACTGTACCCATAGAAACCAATGTATGTACGCGGCTACGCTCCATGAAACTCACGTATAACCACCTTTCTCTGAAGAAGATAGGATTTAACAACAAGATGATGTAGCAACTACTCCTAGCTTTTGTCTGAGATACTCAAATGTCTCTCTAGGCAGTGGTTTAGTGAATATATCAGCAACTTGTTCTTTGGAGGGAACATACTCCAATTTGACCTTTTGTTCAAGCACTTGTTCTCGTAGAAAATAATATTATGTTATTGGTTTTGGAGTGCATTACTGGATTCTTTGAAATACTAATCAAACTTGTATTATCACATAGCATGGAAATGGGTGGAGTACATGTGATCTGAATGTCTTGCAAGGTTTGCATCATCCAAAGTAGTTATGTGAAGCAAGATGCAGCAGCCACATATTCTACTTCAGTTGTAGATAATGTAATTGAACTTTGTTTCTTATTGAACAAAGACACTATCCTAGAACCCATATATAATGCACCACCACTAGTGCTTTTTCTTTCATCAACACTTCCTGCCCAATCTGCATCTGTATAGGCACAAATTGTATGATCTATATATCTAGGATACCATAAACCAAAGTTTTGTGTTCCTTGAAGATATTTGAAAATCCTTTTGATTGCCTGAAGGCGTGATTCCTTGGGATTTTCTTGGAATCTTCTAACTATTTCCACAGCGTGCATGATGTTCAGTCAGGTACCTGTTAGATAAAGGAGATTGCCAATCACGAATCTGTAAGTTGGTTGATGTACTATTTTTGATTCATCGTTTGAGATAATATTGCATCCTGTTACATTGGGGTACATACTGGTTTAGAATCTTCCATGCCATACTTTTTCAGGATCTATTTGAGATATTTGGTTTGTGAGAGAAAAATAGCATTTTTATTTTGTTGAACTTGTAGACCAAGAAAATAGGTAAGCTCACCAAGCAAGGACATTTCAAATTCTTGCTACATAAGTGAAGCAAAATTCTGACTCATGGATTCTTCATTGCTAACGAAAATATCATCAACATAAACAACAATTATCATCAATTTACAGTGTCAATCTTTGTATATAGATTGCTATCTGTTCACCCCTTTGAAAAACCCTGTTGGTGGAGATATTTGTCAAGATGATAGTACCAGACCCTTGGAGCCTGTTTTAGACCATAGAGAGCCTTTTTGAGTTTTCATATAAGTTTTTCATCATTTCCAAGAATGAATCCTTCTGGTTGTTCAGTATAGAATTCTTCTTCTAAGTCTCCATTAAGAAAGGCAGATTTTACATCCATTTGATATACTTTGAATTTATGAAAACTAGAGAGAGTTAGAAACATTCTTGTGGCTTCAGGTCTAGTGACAGGTGCAAAAGTTTTTTCGAAATCTATACCTTCTTGTTGAGCATATCCTTTGCAAACAAGTCTAGCCTTGCTTCTAATAACTTCTCCATTTTCGTTCAGCTTGTTTTTGAATATCCATTTAGTTCCTATGATATTCTTATCATGAGGTCTAGGAACTAATTCCCAAGTATTATTCTTTTCAATTTGCTCAAGTTCTTCATTCATGGCCTTGACCCAACATTCATCTCTGCATGATTCATTTACATTTTTAGGTTCAATGGAAGATAGTAATGCTAGATAGCTTGAGGTTTCAGCAATAGTTCTTCTTTTCTGCACACCTACCCCTTTTTCACCTAAAATTTAATTTTCTGGATGATTTTTCTGAACATACCTAGACATAGTGTTTTCTTCTATCGTTATCTCTCCCTCTAGTGCTTCATTGGTTTCTTCTCTAGAATTACTGTGATTTGGTGTGGTAAAATGATCCTACTCTTCTTCATTGCCATAATATTTGGTTTTTATCTGTTTTGGATTTTAGCAAGCTTCATCAACTATAACATCAATACTTTCAATAATTTTCCCATGTCTTTTATTATAACATTTATATCCTTTAGTTGGGGAAGAGTAGCCAGGAAGAATACCTTCATCTGCTCTGGGTTCAAGCATACCAAGTTTTTCATCAGTCCTTTTGATGTAAAATTTGCTTCAAAAAACTTTGAAGTATTTTACAGTAGGAGTCTTACAATACCAAAGTTCATGTGGAGTTTGAGTGATGTTTACCCAAACATTTGCTTGGTTGAGAATAGTGATGGCGGCGAATATAGCTTCACCGCGGAAGGTTGCAGGAGTTCCAGATTCATCTACCATAGAACGAGTCATTTGTTGAATATTTCTGTTCATTCTTTCTAGCACTCCATTTTGTAAGGAGTCCTTGCAGTGGAGAACTGACTTTTTATTCCATGTTGTTCACAAAAGTCAAATAATTCATCTGAGGTAAATTCCCCTCCTCAATCAGATCTAAAGCATTTGATTTTGTGATCTGATTCATTTTCAATCAAAGCTTTGAAGGCTTTGAACTTTTCAAATGCTTAATCCTTATGCTTTAGAAGACCTATCCAACACATTCTAGAAAAATCATCAATGAACAATGTAAAGTATCCTTCTCCACAAGATGACATTTTCCTTGATGGTCCACATAAATCAGTATGAACAAGTTCAAGAGGCTTACTAGCTAACCCTTCCTTTTCGATGAATTGAGATCTGGTTTTCTTACCGAATTGACATGATTTGCATATAGTATTTTCAGGAATGTTGATATCTAGAAGATCATGAAAACCCGGAATCTGCATCCTTTTCTTATTTGAGAAAAGCTTAGATGTCCCAATCTTCTATGCCATAGCCATTTTTCATCATTTTTGCTTAGATAGCAGTGTTGTTGTTCTCCCTTGAGTATGTATAGGTTGTTTGGAGTCCTTCTACCTTTAATAACAGTTTCTCCTGTATCAAGCTCACGAAAAACACATCCATTTGATCGAAACACTACTTCATTTCCTTGATCACACATTTGACTCACACTCAACAGGTTATGCTTTAAGCCATCAACATACATAACATTCCCATATTTAACTTTTTCTTTCAAGAAAATAGAGCCTTTACCTTTTATGACAGTAGGAGTGTCGTTTCCAAATGAGACACTCTTTTCCTTTTCTAAGGCATTATATGAGTGTAGTTATTCTTTGTTCCATGTCTTGTGTCTTGAGCATCCACTGTCGATGTACCATTGGTTTCTTGTCCTTCTGCATACAAGGCTATACCACATATTTCTGTTTCAAGTTCTTTCTTTCTCCATATTTTGGGATTTAATGGAGTTTGCTCCTTTTGAGATATTTGCTGAAATTTACTCCTGCATTCAGATTCTTCCTGGCCAAAGTTGTTACAGATTGAGAATTCTATTTCATTTTCAAGAAAAGAAAAGTTATTCTAGGAACTTTTCTTGATCCCTATCACATTTCTTTGATTTCATGCTTCTCTAGTCATGATGGTTTTGTAAGCAACACATTGAGCAACTTTGTGTCCAAAATTATGACATGAGAAACATTGACCATTAAAGTAGTTCTTGCGATTATCAAATCTACTGACCTGGTGATTGTAGTTTCTATTGATAAAATCTTTGAATCAATTTGAGTACAATTTACATGAGGTTGGTTGTGGCTTCTATTCATCCTTGAAGTAAATTGAGCCAGATTTACCTGGTGGTCTTCTTTATGCCTTTGTTGACGATTGTCAAATTGTTCACTGCTCTTTGCTGCATCAAGAAAGCTTTTAGTGGAGGTTGATGACTTCTTTGATTGAGATGCTTCTTCAGTATATCCAAGACCTATCTTTATCATAGGAGAATGTTGCACTTCGAGAATTTCATTTAAGGTTTCTGATCCTTTAGCAAATCTAGGATTGAGAGCCTTTTTTTTTCTCAAGATCATTTCTTAGGCCCACAATTTCACATTCTAGTTTTTCATTGTGTTTTTCTCTTTCAGCAAGTTGGTATGTCAAGGTGTCTATAATCATATTCTTTTCTTCTAAACAGATTTTGAGTTTAGATATTTCTTCATACAGGTCATCTTCATCTAAAGCATCCAAAAAATCATCATCATCAAAAGCCATCAGAAGTCTATAGTCATTACTATTTCATCTTCATCACTATTTGACAAATCATCACTATCTTCATGAGTATAGTAGCTCTTTTTACTAACACTTTGTTTTCTATTCCATTTTGTAGATTCTTTCCCTTTATCATATCTATCTTTATGAGGACATTTGGTAGCATAATGACCAACTCTACCACAGGCAAATCATTTGAAAGGTAGTTTACCTCTGAAATTTCCAAAACCCTGTTGAAGCTTCTTGACAAAGTTTAGTTCCTCTTCTTCTTCTTAAATATGTCCTGATTCATCGAGTTCTTCTTTTCCTTTTGATGAAGCTTTAAATGCAGCTTCTCTCATATCTGATGGACTTCCTTTTCTCATCTCAAAGGCAGTTAGGATTCCGTGTAGCTATGTCATAGTAATAGTCTGTAGATCCTACTTTTCTTCTATGGAAGATACTTTTGATTCAAACTTAGCAGACAAGGATCTTACAACCTTTTCAACTAATGTAACTTCCTTTATCTCTTCACCCAAATTCTTCATGCAATTAGCAACCTCATCTATACATAAGAAGTAACTAGCTATACTTTCATCATTGTGCATCTTGAGAGTTTCATATTGAATTCTAAGAGTTTGTAGTTTAGCACGTTTTACTTGAGAGTCTCCTTCGTAGCTTAGAACGATTTTGTCCCATATTTCTTTAGTGGATTTGAGATGCATAACCTTGACAAACTTTGATTGTGACAGACTTCCCAACAAAGTATTGACAACCTTGGCATTGGTTTCATATTTCCTTTTACCTGCCGTATCTGTAGGAATTGCTCATGGAAATGTATACCCTCTTTCCATGATTTCCCAGACAGTTGTTCCAAGATATTGAAGATAGGTTGTGGTTATTACCTTCCAATAAACAACGTTTCTCCCATCAAATATTGGCGGTCTGATGGATCCCCCGCTTTCTTGATTACTCATGATGCTGGATATTCCTTCAAGTGATCAAGGTTCTTTTGAAGGACTTGCTCTGATACCAATTGTTGGAAATAATACTGAGAGGGGGGGTGAATCAGTATTACTAGATCAATAATTTAATTTTAAAAAACTAATTTGTATATCCTACTTCAACTTAGTGAACTCGCATGTAGACACAACTGTACTCAATGAAACTCACGTCTATGTAGAGATCTATTGATTTACCCAAATTATCATGCATTGAACATTAACCAGTATATCAGGAATTCATTAGACAGTGCAGTAAAAGCAGAATAAAGCATCACACATAAGCAACACACATGAACACCAAGATATAAGGTGGAAACCCAATGTGGGTGAAAACCACCTGCTACAATCGTCTCTGTCTTCTTTTAATAATAAGAAAATTATGTTTACAATTTTGTACTAGTGCAGTCTTATACCAGTACACAGGCTTCTACCTGTAGAAGGCTACAACCTTCTCTTGTTCTTCGGCTTCTACTGAGAGGGAGGTACAACCCTCTAACTCTTATATTAGCTGATATGTTTAATAGTACGTAGGTGCCGACCTACAGAAGGCTACAACCTTCTCTTTTCTTCCAGGGACCATGTTTCATAAATTTTCAGACTGGATCCATTAGCAACATCATTCAATCATCAAATATATCTACATCAACCAATCTCCTTTTGAACTAATCACAACCAAATCAATCAATCACTCTGATAACCCATTAGTCTGATCTTTCAGAATGGTGACACCAGAATACAGTAACCAGAACCCAAGCTAGAACCCAAAAATATTGCAACAGCGAACAGAAGCAACTAAAACATATTTTACAAGGTACACACTACTTCCATGTGTCAAACCTGCATGCATATGCACTTTCCTCAAAGCGAACCTGCGTATACACTGCTTTGATAAGCAGAAAAAGCGTGTATACGCCCCTTTTCTAAAGTGAACTTGTGTACAGATCTGTAAATGATGATTTAAACATTGCAACTATTCCAGACCCTAGTCGTACCTAGATCATATCAATTACAGAATAATATATGCGTCAGTATTCAGATCTAGAATATTTAGGAGCAAAAACACATGATGATATTTCATTTTACGCCTCAAGATCCCAATCCATCAATAGATCTAGTTCCTCATCATCTTCTAAGGTTCTTCCTTGGTTCAGATCCAGCAATGCACCATAACACAATAACCTACATACTAGATCTCACACTTCATTAGATATTCGATACTTTCGTCCCTTGGCCTAATGATCTTCTCCTCCTTTTATAGTTTGTAGGCCTTTCTCAATACCATGGACAAAAATGACTTAGTACCAATACCTTGGACCAAATACCTAGGGTTAATACCTCAAACCCAATACCTTGGACCAATACCATGGACCAAATACTTTGGACCAAAAACTTAGTTTTCCAAGGTATACATGCTTTTCCTTTTGTGAAAGTGCGTGAGTACGTATACGCGACTTGTATACAATGAATCCGCGTGTATACATGGCTTGGCCAATGGCGAACCTGCATTTACCTCTCTTTCTTCATTCTGTGAAGTCTGATTTATAACTCTATGCTGTTAACCTGTTGTACTATGATCTGTCATCTGAGTGAGTTGCCTTCTGAACTGATTCCTTGAAGCTGCCCTGCATTTCATCACATCTATAAATACTACTACCATGCATTCTGTCACATTGGATATCTCTTCTACAGATTCATCTAGCTACAATGTACAAGTGTGTTGTTCCGCTACAAGTGGGTTGCCATCAAGTACAACACATGCATCATAATGCCAACAAAAATATTAACAATGCTTTTTTTGATTCTTTTTGTGGTATATTAAAATTTCACTTTTGTATTATTTTGGCTTTAAAAAGTAGGAAAATATCAAATCATGTCATTACAATAAGACCTCCAATTAACCAACTAATAATAATAATAATAATAATAATAATAATAATAATAATAACAATAACAATAATCTTTAAACTAGTACCTAATAATAATAATAACAATAACAATAACAATAAAAATAACAATAATAATAATAATCTTTAAACTAGTACCAAATATTTAATATAAACACACACTTATACAAAATTTAAAAAAAAATGTGATCTTAACTAATAATAATAATAATCATATTGTAATAAATTTTGTTTTACCTTATAATATGTATTTTAAACTTTTCTTATAAAATGTACTTATTGTTTAATCATTTATTAAAAAATAGATAATTTAAATAAAAGTAATATTTTTTAAACATATTATTTTATAAAATTGTTAAAATAATAATTTATTTTTAAATTATAATGAAGTCAAATAATAAATTAATATATCAAACCTTTTTAATTTTGTTATAAATTTATAATTTATTTGCTTTTAAATTAAATAAGTAACAACTACATTACAACGCTACTTTTTGAAAAATAATATTTAAATTAATTTATTAAATCTAAATTAATAAACTAATATTATATTTTAAATATTATTTTTTTTAAACCAACCATTTAATATAGTCATTTCTTAATAACATTTGTTTTTAATATATTAATAAATTAATATCATTATCAATAAACGATTGAAAGAAGTTACCAAAGGAATGAGTGGGTTCTCTTATGACACTAAAAAATGGTCTTAGAGGGATGTTTTAGCTATCTCCTAATGTAAAATATTAACAATTTGTTTTTCCATTCTTTTTGTGATATATTAAAATTTCATTTTTGTATTATTTTAGCTTTAAAAGTAGAAAAATATCAAATAATGTCATTACAATAAGAACTCCAATTAACCAACTAATCACAATTTTATTATAATAATAATAATAATATAAATCTTTAAACTAGTACCAAATATTTAATAAAAATACACACTAACACAAAATAAATAATAAATAAAAAACTATTATCTTAACTAATAGTAATAATGATCTAAAATTGATCTAAGATAAACAATAAGGTATTACAGACTCATGTGCATGGATGTGCCTATGTTATTTTGTGCAACAGATCGATAAGATTGCAAAATACACAGACACTGAAGCAGTCAAAGAAAACATTACAGACAACACATATAAACACAACAAGTTTAATAAGAAGTTCACCCAGTACTCCTAGGCTACGTCTCCCGGTCTAACCTTCAGTGGTGGCCTCTCTATTATGTTTTCAAGCAGAGTTTTTACAACAGTGAGCTCAATTTGAGCCTCACTCAGCAGATACAAATCAGCAAGACTGTACTTGGATCTGCCAAGTCTCTGGAGTACACAGACTCTGTAGCATGAGCCCAATCTGAGACTCATACATGACAAGCATTACAGAGGAGTGTGCTTGAGCATGTCAAGCCTTCTTTGGAGTACACAGACTCTTTGACCCTCTTTGTCTTTGTCTTAACTCTGGCTTGATGCTGCCTTTGCCTCTGTAGGTCAACGCAACTTCTTCTCTCTGCTTTCGGCTTATTGCCTACTCCTCTTAGCTTTCCGCTTCTCCCTTTTGCTGTCTATCAACTTGTGGCTTTAAAGCCAATCTGCTTCCTAACTATTCGTTTCCGCTTCCCGGCTTTCCGGTTCCCCTGCCTCTGTCCATTTGAATCCCTCTGTCTTGCGTCATCAGTCATTTTATAATGCCTCATAGGTAGGTGGCCACCTATTTTGCAATGGATGAGTGTCAGTTCTCTTGGACATACTCAAATGACCATTTTTACCGTTAACTCTAAGAATGCCCATGAAACACATAGTCCATATTGGACTTCAAATACTATGTGACCCTGCTTTATAATCTTGTCAAATCTGGTCATCCATTGGAACACATCTTCGCCGATGATCTAGGGGCCCCAAATCCTACAGTTATCATTCATATCGGCTGGCTAAGTGGCATGAGGTTTACCCATCCGATGTGAGTGTTTTTCTCTCTCCCCATCGGGACACGTGGCGATCACTGTGTGGCATCGGGCGGAACTCAGCCGAAACCGCTTACAACTCAAAGCCCCTACGATATTCTGTTGATTTTGTGGAATCCCGCTCTAATGGAACTGAAGCATTATTTCTCGCGTTTTATAATTATTTCGAGTCCAGGAACTTGAGGCTTTCCTTCATTGAGAGGTTTTCCCTGCGATATGTGATTAGCAAATTCATTTTGCTAATCGCATATTAGAAACTACCTTCCCTGCTTCATTTTGTCCTTGCATTTGCTAGTTGGTGTCAGTGCATGTTACCACGGTCCTCCGCTGTGCGCGCCAAATCAATGGCCCTCATTGATCCACACAGACCGCAATTTGCAACTCTCTGATGATTCCTTTTGATAGCTTGATCTTTACAAGACTTTGAATCTTTTTTAAAGAGTTCATGAAAACTTAGAGAGTGTTCTAGGATCCAATTTGGATCACGGCCTTCCTACTGAAAAATCTTTTGGACCACCAAAAGTTGGTTTTTAAGTATCAATCAAGTGAGGATATAGATTCCTTTCTTGCCCAATTTCTATCCATCTTGCACTGCTTAGTTTTGAATGATTGAGTCCAATCAAGAGGTACTCAACATCCCTTCTGTGTAGTTCTCACCTTCTTGTCCGGAACTGCATCTTCCTGCAATTCATTGAGATATTTAGGCAACAGATCATCAATAGAAGGAAATTGACTCTACTCTTCGGGATCCTCAATCAATGAAGGTTCAAACAGTCTCAAGCTTTCTACATTAACCACTGAATAGATGTGCATGTAAGCTGGCAAATCAAGGCGAAAAGAATTTTCACTGATTTTCTCAAGTATCTTGAAAGGTCTGGATACCTTATTGGCTTCATCTTCTTACCTTCACCTTGCAATCTGTCTTTGCTGATATACAACCAGACATGATCACCAACTTGGAAACTATGTGCAATCCAATGCTTATCATGGCTTGCCTTGTACTTGGCTTGGCTCTTTTCCATCTATTCCTGTACTGCCTAGTGAATTTATTGGATTTGTTCAATGAACTTGTTTGCTTTGTCCACATCGTTGTGTCCATCAACTGCTATGTCTTTAACAAAGAGAAAATCCAAGGGGGACCTTGGTGTGAAACCAAGATAGGTCTCAAAATGAGATCTATGTGTAGAAGAATCTTTAGCACGGTTGTAATCATTTTTCACATAACATAAATGTTCATCCCTAAGCTTGGGATGCTTGCTGCAATAGCCTCTGAGCAACTAGATCACTGTTCGGTTGGCCACTTCTATTTGGACATCTATTTGTGGATGAAAGGTTGTGCTCTTCTTCAGTCTAGTGTCCATCAATTCCCACAGACTTGACCAAAATTTCCCAACAAATCGGGAGTCTCGATCAGATACAATGGAAGCGGGTAATCCAAAATGAACCCATACATGCTGAAAGAACAATTTTAATGTTTGTTCATATATAATATCTTTGTTACAGGGTATTAAAATACACATTTTGCTGAACCTATCCACAATAACATATAAATAGTCATGACATTTCCTAGATTTAGGCAGTCCTCCAACAAAGTCCATGGAAACACTTTCCCAAGGATGAGAAGGAACTGGTAGTGGAGTGTACAAGCCTAGTTTCCTATTGTTGGGCTTGCTTTTAGTACACATGGTACACCCTCTTACATATCTAGAAACTGTTTCATTCATTTTTTGCCAATAACAAAATATTTGCAGCTGTGCGACTGTTTTACTTACCCCAAAGTGACCTGATATTAGAGAATCGTGTGCTTCTCGGATTATATTTACTCTTTCAGTTTGAGGAGTGCATAGCTTTCCAAAATGATACAAGAGTTGTTCCTTAACATGATAATCCAATTCTTCTACTTGTTTTCCGTTACTTAAAGTTGCATATACATCTTTAAAATCTATATCTTGAGCATATTGTTCAATGTAGCTTTCATGGAATACTGAATTATGCTTAAGTATAGTATATGTATTTATGATTGGTCTAGACAACATATCTGCAACTTTATTGTGTATGCCCTTTTTAATCTGATGACAAGATGAAACTATTGTAGAAACTCATCCACCTATAGTGTCTTGAGTGCTGCAACTTAGTTTGTGAGTGTAAATATTCAAGTGGTTGATGATCAATATGTATAACTGTCTCTTTGCCCATTAAATAATGTTTCCACTTTTTCACGCTTTGTACTAATGCATACAATTGTTTATCATGTGTGGGATAATTAACGACTGTAGAATTAAATGTCTCAAAATGATAACATATCGGTTTACCGTGCTGCATCAACACTGCTCCCATGGCATTGTCATTGGCATCCGTTTCAATCTCAAAGGGTCTTTGAATATTGGGCAATGCTAGTACTAGTGTTGTACTAATCTTTTCCTTTAAGGTGTCAAAGGCTTTCTACTATTTTCCTCCCCACTAAAACACCTTGTTCAATCCTGTTAAAGCATGTAAGGGAGCTGCAATCAAGGAAAAGTTAGCAATAAACTTCCCCCAATATTGTGCTGCTCCTAGAAAGCTTCTAACTTATATCACAAATTTCGGTTTAGGCGAGTTTACAATGACTGCAACCTTATAGGGATCTATCTTCAATTCATCACCCCCTACAATATGACCCAAACAATTCAAAGATGTTTTGCAAAATTCACATTTTGATATCTTAACATAAAGATTTTATTTTTTCAAAACATCTAGAGTCCGCTTTACATGCTTCAAATGTTCTTCCCATGTTTTACTAAATATAAGAATTTCATCTAGATATACAATGACAAAATCATCAATAAAATGCCTGAGTACATCATTCATTACTCTCATGAAAGTAGCAGGAGCACTAGTTAAGCCAAATGGCATAACTAGCTACTCATACAATCCCTGCTTTGCTTTGAAAGCAGTCTTCCATGCATCTTTCTCTGCAACTCTGACCTAATGGTAGCTACTAGGCAAGTCCCACTTGGAAAAGTAAATAGCTTCTTTCAACTGATATAATAGATCATCTATGCGAGGAAGGGGATAACGATTTTTTATTGTTATCTTATTCAGTGCTCGGTAATCAATGCACATTCTCCATGAGACATCTTTCTTTCTCACCAAGACAATTGGAGACCCACATGGTGATGTGCTAGGTTTTATGAACCATTTCTCGAGTAGCTCTTGTACCTGCTTCTTGATTTTTGCATTCTCTAAAGTGGACAACCTGTGCATTCCAATGTTAAGCAATGGATCATCTTGCTAGAAATTAATATCATGTACTATTTCCCTTTTGGGTGGAAGACCTTCAGGTTCGTGAAATAACATATCATATTCTAAAACAACTTTTTCTAAATCATCTTTTTTTTTAGCATTACAACCTTCGAATACATTGGTTTTATCAGGTTTCTTTTCCTTTACAACCATCAGTAAAAATTGCTTACATGAATTTACAATTCTTTTTATCTTCCATGAGTTTATGAGAGTATAATTATTCTTGAGTTTATGAGCTCTTACAATATATTTGATTCCATGTTTAATGAGTTGGTACTTGTTTTAGCTCTATATAAAATGGCTTTCTTATCATACAAGTAAGGACTTCCTAAAAAAATTCCACATATATCCAAAGGAACTATATCTAACTCAACCTCATCTACAAATGCTGACCCAAAAGAAAACCTAAGTTTACATTGTCTAATCACTTGTAGCTTTGCTTTATCACATAACCAACCCAATGGATATGGCTTCTTGTGAGATGTGGTTACTAATCCCAACTTCTTTACAATTGCTTCAGAAATTAAGTTTACTTGTGGGACACTATCAAACAAAGTATCAATCTTTTGATGCTTGGAAATAACTCTAATATGAAAAAGCTCATGTCTTTTCCTCTCATTTTCTTCATTATCAGTAGATTGTGCAAAATTACTAGTAGATGCTTTAGAATTTTTACCTTTTATACCTGTGGTTGTGATTGTTGTTTCATCCCCTGAGTTTGACCCCAAATCTTCCTGAATAGCTGCAACAGTCTTCTTCTTTTTTCCATCGAACTTCTTGGGCCTCAGCTCTAGATGCAAAATCCAGTAGTGTTCATCATCATGCCCATCCTTCTTGTAGTGAGTGCATGAAGGTTTGGTCTTTTGTACAACATTTGTCTTCCTCTCTTTCCATTTCTGCTTTCTATTTTCCTTATTCTTGTTTGCAGTGGGTTTTGATGATCCCCCAACTTCTGGGTTCACATTCTTTCCTCTAGCCTCTAGGTGTGTAGCCTAAACAGATACCTCATCGATGCTAGTAGGATTAAACATGAGAATGGTATGATTTAAATAGATGTGTAGACCACCTATATACTTCAACAGAGTTTTAGGTGAGTCTAAAGAAATTCCTCGAATCAAAGCTCTTTTCCTAAATTCTTGGGTGTAACTTTGTACACTTTTCCCTTTTAATTGTCGAAGAGTTTTCCAACTCATCATAGCTTGCTGAATATAAGCTAGTGGATAGAATTGTTTTTTAATTGCAGAAACAAATTCACTCTAGAAAGAAAGGATTTTACCAGGCTTCTTCATGTCAGCTTGTTTTCTGCCTTCCCACCACACCAAGGCAGTGCCTCTAAGGTGTAGGCTGGCCAGTTGAATCTTACTTTTGTCTGAGTCAATGCTCTACACCCTACAATGCAAATCAATCTGTCTAATCCAATTATCCATCTTCTCTACATTCAACTCTCCATCATATATTGGCAAATCAAATCTAACATCTAATCTGATCAGATATGTTTTCTTTTTATTTTCAGGGCTATTAGGAGGTGTTGGAAGATTTTCTTCTTTCCCTTTGCCTTTAGAATGGTCATTGAGGAGAGATTCTTCTTCTCCTTTATCTTTTTTGGAGGTTGATGAATCTTCATCTCTACCTTTCTTAAATTCTCTATACATTTCTTCTACCATGGCTCTCATGGTCATGAAACTATCCATGACCTGGGAGTCTAATTCCAAGGGAATTTCTTCTGCCATTTTCCTTCTAGGATAGACTCTTCCAATTCCTAGGTTAGCTTCAACCATTTCTCCTTCTCCTACTTTGAGCTTTGTCCTAGTTAGCATTCAGCAACAAAATCCAACACAAACTTGTCTAACCTTAGCAACCTAGAGCTCTGATACCACTTGATTTGAAATTGATCTAAGACAAACAATAAGGTATTATAGACTAATTTGCATGGATGTCCCTATGTTATTTTGTGCAACGGATTGATGAGATTGTGAAATACACAGACACTGAAGCAGTCAAAGAAAACATAATAGGTAACACATATAAATACAACAAATTTAATAAGGAGTTCACCCAATACCCTTGGGCTACATCTCCCGATCTAGCCTTCAATGGTGGCCTCTCTATTATGTTTTCAAGCAAAGTTTTTACAACAGTGAGCTCAATTTGAGCCTCACTCAGTAGATACAAATCAGCAACACTGTACTAGGATCTTCCAAATCTCTGGAGTACACAGACTCTCCTTACTAACTCTTTGACCTCTATTGGTCACAACAACATCAGCCCAATCTAAGACTCATACATGACATGCATTACAGAGGAGTGCAATTGGACCTCTCAAGTCTTCTCTGGAGTACACAGACTCTCTGACTCTCTCTGTCTCTGTCTTAACTCTGGCTAGATGTTGCCTTTACCTTTGTAGGTCAACTCAGCTTCTTCTCTCTGCTTTTAGCCTACTGTCTACTGCTCTTAGCTTTCCACTTCTCCCTTCTACTTTCAGTGAGCTTGTGGCTTTAAAGCCAATATGCTTTCAAGCTATTCGTTTCTTCTTCCCAGCTTTCCAGTTCCCCTGCCTTTGTCCTGTGTCATCAGTCACTGTATAATGCCTCACAGGGAGGTGGCTGCCTATTTTGTAACGGATGAGTGTCAGTTCTATTGGAAATACTCGAAATGACCGTTTTTATGGTTAACTCCAAGAATGCCCATGAAACACGACCTTCTTCCAACACATCGTCCATATCGGACTTCAAATCCTGTGGGACCTTGCTTTATAATCTTGTCAAATTTGGTCATCCATTTGAATGCAACTCCCCCGTTGATTTGGGGTCCCTAAATCCTACGATCATCATTCATAACGGGCAGGTAAGTAACATGACGTTTACCTGTCTGATGTGAGTGGTTTTCTCTCTCCCCGCAAGGATGCACAGCGATCACTGCGTGGCATCGGGCGTAACTCGACCAAAACCGCTACCGCTCGAAGCCCCTCCGATATTCTGCAGGTTTTGTGGAATCCCGCTCCAACGAAACTGAAGCATTATTTCCTACGTTTTATAATTATTTCGAGTCCGGGCGCTCGGGGCTTTCCTTCAATGAGAGGTTTTCTCTGCGATATGCAATTAGTGACTTGTCACTAATCGCATATCAGAAACTACCTCCGCTGCTTCATTTTGTCCCTGCATTTGCTGGTTGGTGTCAGCATGCATTACCATGGTCCGTCACTCTATGCGCTAGATCGACGGCCCTCGTTGATCCGCACTGACCACAATTTGCAACTGTCTGAGGATTCCTTCTGATAGCTTGATCTTTAAAAGACTTTGAATCTTTGGCATGATTTTTAAAGAGTTCATGAAAACTTATAGAGCATTCTAGGATCCAATTTGGATCAAATAATAATCTTGTAATAAATTTTGATTTACCTTATAAAATGTATTATAAACTTTTCTTATAAAATGTACTTATTTTTTAATAATTTATTAAAAATAGATAATTTAAATAAAAGTAATATTTTTAAAACATATTATTTTATAAAATTGTTAAAATAAAAATTGATTTTAAAATGATAAAGAATTCAAACAATAAATTAATATATCAAATCTTTTTAATTTTATTATAAATTTATAATTTATTTTCTCTTAAATTAAATAACGACTATATTAAATGGCTAGATTTTGAAAAACAATATTTAAATTAATTTATTAAATTTAAATTAATAAACTAATATCATGATTTAAATATTATTTTTCAAAAAGTAGTCATTTAATATAGTCATTACTTAATAATATTTATTTTTAATATATTAATAAATTAATATCATAATTTAAATATTATTGTTCAAATATAGCCATTAATTGAAATTTTGGTCTCTACATTGCTCTCTATTTAAGCTTTGCCACGCTATGTCTCTTCATCTGGTCCTGATGATGAACAACACTTGTTGGTTCAAAACACGCTATATCTATTCATCTAGTCTTGATGATGAACCACACTTTTGGTTCGAAACACATCGGCAAAAATTTCTCAAAAAAAATTCCTATGTGATTTTTATGGAAAGACTTTACTTAATTCATTACTCGCAGGGGCTTCTGTCACAAGCTTGATCTGACTCTTGGCCTTGCCATGTCTCTTTGATTGTCTTTGTGAACCAACTCCTCGTGAACCAGTGGTGAACTCAGTGTGAACCTACTCAAATCTTTCACGCTCTGCGACCTCAACAAACGACTTCCTCGCCTAACAACAGTCTAGCATCCCTTCAATTCTTTGGCGAACTCCTAATGAACTTCCTGTGAACTTCGGATGAAAATTTGCAAGACAACTACTACCACAGCAGACAATAAAAATGCATAGAGGTATTCATATGCGGAATGGTATACTCATATTATTTCAAAAACAGAGATGGATTATAGAATGAAAGTTTCGGAGATTACAGACTGCAGGTTGCAGAGAGAAATTCTTTATCAGATATTGACTATCGTTGCATTTATCGGACTTTATGCTCTTCGCAAGGAAGGAGCAATACCGAAGGCTACCTGGCAACTGATAGGCTCTGCCTCAGAATATAGACACTGGACTCATATACAAACTTGACTGACTACTAACAGATCTGGCCACTTTAGGTTCTTACCAGTGCCGAGCACACTGATATGCAGGCTTCTCAGATCTCTAAGACTCTCTAAGACTCTAAACACTCCAAACTCCGAATGCCCCATGAATGAGCCTTACCCTCAATTTATAGGAAATGAGGGGGGACAAACATCACTGTAGAGCATCGGACAGGTGGATGGAATCATTGCTTTCGGGTAACACCAAGGTGACATCTGCACAAAGATTCCAGTCTGGAAAAGTAAATCTTACGGAAAATATGTTGTCTATACTGTTTACAAAGTGGATGCTTTTCATATGATAAAGCCCACGAGAAAATTTTTTACGGAAATTTACAGTGTGGATGCTTTTTGTACAGTAAAAGCCCACGGGAAAAACTGGCCACAATTAAGTCCTTGTGACTAGACATCATGATTACACAATGGATGCTTTTACGGATAAGCCCATGAGAACCATTAGAATACTTTCATCTCTAGGAATACATTTCTTTATACATCAATTCGTCCCGGGATTTAGTAAAGATATGACAGACGATCATAGGTTTTCCCAGAACTATTTGATGTTTAATCTTGGTTATGATTAACCATTCATAATGGCCTTTCTTGTATTCTTTTAAGGAAATATTTACATCATGAAAGGGTGTCCATTCATCGTACATTTCCTTAACAGTTTTATATTGGGTATGAAAGCATTCTACAATATTATTCTCAAAGCATATGTCACAATGCTGTCTGCAAAAGTTTCCATGGTAAATTGGGTCCATGGCTGTTCTGTTGACCCCATAATCAATCGACCATTGTCAAAACCAATCAACTTGCTGGTTTCTCTGGAAAGATGTGATTTTACTAAACTTAAGTTTAGTATAATGCGTTTCTTCTTTGTCGTCAAATTAAGGAAATCCCACCATAACTTTTTGTAACCCGCAAAATCATAAACAGTGTCAGGAAATATATTCTTTGGATCTCCTTTCAGCCATGTGGCTGCATTATGAGTGGGCCAAGACCATATAAGTTTTTGTTACGATGTATGTAGAAATATTTTTCATATATTCCACTCTGGGCCCCTCCATGATACCACATGCCAGATATATCATGGAAATCTTGTTGTAAAGCTACTTCTGCATATCGAGCCTCTCTTTCTTATTTTTCATATATCATATCATGTATCCATCTGCTGCCTTTTGGATACACTTTCCGTTCAGGTACGAGATGTTGTATATCTGTATGCGGCTATAAATTAGCATCAAGTACTTTTGTATTCCTTAGTTGCCAAGTGGGTTTCCAATTTCTCTTGTATTCTTCCCAATCTTGGTTGTCAGGAATAGTTCACAAAACTTCTTTCTTTTGGGCCTGATCCCATTCAATGACTATGAACATGATGTGGTCCTGATGATGATGCTGGATGTACTCCCTGCTGAGAAAGTCTGGGAGATTGTTCTGTTCGCCTTTTATATGTTCGACCTGGAAGTCAAAATTAGCAAAGAGATCCTGCCATTTGGCAAACTTTGCTTCTCTATGGTTTTTGATGTCTTTTGTTAAAAATTTATGGAGCACTGAAGCATCAGTTCTAAGTAAGAATTGTTTGTTTATCAGATAGACATCAAATTTGCTGATGCAATTCCATGTAGCTTTAACTTCTTTTTCAATTGTGGAATAGTTTTACCCAGCTGGATTCCTAGTTCCGGATGCAAACTAAACAACTTCTTCAGTGTAACCAATCTTCTGTTTTAATATTCCTCCCCATCCAATATTACTTGCACCTATCTCAAAAATTTTAAATGCGTTATCATTAGCAACATATAATATGGGTAGAGTTTTTACCTTGGCTTTAATATTTTGGACAACCTTGGTATGAGCTTTTGTCCATTCGGTGGATTCTTCTTGAGCGTTTTATTCAATAAGCTCTCGTCACTGGCACAATCTTGATAAAAATTGCTAACATAATTCAAACATTCCAAGAATCTTTGTAGCTGATTCTTGTCTGTGATAATATCAAGAATGTTGTTAGAAAATTCCAAAGCATGCTTCTCTAAAGATATTTGGACATTTGAAATTGTATGGCCAAGAAATTTGATAGTAGTCTGGAAGACTTCTATCTTCTTTTTACTCAGAACAAGACCATTATGCTTCACCAATTGCTTGAATGTGTGAACATGTTTAAAATTATCTTGAATGTATTTTGAAAAGATCAGGAAATCATCAATATAAACTATGAGCCATTCAAAATATGGCTTGAATATCTTATCCATTACCTTTGGAATTTTGATGGTGCATTCTTCAAACCAAAACGCATTAAATTCCACTCATAATGTCCTGCTGGAATACTAAAATAGGTCTTGAACCTGTCTTTTTCTGCAATAGCCACCTGCCAAAAACCTGCTTTCAAATCAAACTTAGAAAAAATCTTAGCTCCGGCAATCCTGCTGATTAAATCTCCTTTGTGAGGAATGGGATATGTATCATTAGTAAGAACAAAGTTTATAGGTTTGATGTTTATTACCAATCTGGGTATTCCTCTGATCTGCTCAGCTCTCTTATTGACGTAGAGCCCATAACAGTTCCAGGGACTGTTGGATTCTCTAATGATCTTTCTTTGTAAACGTTGCTTGATTTCTTGTTCATAGAGCTTTCTGTATTCTTGATTCATGGGGATGGCTCTACTTTGGCAAGGCTTACCTGTGTAACCTTCTTTGTAAGGAAGCTCCATTGTATGCTGCTTTGTAAGACCTCAATTTCCCTGAACATTGGGTAGTAGCTAATCCCAAGCCTCATGTTCCAAAAAACATAACCTCTGCCAACATAAAAGAAAATCAGTCTTCTACAATTTTGTCATTTCCCAGAAGATCAACCATTGATTACAGAGGTATAGAAAAAGCTTGTAAAAGCTCCAAGTACTATAGAGATCCTTCCATTGTTGATACCGCATGTTCCACCTCCACTTCTTGTAAACATATTTCATTATTTGAGTTTGCCCAGATAGTTAATTTCCATTCCTTAGAAGTTACATGTCGAGAGTGTCAAACTGTTGTAAATTTGAGTACGCTTGTTGAGTCAGTCATTCATATTAATCACCATCCCAAAACTGGTGAAGCACCTCCTTCTACTTCTGTTAATCCATGCCCCAATCCTAAATGTGCTGATATTCCTTTTCCACATGAGTCAGATTTTGACCATGTCCTTATGATGCATGAGATCATAACTCTTGAAGGAGAAGACCCTAGACTGACAGAAATGATGAGTCTGATGAGACCTGCTAAACCAAAGTATGGTTTAGGATATCTGGAGCAAGCAAAAGGTGTTATTCCAGCCTGCAAATTTGGTCCTATCCAAGATGATTGCAAAAAACCTTTAGTCATGGAAATGCATAAATTTTTCACTCACATTTCTGGATGTTTAAAATTAGAAGTGCCTGCCAAATGGATGAAAGCCATGATAAATTGGGATTTGTTTACAAATCTAGAAGTAGAAGAGTTTGATAGAAATCATACTCCTGAACAAAAGAAAGATTTGGCTGAAGATTGGAAACATTACATGGAGATCAATAACTCATGGATTTCTTTTTATGAATGGAAAAATAATGTTTCCCCTGTGCATGTATTAACTGGTTCATCCTCTTCTTCATCTGTCAAACATGCATGGACTGCTCTAGATGGCAGCAGAATAGAAACCCCATCAACTTTCCCTCCATACAAAGCCATTATCATTGGGGAAAATCAGAACGCAGCCAAAGCCATTCCTTTAGTGCAAAAGGATGATAATGCTTTAGGCATTGATGGGAGAATCCAGAAGGCAAGTGAACAACTTAACTGGACCAATACAACTATTAAGGGTTTGGAAATAAATGTTGCAAAAACAGCAGAGATCAAAGAACAGTTTGATACTGTTCAAGTGTCAATAAATGAGGTTAATAGAAACCTCAATGATGTACAATATGCTTCCTTTGTAGTTCGTTCATATGCTAAAAATCTTTATCTAAAATAGAAGGAGTAGAAGAAAAATTGGTAGATCATCTTGATACTACTAAAACTCTCATATCTGGTTTAACTAACAAAGTTGAAAGAATCAGTCTGTCAGAAATAGAGAAACCAGTTCATACTTCTTTCTTGTATAAAAGAAATATAAAGATTCAGGATCCTGTTAAGCTAGTGAACAGGTTTCCAGCACTATTTCCAAAAGAAGTAGCCACATCCTCAGAATCAGAGGCTACAGAAAAGATTACTATTGCTTCCTTGTTTAATGAAGGAGGAGAAGAAAAAGAAAAAGAGTCTGATTCTCAGGCTTTCCCCATATATGAACCTCTTGAAAGCAGGTTCAATACATATCCTGCACCAGATATTGCAGGAAAAGGAAAACTCCCAAAGACACATACTTTCTTCCCAGACTCACATAGAAAATGGAGCATTTATAATCTGAGCATAGGCTAGATTAGACAAATGATTGATATGATGTATATAGAATACAAACTCATGTGTTTACGGGGAAAAAGTGAAATTGAATCTTGCAAAACTATTATCCAGTGTTTTACAAGAACTTTACTCAAATGGTAGCAGACATAATCATCTCTGAAGCTGATAGTAGCAATGGAAGCAAAAGTGCTCAAAGATGAAAATGGAGATGTAATACACAATCCTGATGGTTCAACCATCAGTAATATGATAGGTGCTTTGACATCTATGATTTTAGAACATTGTTGTGGCAGCGAAACTGAAATTACTGATAAGAATGAGGTCATTCTTATGAATTTAAAATGTCATAAAATGTCTCAGTACAAAGATTTCCATAGAGATTGGATGCAGCGGATATATGAAGTAAAATATTCAAATAATCTGCTATGGAAACAAGTTTATCTTACAACCCTGCCATCTAGATTCATGGACTACATCAGACTGTAAGATATTTTTCAGTTACCATTTGAATCTTACACATGGGGTGAGATTTATGCACATATTACCAAGACACTGGTAAGTCTTTGTGCAAGTTCCAAAGTCAATAAATCTTTGGAAAAGCTTTCAAGGCTCTAAGACCAGAAGTCCATCTATAACAGATACAGACTTACAGTTGATGACATCGTGGTAAAAAGGAGGAAAGAAAAGAAAAGGTCCAAGAAAGAATATAAGCAGAAATCAAAATCTATAAAGATTGCAAGAAGTATCCTCAGCAATCTAAAGGCAGATCCTCCACAGTCAAAAAAAGTTATTATAGGTAAGTGCCTAGAAAACATTATTATAAACCTTCTGACATTCATCTCCACACTTCAAAGCAGTAGAAATGGAACAAACTCACTTGTTGGCTATATGGAAAGACTGGACATACATCATCAAGGTGTCCAGAAGGGGAAGAATCCAAACAGAACAGGGGAAAGAAATCCCAAGTTGTTGTCCAAAGAGGAAAACAAGTCAAGCAAGAAGGATAGATCAGATGCATGAAATGTGGTTCGCGTTCTCATACAACAGAATGATGCCAAAATGTGGTCATCAGAGAACAACTGCAGCAACACCAATTTGAAGAATCATCTTATGATTCTTTTGATTCATCATCTCAGGATGAATTACAGGCACATATACAAGGAAATTCAGATTCAGAAAGTACATCTTTCTCCTGTGGTGAATCTGAAGAATGCGCCTGTCAAGTGCACTATGATTCTGATTCAGAGTCATATAATGATTGAAGTTCTGAGGAAACTTTCTTCAAACCACAGAAAGAAAAAATTCTAATGGGTGCAACTGAAGAACGTGAGATAAAAATATTATCTCAAATGAGAGCTATGGAAGATGGTGACATGAAGACTAGATTGACTAAAGCATTTATGGATCAACTCCGATACTCAGGTAAGAAGCCATTGTTTATTGATGCTTCATTTGAAAGAAATACTAGATCTTTCAAAGGCATCAAGAGAAACCTGATAAGGTGCGTTCCCTCACATTAGGGGAAGTGAGTAGGGAAACTTACAATATTAAATTAGAAATCTCTGCTCTAAAGACTCAACTTTCTGAAATTAAAAAGGGAAAAAGAATTACAAAAGAGGAAGAATCCCATTGGGATACTACAGAACGTTTTAGAAATTCAAATGTTGAGATCATTGGAGGGAAGAGGGATCTAGTATATGGATTCCAAGAGATGAGGCTGCTAGCTATCTCTTACCAACAACATCATGTTAGAATAAGCATTTGTATTAAAGGAGAAATGTGTGAACTCAAAACACTCCTTGATTCAGGAGCTGAAGTGAATATTCTGAACAAAAGGATCATACCAGCTAAATATTGGGTCTCTGCAGAAAGAAAGGTAGTAGGATTGGGAAAAAAGACGCTCAATTATGAAGTTCCAAAAGTTTTGATTTGTTTTGAGCATCATTGCATTAATATGAAATTTGCAGTTGCAAATATTCCAGTAGATTGCATCCTAGGAAACATATTCCTAGCAGCTGTTGAACCCCATGGGTCAACAAGATTAAAAGGAAATAAAGCTGGTTATTTCATATCTGTTCCTACCTCTGCAGGAACAACAAAAAGAGTCGAGTTTCCATATATCTCGAATCCCAGAATTTCTACAATGGTGCAGACTGTCCAAAATTTGGACAAAGCAGAAGCCAGATTGATAGATCTTAAAGATCTGAAAAGCACACTCAAGGTAGAAGACCAGTTGAAGAATCCTCAGGTCAAAAGAAAAATTGAGGAATTAAAGAAGCAGATCGAAGATGAATGCTGTTCTGAAGAGCCAAATGCATTTTGGCATAGAAAGCAACATACAGTGGAGCTTCCTTACAAAGAAGGCTACACAGGTAAGCCTTGCAAAAGCAGAGCCATCCCCATGAATCAAGAATACAGAAAGCTCTGTGAACAAGAAATCAAGCAGCTTTTACAAAGAAAGCTTATCAGAGAATCCAACAGTCCCTGGAACTATTATGGGTTCTATGTCAATAAGAGAGCCGAACAGATCAAAGGAATACCCAGATTGGTAATAAATTTCAAACCTCTGAACTCTGTCCTTGCTGATGATACATATCCCATTCCTCACAAAGGAGATTTAATCAGCAAGATTGTTGGAGCTAAGATATTTTCTAAGTTCGATTTGAAAGCAGGTTTCTGGCAAGTGGCTATTGCAGAAAAAGACAAGTTTAAGGCTGCTTTCAATATTCCAATAGGACATTATGAGTGGAATGTCATGCCTTTTGGTTTGAAGAATGCACCACCAAAATTCCAAAAGGTAATGGATAATATATTCAACCCATATTTTGGTTGGCTCATAGTTTATATTGATGATGTCTTGATATTTTCAAAAAACATTAAAGGTCATTTTAAACATGTTCACACATTCAAGCGATTGGTGAAGCATAATGGTCTTGTTCTGAGTAAAAAGAAGATAGAAGTTTTCCAGACTACTATCAAATTTCTTGGCCATACCATTTCAAATGGCCAAATATCTTTACAGAAGCATGCTTTGGAATTTGCTGACAACTTCCCTGATATTATCACAGACAAGAATCAACTGCAAAGATTCTTGGGATGTTTGAATTATGTTAGCAATTTTTATCAAGATTGTGCCAGTGACAGGAGCTTATTGAATAAAAGGCTCAAGAAGAATCCTCCAGAATGGACAGAAGCTCATACCAAGGCTGTCCAAAATATTAAAGCCAAGGTAAAAACTCTTCCCATATTATATGTTGTTGATGATAATGCATTTAAAATTGTTGAGACAGATGCAAGTAATATTGGATGGGGAGGAATATTAAAACAGAAGATTGGTGACACTGAACAAGTTGTTCAGTATGCATCTGGGACTTGGAATCTAGCTGAGCAAAATTATTCCACAATAGAAAAAGAAGTTAAAGCTGCATGGAATTGCATCAGCAAATTTGATGTCTATCTGATAAACAAATATTTCTTACTTAGAACTGATGCTTTAGCGCTCCATAAAGTTTTAACAAAATACATCAAAAATCCTAGAGAAGCAAATTTTGCCAGATGGTAGGCTCTCTTTTCTAATTTCGACTTCCAGGTCGAACATATAAAAGGCAAACAGAACAATCTCCTAGACTTTCTCAACAGGGAGTACATCCAGCATCAACATCAGGACCACATCATGGTCATAGTCACTGAATGGGATCAGTCCCAAAAGCAAGAAGTTCTGCAAACTATTCCTAACAACCAAGATTGGGAAGAATATAAGAGAAATTGGAAACCCACTTGGCAACTAAGGAATACAAAAGTACTTGATGCTAATTTACAGCCAGATACAGATATATAGCATCTCATACCTGAAAGGAAAGTGTATCCAAAAGGCAACAGGTGGATACATGATATGATATATGAAAAATCAAAAAGAGAGGCTAGATATGCAGAAGTAGCTTTACAACAAGATTTCCATGATATATCTAGCATCTGGTATCATGGAGGGGCCCGAAGTGGAATATATGAAAAATATTTCTGCATACATCGTACCAAAAACATATCATGGTCTTGGCCCACTAATAATACAACCACCTGGCCGAAAGGAGATCCAAAGATTATTTTTCCTGACAATGTTTATGATTTTGCAGGTTACAAAAAGTTATGGTGGGATTTCCTTAATGTTGACGACAAAGAAGAAACACATTATACTAAACTTAAGTTTAGTACAATCGCATCTTTCCAGAGAAACCAGCAAGCTGATTGATTTCTATAGTGGTGGATTTATTATGGGATCAAAAGAGCAACCATGGACCCAATTTACCATGATAACCTTTGCAGATAGCATTGTCACATATGCTTTGAGAATAATATTCTAGAATGCTTTCATACCCCATATAAAATTGTTAAGGAAATGTATGATGAATGGACACCCTTTCATGATGTAAATATTTCCTTAAAAGAATACATGAAAGGCCATTATGAATGGTTAATCCTAACCAAGATTAAACATCAAATAGTTCTGGGAAAACCTATGATCGTCTGGCGTATCTTTACTAAAGCCTGGGACGAATTGATGTATAAAAGAAACAGATTCCCAGAGATCAAAGTATTCTGACGGTTCTCATGGGCTTATCCGTAAAAGCATCCATTGTGTAATCATGATGTCTAGTCACAAGGACTTAATTGTGGCCAGTTTTTCTGTGGGATTTTGCTGTACAAAAAGCATCCACACTGTAAATTTCCGTCAATAATTTCTCGTGGGCTTTATCATATGAAAAGCATCCACTTTGTATACAGTATAGACAGCATATTTTCCATAAGATTTACTTTTCCGGACTGGAATCTTTCTGCAAATGTCACTTCGGTGTTACCCGAAAGCAATGATTCCGTCCACCTGTCTAATACTCTACAGTGATGTTTGTCCCCCCTCGTTTCTTATAAATTGAGGGTAAGGCTCATTCATGGTATATTCGGAGTTTGGTATTTTTAGAGTCTTAGAGAGTCTTAGAGATCTTAGAAGCCCGCGTATTAGTCTGCTCGGCACTGGTAAGAACCTAAAGTGGCCAGATCTGTTAGTAGTCAATCAAATTTGTATATGAGTCCAGTGTGTATATTCTAAGGTAGAGTCTAGTAGTTGTTAGGTTGCCTTCGGTATTGTTCCTTCCTTGCAAAGAACATAAATTCCGATAAATGAAACAATAGTCAATCTCTGATAAAGAATTTCTCTTTGCAACCTGTAATCTCCGCAACTTTCATTCTGTAATCCATCTCTATTTCTGAAATAATATGAGTATACCATTCTGCACATGAATACCTCTGCGCATTTTTGTCATGCTCTATCTCTTCATCTAGTCTTAATGATAAACCACACTCATTAATTTGAAACACAATTGATAAAAAAATTCTTTTATATAATTTCTACCAAAAACAAATTTTACTTAATTTATTATAAATCATAAAACATGAATACAAAAAAATTTATTTCTTTCATTGAACTTACAGAGCATCTAACTTTATATGCCGAGCATTTTATATATATATGCAACAATTCATTTTGAAGTGGATTAAAAATAGCTAGGAAGAATTATAACTTTAATGCAGTTTTGATCCCATAGTGGACAAACGCTATAATTCTTCCCAATTATCCTTTACGTTAAAATTGAAAATAATAAGAAAATATTGTATTTTTTTTAAAGTGGATTAAAGATACCTAGGAAGAATTATAACTTTAATACACTTTTTATCCCAAAGTGGACAAACGTTATAATTCTTCCCAATCATCCTTTACGTTAAAGTTGAAAATAATAAGAAAATATTATATTTCAAATTTATTTGTTTTGATTTTTTTTAAATTACGAGTTATCTGACTTTTTACTTTGGAGACCTAATGTCACGTGTCACATAATGTTTGGACCGAACTTTACCGTTAAAGACCATGCTGATCATTTATTTTCACGAATCCTCGTTTGTTTGTATTCTTGTAAAATGATGAAATCTTTGTGGATTAGAGTCACCTAAGCGTTCCCTTTTAATTTTTGAAGTAGGGTATGCTTCCACCTCAGTAGCTTTCCGTCCCATCTAAAAGATAAAGCTAAAAATATATGTCTAATGTGGAAGGATAATCCTTGCACCGAAAAACCTATTCGAGCATATCATTCACACATATTTTGATAAGATTACTTATCTTAACACCGGCATTTCATTCTATCCGGAAAAAAAAGATATATTTGACATTACATAAAATATAAAATTTATCCTTCCAACGAAAAACCTATTCGAGGATATCATTCACAGAGATTTTGATAAGATTACTTATCTTAACGCTTGTATTTCATTCTATCCGGAAGAAAAAAGACATATTTGACATTACATAAAATATAATAGAAGAGGGTATTATTAGATGTTTGTGTTATAATATACTTATCTTAACGCTTATATTTCATTCTATCCCGGTAAAAAAAAATATGTGACATTACATACAATATAAAGTAAGAGTGGAAAAAATATATATATATCTAACATTACATAAAATATAAAATAAGAGGGTATTAGTAAATGTTTGTATTATAATTTTTATATTTAATAATTTATGTTTATTTTAATTTCAGATTTACTAAATTCTGCGAGCGATTAAATCTTTTCACTTTAAAAGATGTTTGTATCTCAAAAAATGTTATCTTTATGAGCTCTTAGTAGGTTGGAGTTAAGATGAATCTAGGCTGGTTATATTATTAATTATAAATATAATTATTAAATTTTGTCTTTTATTTTATTTTTACCAAGTCAAAATGTTAAAGATTACAACATCTTTACTATACTCGGATCAAAAGGAGTTAAGTTTACTTATGAACCTCAAATATAACTTTTTTTTAATAAAAAGTGAATTGGGTGAGGGGAAATCTTGGATAAAATATAATATTACAATATTTATTACCACCCCCACCCAATAAAAAATAGCTAGGGATAGGGAGAAATACTAATTAAAATGTAATATTGTTACGTTTTACTCAATATTTCCCCTTGCCCTCCTAATTTTATAGTTGAGTTTGTTTACCTTCAAACTTCAGATATAAAGAAGAATTACAATGAGAAGTGGACGAGTTGAGGGGAAATATTAAGTAAAATGTAATATTATAATATTATATTTTACCCAATATAACCTTGTAAAAAGTGGATGGATTATGGAGGTAGGAAAAAATATTAGATAAAATCCAGTCATTATATTTTTCCTAATATTTCTCCCACCTCTTAACATATCAAGACAAATTCATAGTGCAAACATATCAGTAATTTTTTTTTACCTTTATAGGTTACATGGATTCAACACCATCATTTTCTATAGCTAGTTATGTATCTAAATATAACATAAAACTAAGATGGATCTTGGCTACCTTAATTCCCCCCTGAAGTAGGTTATATTCTACATGAATGCCATGTCTAGAAGGGACTGACATATAAATAGAGGCTTTGTGAGACCTCATTAAGACATATCCCAAGTGCATCCACGTCAAAGAAAGAGATCTTAAATTGGTTGCGACCTAGACGTAGGTTTCAAGGGCAAGGAGCACATGACTTTGGGCCTTTTTTAGGGTGTGCATTTATGAGCATAAGAGCCGTAACTCTGAGTCATATTGTGGAATACATGGGAAGTGGTTTAGGGCAATCTAACTCCTTAAATGAAGTCTGAGATCCCTTGAGACTTAGTCGCGGATCAAAGGTAAGAATTGTGAATGTTTTGTGTTATTTATGAGTGCTTATTGTCATTTTTGTGGGCCACAAGTTTAGGTTGCTACATCAGCGAGCTTTGAAGGTATTCTGAGAGGGCCAAGAGGGATAGTGAGAACCTCTCTCCTAGCCACAACAATCAAAATAAGGACTCAACCCAAATAGTGGTATCTTAATTTTCTAGAGGGTAATTTTATGTCGTTCTTCGGGAAAAAGTACAGTAGGATATCTTGAGAAGTCTTCCAAGATCTAATATGATGCTTAAGGAGCCTAGAGTGGACAATGAAGGTGGAAGCCCAATTGGTGAAGGAGATACAGTGTTTGGAGCAAGGATTTAGGGTTTTTGGTGTTCCCTAACTAGATTGTTATAAGCACAGACCCCAAGGCAAGGACACAACAATAGGTTATGGTTGCAGATGACTATTTGGAGATCATAGGAGGTTAGGTGAATGACACTCCTACATTAGGACATTTGAAGGACATCTTAAGGTGCAGATTACATCAACAAATTATGTGTCATGTCAAGAGGAGTTGCAGAAGGTTCCAGATTAGGTATGGTTGTCCTCTTGAGTTGATGTGACTTGCAAGTGGATGGTTTGGTGTCTATTTATATTTCTTAATGTGTTGAATTCCATATTTGGAGAAACATCTAATTTCAATATGGAAGTTGGGAGGTGAAGGCTATGTAACTACTTTTACAGACAATACCTAAAAAGTCACTAAAGCAGCTGTGCTAATAGAAAAAGGATAAAAGGTTGGTTTATTGTATTTATGCGATAATATTTCTAATTTTTTTAATGTTTTAACCTCCACAGGAACATATATGACACTCTAGCATCATAGGCTTGGGCTCATGAGTGAGAAGGGCATGCAAATTCTTCACTGAAGAAATTTGTTTCCAAACATGAAGCATGTTGATTTCAGTTTCTGTGAAAATTTTATTGATCGAAATCAGAAGAGAGTTAGATTTAGCAAAGTTGGGAAGGAAAATAAGAGTGAAAATTTAGAGCTTGTGTATAAAGATGTAGGGTGACCTTCTCAGGCATCATCTCTTGGTGGCTTTCACTATTATGTTACTTTATTTGATGATGCAGCTAGGAAATCCTTGATTTATTGTATTCAAAATAAATATGATGTATTTGATACTTTCAAGAAATGGAAATATTTGATGAGAATGGACAAGGAAGAAGTTGAAGTGTCTTCGATCATACAATGCGAGTGATTACTGTAGCGAAGAGTTTGATAAATATTATTCAAAGCATGGAGTTTGCAAAGAAAAGATAGTTACGGGAACACCACAGGAAAATGGTGTGAGAAATGATGATTAGGACAATCATGGAGCGTGCAAAATGCATGAGATTGAGTGCAAGATTTCCCTTACAATTTTGGGTAGATGCTATAAATACTAGTTTTTTATATAATAAATACAGGGCCTTCAAGTTCCCCGATATTGGTATTCTAGAGGTGGCATGGAGAGTTGAAATGGTAAACTACTCATTTTTAAAGACTTTCAGTCGTGAAGCCTTTGTCCACATCAATAGAGAAAATAGAACAAAGCTTGAGGAAAAATAAAATAAAAAATGTACCTTTATTAAATATGGTGTAAATGATTTTGGATATCTCTTATATCATTATGAAAATCAAAAAATCATTAGGAGAAGATATGTCATATTCAATGAAAAGGTCGTGTATAAGGATTAGATGCAGGGAAAGAAAAACAAAAAGGAAAACAAATAATAAATAATTCTTGATAAGATCACTGAAAAAACAAAGGTGCCTGAAAATTAGAATAATTAGCAGCCACAACAACAACAACAACCACAACAAATAGAAACCTCAAACACCTGAAACTAGTGTTAGAAGATCAACCAGGATAAGTAGACCCGCTGAATGATAATCTCCTTCATTATATTATGAATTGTTGACTGATTCTGGTGAACCAAAAATATATGAAGAAGCAATGCAAGTAGAAACCAAGAAGAAGTGGGAGCAAGCCATAGAAGAAGAGATGGACTCCTTTATGCAAAACCAGTCTTGGGACTTAGATTAGTTTCCTGTTGGTAAAACAACATTGCAAAATAAATGGGTTTACATGTTGAAGGAAGAAGATGGAGGTAAACAAAGGTATAAGGCTATACTTGTAGTCAAGGGATTTACACAAAAATAGGTATAGATTTTGATGAAATTTTTTCTCCTGTTGCTAAAAAGACTTCAATTAGGACGATTTTAAGTCTAGTAGTAGCAGAAGATTTGCATCTTGAGCAGTTTGATGGAAATACAACCCTTCACCATGGGGATTTGGAGGAAGAAATATATATTCAGTAGCCACAAGGGTACGAGGTCAAAGGGAAGGAGAAATTAGTGTGCAAATTGACGAAGATCTTGTATGTCTTAAAACAAGCTCCAAGGAAGTGGTATCTTAAATTTGACAGGTTTATGTCTAAACAAGGTTATACTATATCTCACTCTGACCATTGTGTTTAAAGGAAAAATGATGGAAGCTATATTATATTGTTGTTGTATGTAGCTGACATTCTTGTTTCTAGGTCTAACATGCAGGAAATAAATGTGCTTAAAGGAAAATTGGAAAATTCACTTGCAATGAAGGATTTGGGTGCTCAAAGCAAATCCTTGGTATGAGAATAACTAGAGATAGGAAAAATTGCAAATTAATATTTTCTTAGAGTGAGTACGTATAAAAGGTGTTGGAAACATTTAATATGAAGAATGGAAAATGAGACAATACACCTTTGGATATCAATTTCAACTTAAGTAAGGAGATGTGTCACAAAACCTAGGAAGAGATGGATTATATGTGTAGAGTTCCATACACATAAAATTTTAAAATATTGATGTATGAAATGGTCTACAGAAGACCTGATATTGCACATGCAATGGGAGTTCTAAGCAGCTACATGAACAATCTAAGAAAAGAGAATTGAATAACCCTGAAGTGGATTTTTAGGTATTTGAGAGGTACCACAAATCAACCATTACATTTTACAGGTTCAAACATTGCTCTATAGGGATATGTTGATGCACATATGGTAGGTGACAAACATAATTGGAGGAGCACCACATGGTATGTGTTTACTATAGGTGGAACAACTGTGAGTTGGGTTTCAAAATTTGTTAGGATATTCCGACACATAGGAAATAGTTAAGTACAACTTGGTCTAGTTTAGAGTTAGGTATAGAGTTAGGTAAAGTGTGTTTCTTTACCGTTGTACATATTGTAACTTACAATCCAACGATCACGATATGTAGTGATCCGACGGTTCATTCTCTCCTCGGTATTACCGACACTTGATCCGTGGCTTGACACCCGATTGGTCCATGAGTTCTATTTAAAGCGCATGGAGGGTCATTGTTCGTGTAATCCGTGCATGAGAGAAGCTTATGTAAATTTTCATTCTTTGATTAATAAATTGCCTGTAGTAGCCACGTTGGCGCTGGCCGTGGACTGTTTCCCTCTTTGAGGGTTTTAACCACGTCAAAAATACTGGTGTATTGATTTGTGATCTAGTTGTGAGCGGTGTCCTTTTGGTGTTCTTTTTGAGGAACTTACCCTGTAAATTCTTACATGGTATCAGAGCTATTTGAGGGCCGCGTCCGTTGGTGATCCAAATCTGAAGCCGGTAGAACTGCATGCGGCTGTCGTTTCCTAGATCTGCTGTTTCTGACTGCTTTCGGGCCGAGAGGACTGCTCTGTTGCGTTCGGAGCATCTGTTCCAGTGAGGAACCCCTTTCGTTTCACGCGAAAAGGTTTCCGGTAGCCCTAGCTGCGTCATTTATCAGATCGGGAGGTATACAGTGTTTTTGCAGTTTACTGTTATTTTCTCTCTGCTTATTTCGGTTTCGGTTTATTTACCCCTTTTTTTTAACCGGATCTATACCTTTCATTTCTGCGTATGCTCTTTGCCCTGCGACTCTGTGCGATCTGGGCAAATCAGAAACAGAAAAGGAAGGATTTTTCTCATGCGTATGCTCTTTTCCCTGCACCTTAGTGTGATCTCGGAAAATCAGAAACATTGAGAAAAATATTTAGTTTTTCGGCTAAAGCTAACTTTGAGATTTTTTTTGAAAAATATCTAGTTTTTTGGCTAAAGCTAACTTCGAGCCGCAAGGTTCGTTTTTCTTTGCATATTCGTGTTGGGTTTTGTGTTTTGTGTTTTGTAGGGAAAAAGAGCTTTCTCAAGGCAAGCACGCAAACCGAAGCCCCCCCTCTCTCTCTCTCTCTCTCTCTCTCTCTCTCTCAAATTTTTTGTATAGATCAATTGGTTCAAAGCTATTTTAAGAGAGTAGAGGTCTTGGGTTCAAGTCTCCATTTTGTGGGGGCGGATTTTTTTCATTCCCGCACATTCGCGCACTTTGCCGGCAACTTCCACAATTTTTTTTCAAAAAGCCATAACTTCTTCATCCGGAAGCCTTTTTCAGAGCCGTTTTTTTTAAAACAGCCTAATTTTTCGAGATCTATCCATTGGAACACTTACTTTCAGCATCTTCAGCTTCATTTTTTTTATAAAAAAAAATGGAAAGTCCATGCCAAGTCATTCTTGACAGCACTAACTACTTCCAATGGATAGCCTACATGGAAGATTTACTTAGAAGTAAAGGTCTCTACAGAATAGCCACAGACCAAGAGAAGAAACCAAATGATGAAGACAAGGCTGCAAAATGGGAAAATAGACAAGATCAAGCACGTGGTTTGATAGGGATGTCTATTTCTCCTGATCTTAGATTCCATATTGCAGAACTTGAGACTCCTCATGAAGCATTGGAAAAAATCGCTAAAGTTTTTGGGATTAAAAATGAAATTAGAGCCCATCAACTTGAAAATGAGTTGCTTACTTTGGATCCTAATAATTTTTCTTGCATTGAAGATTTCTTGTCCAAATTCAAGACCCTTAGATATCTCTTGGAAGGTGTTAAGGTTAAGAAAGAAGATGGTAACCTTATTTATTCCATCCTTACTAAGTTGGGACCAGCCTACTCTGTATTTGTTTCCACTTTCCATTCTACAAGGAAAGCTTTCATTTGTCAAGGAAAAGACTACAAGGCCCCTTCCTTTGACTCCTTTTGTGATTCCTTAATAAGAGAAAAAGAAAAACTCTTACACCTTGGTCTTCTTAATCTTGGAAACTCTTCCACGAAAGTGTTAGCCGCCCAGCAGCAACCAAATTCAAAGAATCCTAAGAAGTCATATCCTCAAAAGAATGGTCCTAAACCAACTCAGCCTCAAAATGAAAGATCATTTCAGCAAAATGATAAGACCAATAAAAACAAATGGAAGAAGACTGATAGACATTGTAACTTTTGTAATCGAGATGGCCACTTAGAATCTAAATGCTTTAAGAAGATGGAAGCCTTGGAAGCCGCAATGAAGAAACATAACATCCATGTGGAGCCTACTTCAACTTCAACTTCCGGAATGGCACTTTCTGCATGTCGTTGTTAATCATCTCAGTCTGGTTATGCATTAAATGTATCTTCTTCCTCTCCTTCTCATGAGTGGCTCATTGATTCTGGAGCCTCTTATCACATGGCCAAAAACCAAGCCATGTTTTCTTCTTTAAATGATTGTAACACCAAAAATATATATGTTGGTGATGATAGATCTCTTAATGTTGTCGGGACTGGAACTGTTCATCTAGACAATGGTCAGTTTAATGATGTATTATGTGTTCCAACCTTATCCTGCAACCTTCTATCTGTATATCAGATAACTCATTCAGGTGAAGGTAAAATTGTTGAATTTTCACCTCATGATGTTGTAATCAAGGATCTAAGAGATCCTAAACAGATTCTAGCTACTGGTATTGCTGATGATTCCACAAGGTTGTATAAGTTTCACAACTTTGGGTCATCAAATCTTCCCTCAGTATTTGTTGCTCATAATGATGAAGTGAGCAAACTTTGGCATGAGCGATTTGGTAACTTAAACTATCGCTCCCTTCAGCATCTATGTAAAGAAAATATGGTGACAGGTCTTCCTATGGTATCTTGCAGAAATGGTGTTTGTTCCGGATGTGTACTCGGAAAACATCATCGGGACAGTTTTGACAAACGTGCCTCTTGGCACGCCTCAGCCCCTTTACAGCTTGTGCACAATGATTTATGTGGTCCTCTTCCTGTTGCTTCATTCTCTGGATGCAAGTATTTCTTAACTTTCATTGATGATTTCTCCAGACGCACTTGGGTATACTTCTTAAAACTCAAGAGCGAAGTATTTAACACATTTTTGGCCTTCAAAACCTTTGTTGAAAAACAATCTGGACATCAAATTCTTAAGCTAAGAACTGATAATGGTGGAGAATATGTTAAAAACACATTCATCAACTTTTGCACCGAAAATGGAATTCAAATGCAACATACTGTTCCATACACTCCACAACAAAATGGTGTAGCTGAAAGAAAAAATCGCACCTTAAAGGAAATGGCTAATTGTATGCTGCAATCTAAAGGACTCAGTCTTAGTTTTTGGGCCGAAGCAATTAATTGTGCAAATTATATAATCAATCGCACTCCTACTAAGGTTCTAGAGAATATCACTCCAGAAGAAGCTTGGAGTTCCATTAAACCAGATGTAAGTCACTTTCGTGTTTTTGGAAGTGAAGCATGGGCCCATATTCCAGATGAAAAGCATAAAGCTTTAGAACCTAAGAGTGAGAAATGTACTTTTGTTGGATATTCTGAAGATGTAAAAGGTTATAGACTTATTCCATTTAAGTCCAAAAATGTTATCATTAGAAGAGATGTAAAATTTGATGAAAATCAATCGGCTTGCGATCCTAGTCCGGCGGATGTGCCACCTCTTCCTATCTCTTCTACTTTTGAAAACATTTCTTCTTCAGATGATGAAAGTGAGGATGATAATCCTCCCCCACCTTCTCAAGATCCTCAACTTCCAAGATGGGTCCGTGCTACCTGGGATGCAGCAGGTGATCTTGCCGGTGATCCTACAGATCAGCGACGTACACGTTCTCAGTTTGAAAGAGCCTCTTTTTTACTGGCTCAAGCTCCAGTAAATCATGATCCTGACACTTTTGCAGAAGCTTCAGGCCATCCACATTGGGAAGCAGCTATGAATGAAGAATATCATTCATTGTTGGCAAATGATACATAGGATCTTGTTCCTCTACCAAAGGGACGCAAACTTGTTAGATGTAAATGGGTTTACAGAACCAAGTATGGACCATATGGGAAAGTTGATAAACATAAAGCTCGTCTTGTTGCTAAGGGCTTTTCACAGGTTGAAGGCATTGACTACACTGAAACCTTCTCCCCTGTTGCCAAAATGAACTCTATCCGCCTTGTTCTTTCCCTTGCTGCCTCTTTAAATTGGGAAGTCCATCAGATGGATGTTAAATCTGCCTTCTTGCATGGGGACTTGCAGGAAGAAATCTATATGGAACAACCCATTGGCTTCATACAAATCGACTCCAGCCTTGTTTGTCGACTTAAGAAATCCCTTTATGGTCTCAAGCAAGCTCCTCGGGCTTAGTATGCCAAAATGGATAGCTTTCTTTTAGAATCTGGCTTTTCTAGGTGTTATTCTGACAATACTGTCTACACCAAGAAAGTGGGCAACTCTTTTATCATCCTTGTTCTTTATGTTGATGATCTTATTCTTACTGGTAGTGATCCCAACCTTATAAACCATGTGAAGTCCAGCCTTAAAAAGAAATTTGAAATGACAGACTTAGGAAACTTACACTATTTTCTCGGTCTTCAAGTCTTGCAATCCAAGGAGGGTATTTTCCTTTCCCAGTCCAAGTATGCTTGTGATATTCTTCGTCATTTTCACATGGAAGACTGTAAGCCAGCCCCTTCTCCCTTTCAGTCTGGAGTCAAACTTTCAGTCTCTTGTACTTCTCCTGAAGTTGATGCTACCTTATACCGTCAACTTGTAGGAAAACTCTTGTATTTAACCCATACTCGTCCTGATCTTTCCTTTGCTGTTGGCCTTGTTGCTCGTTTTATGCAAAACCCCCGTGAAAGTCATTGGAAAGCAGCTAAAAGAATACTTCGTTATGTTCGAGGTACAGTACAGTTTGGGATTCATTACAGTGCCAAAGCAGCTCCTCTATTAGTCGGTTTCACTGATTCTGATTGGGCTGGTGACCCTGATGATCGAAAGTCTACTGTCGGTTATGTCTTCACTCTTGGTTCAGGACCTATTACATGGGCTTGTAAGAAACAGGCTGCCATTTCTCTTTCGTCAGCACAAGCAGAGTATCGTGGTGCCGTGGAAGCTAGTAAGGAAGCCTTGTGGCTTCGTCAGATCCTATCAGAGTTTGGCTTTGAGCAGCAGCATCCAACCACACTTTGGTGTGATAATCAAAGTGCCATTCAGCTATGCAAAGATCCAGTCCAGCATCAGCGCAGCAAACACATTGAACTACACATGCACTTCATCAGAAAGCTCATTCATGACCATGTTCTTGAAGTGCAATATTGTTCAACAGATGATCAGGTTGCAGACATCTTCACAAAGGCTCTCACAGAGGCGAAGTTCACTAAACTTCGATATATGCTTGGAGTTCAGGAAGTTGTCACTAAGGGGGGATAGGCTCTAGTGCCTCCTTCCTTCTCCTATTGTGTCATATTTGTAAATCCTTCAATCTTATCCCAAGTTGTTCTTAAGGGGGGATGTTAGGATATTCCGACACATAGGAAATAGTTAAGTACAACTTGGTCTAGTTTAGAGTTAGGTATAGAGTTAGGTAAAGTGTGTTTCTTTACCATTGTACATATTGTAACTTACAATCCGACGGTCACGATATGTAGTGATCCGACTGTTCATTCTCTCCTCGGTATTACCGACACTTGATCCGTGGCTTGACACCCGATTGGTCCATGAGTTCTATTTAAAGCGCATGGAGGGTCATTGTTCGTGTAATCCGTGCATGAGAGAAGCTTATGTAAATTTTCATTCTTTGATTAATAAATTGCCTGTAGTAGCCACGTTGGTGCAGGCCGTGGACTGTTTCCCTCTTTGAGGGTTTTAACCACGTCAAAAATACTGGTGTATTGATTTGTGATCTGGTTGTGAGCAGTGTCCTTTTGGTGTTCTTTCTGAGGAACTTACCCTGTAAATTCCTACAAAATTAATAAACATTGTTTCACTTTCAACAAAGGAAGCATATTATTTTGCTACTATCGAGGCTAGTAAAGAATGATTTGGTTACAAAGGTTTATGGATGAGTTGAGAAAGAAGTAGGAGATGAGTAGGTTATATACTGAAAAATAAAGTTCCATTCATCTTGCAAATAATTCAACATTTCATTCTAAGAATAAACATATACAACTATGGTGTCATTTCATATGGTTAGTTTTGGATGATGGACATTTGAAGCTGGAAAAAATACACACTAGCTAGAATCTTGTAGATATGTTGACAAAGGCTGCAACCAGGGATAATTTTTTTTTCTTCTTAATTTCAATTGGCCTTTAAGAATGACGATGAATATGAGAAACAACCACGTCAAAAGTGGAAGCATTCTCCAACAAGTGAAGCAACGATGGAGTTGATATAATCAGTCTCCAAGTGGGAGATTATTGGATGTTGAGCCTAATTATATTCCTGATTCATTGATATTTTTTTAGCCTCATTTCGATCCCAATCCCAAATGAGTGGGATGGTGTTTCTCCCCACTATTTCTATCTGAGGGATCTAAGGGGGTTATGACCTAGGAGGTCTAGGAGGATTTGAATGGACTAGTAGGGGATCCATCTACAATGATGGAGAAGGAATCTAATGAAAATAGTTTATTAATCCATTCAATACATTCTTGGTAAAATCCAAAGGCCTTCAAAATTATCAAAAGATATCATTATTTGAGCTTATCAAAATATTTTGAGAGATTTAGCTTCAACATCATGTAAAGATTCTTAGAGAGATTCAAAGAGTGGATAGTTTCATGGGTGACCATGATGCTATCTAATATTTGGCATCCTTCCACATAGCATGTTTACTCTAGCGAAATGAGCCATGGAAGGAGTGGTTTAAACCTATTGGTTATGATTTTGGTAATAACTTTTTATATACTGTTACATAAGGCAATGGGCTTATATCCATTGTGATTATCTACATTATCTTTATTTGGAACTAGTTTGAGGAAACTAGTGCCTAAGGATTAAAAACAAATGAGAATTTACCTTGTAAAATATTGTAATTTCATAGTAAATACAGGTCACTCATTAGGAATATGATCTGACGATAGAAGTTGTGTTTAATTTAGGGTTTTTTCCCTAGAAGGAAACCCAATAGTTTATATGAGGGAATTTTATTACAGATGTCTATTATTATTCTTAGTGATAAAGAGACAAGAGATAGTGTGAGCGCGAAGAGGAAGTTATAGTGGACCTTCTTTAGGTTGTATCTCTTTATTTTGCTAGATAACATAAAAGGAAGGATTCGTTGTTTATCAATGGATGTAACCCCAATTGGGTGAAACACGTGTATATGTATCTCTTGCGTTCTATCCATTTCCTTATTTTTGTTTCCACAATATTTTTGTATTTCAGTGGTTTGTTAATTAATTTCTAATAGTTGAAAGGCATTGATAATGTCAACATAAACTAAATTTCAAAGGAGAAGGCTATTTGCAACATTAACTTAAATAAAAAAAGATATAGAATAAAATGAGATATCGCCATGATCATTTTGCAGTGAGGTCAATTCTCAAAAGAACAAGGATTTTAAAGTTATTTATAATAATATAAACTAAATCAAAGCATAATAAGTCATAGAACTAGAGAATTACAAGATATCAGAAAGGAAATATTAAAAGAAATTACTTTATTCCATCATAAGTTGGATATGTGCTCCAAGAATCCTCCCTTTAGCATGATGAAGAAACTATGATTTTGCATAAAAATTATCTTAAAGTGTGATAAAGAATAATTAACTAATATCCATTGATCTCTCATGTGGCTATAACCATTTACCAATAATTAACAACTAAGTATTTATACATATGTCCTCATTAATATCTCGAAGATATTTGATAATAAATATCCAAGATGTTAGTGTCAGTCAGTTTTTCCTTCCACCAGTGATCAATTGTTCTCTTTTAGAATGTACATTAGGGTTTAAAGTCAAGTTGTTTTCATTTCGTTATGTCTTCCATTCAAAAACTTTGGTCACTGGTCAGTGTGTTTATGTTGTCAAATACTCCTTTACAGATTGCCTTGTTATCGTCACTGTCATTATGCTTTTGGATCTTCCATATATAGAAACCTCTATGGTCATCTCAGTCTCACTATCATCCATCATCCAGCTCACCATCATCCATTAGGTCACTAGGGTTTGAGTCATTGAATTTCTCATCACATTCATAAAATTTTCGTGTAAAGGAAAAGTGACACAAAATGGTTCAAGAAGGTTTCATTTCAAAGGAATATTTTGTAATAAGTTTTAAATAGTTTCAAGTTGTATCCAAAGGTTTCACAAGTACATGATTTCCAAAGTAAAAGTGAAAAAATATATGGTGGGCCACCCCACTTCTCAAAGCTACAAAAGATTATTTTTCTCATATTTCTCTCATTCATTTCATTGATAAAGAGTTCTTAGCCAACATCCATCATGTCCTCATAATTTTAGCACCATAAACTCTCAAAAAACAATGTTTTTCCTTTAGTCACTGCGTTTTTCTCTAGTCGCTATGCCTTTCCAACTCCACACTATGCTTTTCGACCAGTCTTTGGAGGATTGACTTTTGAGAGGAAATACTTGGTCTTTTTCAGCACTTGAGGACTCCAATGTGTAGCAGATAGAAGGATCTTTCCAACGAGCTATCATGAGCTCAATTTGGAGTTCAGGAAGGCCTCCAAAAGTTGCCTTCAAGATCACGCTACACTTTTTGTAGCCCTCGCCGGGCTTTTCACAAAATTTGTTGCGCTTTTTCCAGGAGGCTAAATTTCATTTCCAATTTAACTTGTTTTGACTTTTTACCTATGTAAAGATGCAATTTAGAATTTAATCATGTAACTAAGATGTAATTATGTTAGATGAAAGTCAAATGAGGTAGATACATGCCAGTAACTCTTTTGTTTTAGGTCAAATGAATATGTTTTACTATACGGAGGGTTTGTTTAAACCTCCCTAGCCATTAGGGTTTTGTTGAGGTCTATGAGGAACAACTCCACAAGTCATAGATTTGACCCCTGAGAGTAGGGAAATGACGTTTTAGACTTTATGTATCATTTTCTAAGTCATATGAATGGTTGGACTTGAGAGGAAAGAACTATTGTAGCTTGTACTTGGACATTTTCTGGAAATCAAAGGATACAGTTTGCAACTATTATCTAGGAATTCATGTGCAGTAAGTTTGTGATGTTGTTTTTCCTCTGTTATTACTTTATATGAATGATATTTTTCTTCCCTTTCTATTAATCATATCTTCAATAGTTTTCCTTATAGTTTATAAACATAATTCTTTTCACTAAGCTCTATTTTGATGGAAATTTATTATATGTTATTTTCATTCTTGCTTAATGATTTCATGTTTCATGCTCATTAAGAACTTTATGTTTCTTCTGAGAACCATAATACACCAAAAAATCCTAAGATATATCATGTTTCATGCTCCTTGATATCATTTTTGTTGTAACCCTTTCATCTACAAACCTAGCTACCTAGTTTTTCTCCCTTATTCAGCATCAAAAAACCATAAATTTTTGAAAATTCACCCAAGCCTCACTATCTAGCCTAAAATCCTTTATATCTCAGTCATCTTTTGACTATAATTTTATAGAGAGAGCCCTCTCTGGTTTGGTAGGGCTAGATATGAAACTAAAAGCTTGGTCTCTGGTTACCTCCATTGATTCCTCTCAGCCTGGGACATTGTGGTGGAAAAAAGAAGATAGTTTCCCTATCTAAGATTCATTAATGATCCCAAATACATGGAAAATATTCAATGGTTGAAGAGAAAATTCAGATTTGGAGCTACATGATAAAGTTTACATTATTACAATATTTAAACTTATATGTGATCATCATCAAATTTACCCAACATTCAAATATAAGTATAAATGTTTTATTTTTGTAGTATTTAATAATAATATCACTTAAAATAATTAAATATATGCATTAGGAAATATTTATCCTAATCCCACATATAAACACAAAAACAGAGTAAAATAAGGTTATGGGAAAGTGGAAAAAGATTTAAATTCAAGGGGAACATTGTGTAAAGGTTGTAAAAGGATGTGAAATACTCGTAATGTTCATGACTTAATAATCACACTGAATAAAATTGATGGAACCTACATCTAGAGATGAATTCAAAATACCACAAGAAGTATGGGAGAAAAAATATTCTTCTCTCGTAAGATTCAAGCAATCAAGTTGAAAGCAACTTTGATGTGGATGAAAATATTTTGTAAACATTAATATAGAAAGAGGTGAATATAAGTAACCTTTATTAGTAGAAAGACAAGGAGATGACCAAACTCTTCCACATCAATATCAAGCTCAATAATACCAAGATATATTCTCTATTAGAGATTGGTACATAGCCTACTACTAGTACCAAATATAACAATCACAAATGGATTAGAAGTTCATAATCATCCGATCACATATAAATTGTGACCAATAAACAAGGATGTATACATTAGGGTAATGAAACATTATAGTATTAATTTTTTTTATAAGTGTTGATTTTGTTGATGAGGAGGAATTGGATGTGGTACCTCTTCACATATCTGGAGTACTGTATCCAAGTTCCTACATGTATATGAGGGATGTAATATTCATGTAAAGATGCAAAAATTTCTACCTAATAAAATATTGGAAGTACTACATAATATACTTGAATAAATAAAAGTAAAATATCTCGCTGGTAACTGTAAACTAAGCCAAGAAGTTGATTAGTTATTTTAAGAAAATATGTTATTATTTTCATGAAAGGAGATCATTTTTATGATGAATCAATTGAAGAGCATAGACATACTTTCAATTCACTAAATAGAAGAAAACTCAGTTGAATAATTTAATATAGGAATATAGAGGATTGTTCTAGGATCATAAAGGAACAAAATGCAAGAGGGAAATGGAGCATAAAATACAATTACTTCAATATCCTCCATCATAGAACAATGAGATATATAAAGTTTTTATTATGGAAGGAAATGAAGTGAGGAAGTATTTTTAATAGCTACTAGAATAAGGCATGATTAAACCAAGCACCTCACCTTTTGGTTTATATTTCATAATTGTACTAAATAATGCTAGTACTCTGTGAATTTGTATCAACTGTAAAGCATTGAATAATATTGTACTCGAGAATTTGTACCCTATTCAAATGTTTGATAATATGCTATATTGATTGGAAAATGCAAAGTAATTCCCCAACTTCCAAGTTGGATCAAAAATTAGGATGCCACCAGGTTAACATCAAGGAAGAACACACTTATGATACTTCCTTCAAGAAAATGAAAGTTTTATTTGAATGGTTGATCATGACACTCAAACTATGTAATGTGCCAACTATATTTATGAGATTGAAAAGTGATGTATTACAACCACATATATATTCATTTGTTATATTATATTTGGAAGTTATATTAGTTTGTACTGCCACTTGGGAGGATCACGTATCATATCTCATGTAAGTTATCAAGAGTTTGATGAAGTTTCATCTACTATCTAACCTCAAATATGTCAACTTACTTAGTAGCTGTTGGTGTATTCAAGGTGTGTGATTTGTAGAGGGGAAGTGAAGGTGATTAGTTAACTTCTGTGGATATTCCACTAGATGGTTCATCACAACAGATTTGATAATATTATATTAAAAATCTAAGATTCTACACTATTACAGTTTTATTTAATTTCTAGATTTGTAAAATTAATTGTAATTAGTGTATGCATGTAACATTAAATCAAGAAGAAAAGTAGAGAAAAAAAAATAAGCTCACACATAGATAATACATAAGATATTCTCTTTAGGAAAGCCTTTAGGGAGAAAACCCAGCTAGAAGGTGAGGCCGCTTCACTCTCTTTCTTTGTCTAGAGATATGGCTGCAAATACAAAGAAGTAATGTATGTCACCAGTGGACTGCTACAGTCCACAGATCCTCTATGAGTTCTCTACCTCCTATCTCTCCTACATATATTTTCTTAGATATGGAACAAAATTCTCTCGAAATAATGGAAAGGCTCTTCCTCCTAGTGGCCCGGTTATAACACAACACGATAGCCTACTAGTGGTTAAGTTTGACTACATCAACTCTTAACTAGAGTTTCAAAATAGACTCTTCAATATTATTTTACATCAAAAAGATGTGGCTCACCCATTTTCCATGAATAATGCAGTATAACACGACAGTGTTCTGAGCTATAGGTGTGAAAACGAGAAGGTCAACTTTTGAGTGGCATAACTTTTTCATACATACTCTGATTAACGTGATGATTGTGCCATTGGAAATATTTCTATCTGTAAAGTGGCGTGAAAATGTGACTTCTCAAAAGTGGAAAAGTTTTACCTGAAAAAATATCATTTGATGGCTCAAAACTCTCCTGAAAGTTTTCAGACCCCGTTTCACCATACTCTCTCTCGCCGGTAAAAATGGTCTCATGAGCTAATTCGTCCACTTTTTCTAGTCCAAATGCATCGATATGGATGAAAAAAATATAGTGATCCAATTCATATCACATATCCCCATTTTTGTAGGCTTTTGGTCCCCAAAAGATTTTACTGAATGAGGTGAGGAAATTTTTCATCCACCTTCTCTTTGGTGTACCATTTAGCTTTGCCTGGAAGTTCTCCATTCAACCCAATCCACCAAAGGTCTTGTTGTCGTTGTCTTGTAGTTCTAGTCCTCTTTTGCAAAGTTATATCTTCTGTCAAATCGGCCTCAATATTTGGTGCCAAATCCTCCACAAAAGGTAGGACCTGTTCCTCTTCTTGATCTAACATGGAAGGCTCATAGAGTTTCAAACTCTCTACATTTACAACTGAGTAAATGCACATATATGGTGGTAAACTAAGTTGATATGCATCATCACCCACCTTTTGCAATATCTCAAAGGGACTATAGCTTATAGCCTTGATTTTCTTACCAGGCCCCTACAACCTCTCCTTGTTCAACTGTATCCATACTCGGTGTCCCACCTTGAATGATTTCTTTGTTCTGTGTTGATCTTTCCTGGCCTTATACTTCACCTGGGACTTCTTCAATGTTTCTTGTACCTATATATGGATCTACCTGATCTTATCTATAAACTTTTTAGCACTTGAAGCATCTCCTATAAGGTCTTCCTTCACTCCTCCTTGCTACCCATATGCAATATCCAAAGGTGAAGGTGGAAAATATCAAAAACAAGTTTCAAATGGGGACTTTCCTATAGAAGTGTGGACTGCTCTATTATAAGAATGTTGTATATATACCATATTTTCATCCCAGATCTTCGTATGCTTCTAGTTGTAACCCATCAAAAGTTGCGCCAAAGTCTTATTGACTACTTCTGTCTTCCCATCTGTTTGTGGATGGAATGGTGTGGATTTCTTTAATTTCGTATCAATATTCTCCCACAATGTAGTCTGTAATGCACTGAGAAATCTTGCATCCCTGTCTGAAATGATGCTCCTTTGTATCCCAAACTGTACCTAGACTCGTCCAAAGAACAAGTTTGTTGCTTCTTGTCTATTGATGGTTATTTTACATGGCATCATAATGCACATCTTGCTAAACCTATCAACTACTACGAACATGTAGTCATGTACCTTCCTGGTTGTCGGTAAACCTCCCACAAATTCCATGGAAATTCTTTCCCAAGGTCGATTAGGTACAGGTAAGGGGTTATACAAACCTTGTTTCCTGGTTCTAATCTTGTTAGTACAACAAAGAATACATCATCTTATGAACCTATATACCCGCTCTTGCATCTTTCGCCAATACACATACCTCTGCTAGTTATCCATGGTCTTCCCTACACCAAAGTTCCCTACATCCTTGGAGGTGTGAGTCTCTCTAATCAGCTACAAATGCTCATCTTTAAGAACACATAGCTTATCAATTTGATAGAGTAACCCATCCTGGAGATGGTAGTCAAGGATGTTGTTTCCGTCTTCAACATGACTCTGACTTTGCAACTACTGATACACCTCCTTGAAGTCCTCATCTTTAGAATATGCCTCTATGTATGCATCATGGGTGAATGGCTCCATGTGCATAAGAGTCCCCAAAGTTGTAATCTTTGATATAGGTGTCCTTGAAATCATATTGGCCAACTTGTTTGTGCTTCCCTTCTTATAATTGATCACCAAATGAAAATGTTGTAAAAACCCAATCCACTTGTAGTGCCTGGTCCACTGTAGCTTATTCTGGGCCTCCATGTACTGGAATGACTAGTGATCTAGGTCTCATTTCCCATTAGATAGTTCTTCCACTTCAAAACTTGAACCGTTGCATAGAACTCCTTGTTGTAGGCAGGGAATTTAAGAACTACCCCATGAAATACTTCAAAATGGTAGCAAACATGCCTTCCTCCTTACATCAAGACGACTCCCATATCATAGCCACTTGCATTTGTCTCCACTTCAAGGATTCGTTTCAAGTTTCGTAATGCAGAACTGGTGCTTCACTAATCTTCTTATTTAACTCATCGAAATACTTTTTCTTCCCTTTTCCTCACTGGAAATTCTTTCCACTTATTGTTATGGCGTTGAGTGGTGCTTCTACCACTGAAAACGAGGCTATGAATTTCCTCAGGTATTGTGTTGCTCTAATGTAAATTCTAACCTCAGTAAAATTAATAGGCACCAACCATTTTGTGATAGCCTCCATCTTCGAAGGATCTATCTTCAATTCTCCTCCACCAACCACATATCCCAAATACACCAAGGATTGTTGGGAAAACTCGTACTTCTTGAGATTTGCTAGCAGCCAGTGCTTCTTCAATGTTTTCAACACGTACGTCAAATGTGAAAATTGCTCCTCCTAGGTAGCAATATATACCAGTATATCATCCAAATTGACAATAACAAATTAGTCTATAAAAGGGTGCAATACATCATTCATTACTCCCATGAATGTAGTTGGTGCATTACATAGGTCAAATGGTATCACTAACCAGTCATACAAACCTTGCCTGGTTTTGAACGCGATCTTCCATGTATCTTCTTGTTTGACTCGAACCTAGTGATATCTAGACTTCAAGTCCAGCTTGGTGAAATACTTTTCTTGCTGCAGCTGATCTATCAAATCATCTATCCTAGGTAGGGTGTATCTATTCTTGAGTGTGATTTTATTCAACACTTTGTAATCTATACACATCCACCAAGTTCCATCCTTCTTTGGCACAATGACAATGGGTTACCGACATCACGATATACTCAGTTGAATGACACCCTGTTCTAGAAAATGATGCAACTATCTCTTCCCCTCACTTTCTTCTATAACAGACTTCCTATACACCCCAATATTTGGAAATGGGGAGTCTGGAAATAGCTAGATCTTGTGCTCCACTTCTCCATAAGGGGATAAAACTTTAGGTTCTTAGAACACATCCATGTACACCTTAGTACACCCCTCTAGGGAATCGTTGCCTCGTATTGACTCCTCTATAGACTGAATTTCTCTTAAAAGAAATAAAACATACTTCTTGCTAGAATTGGTCAATTTCTTGGCTTGGTTGGTGTTTTGCTGTATTAATCACCTTCAATTGACTAAGACTGCAACCATTTAATTTTCAACCTAGGGTAGGCCTGTTTATTTCAAAGGAGTCTAGACTATCTATGCCAATACACCACAACCAAGGGTGAAAATGGGAAACAGTAAGGAATGTCATTGAATCAATTGCAGAAATTAAAATTCATGTAGAAATAAAAAACACTCTACAAGAATGGAATCACGCTTTTCATCTACCAGAACAAAGGCGTGCCATACACTGTACTAATAACTATGCCAGCTGGTCAACTACCATACTTCTAACCAAATCTGTGTAACAATGCATCATAAACCTAGAATTGAAGAAGACCTATTCTACAAATTATACAACGATAGAAAAATCATGCATATACTGAAAGAAAGGAACAATAATATAAAACTACTCTACCACTGTAGTCCCTGCTAAACAGGAGGGCCCTTCCTCCCTAGCAAGGCATCAGAATGAACACGAACTTAGTTAAGAATTCAACTCAGAGAAGTAACAATATCACCATAGTGTCTTGATATTAAAAGTAACTAAGAATTACAGGATGAGAGTAGTAGTTCTCTCCGTGTCGTCCCACGTGACTGAGGGATTAAGTTTCTTTTATAGAAATTACATACCCAAAAATTAGGAATAGATCAGTCATGAGAATATCATGATTCTCATTTTGATCAATAAAACAGAAATTGTTATAACAAGTTCCTAAATACAAGTCATGTTCAAATACATTAGTTGGAACCATAACTGCTTAGATCTATCACTTTCTAAATATATAATTCATAACTCTCAAACTGTTGTCACGTGGAATAGTACCCACGGCTTGATACCTATGGTGTAACAAAATCCTTAGGTAAAACAATAGTTTGGGATGTAACAACAACATTTGGTAACAAAAACGAATTGTAATGACACCCGGGATATAACAATGACAATTTGTAACAACAACGTAGTGTAACATCAAATACTTGTAATGACACCTGAAATATAACGACAACGGTCTGCAACAACAACGTGGTGTAACAACAAAGTCTGTGAAATTAATGTGGTGTAACAACAAAGTTTTTGATAGCAACGTGGTGTAACAACAATCTTTTTCATGATACTCATGAATCAATCAGGGTGGTTGTTCATTGCATAACCTTTCTCTCATGGGTGACACCTAAAAAAGAGGAAAGGAACCAAAATACTTCTCCGATGCTTGCCCCAGTTAGCCATAAAAAGTAATATTGCATCATTATATCTAGAAAAAATGGAAAAATAACATGATGAAATTTTTTTTTCTTCATAATAAGGAAAGAGGTGGTTAATATGCAAATTTTTGTAGGCTCGAAGGGAAAGAGGTAAAAAACGGGGAAGGAAAGTATAGAAGATAGCAACAAAAGCTACACCCAATAGTTAGTACTTATCAATGAAATTTTTTACTTGTCATTGTGTGCGTTGATGGTGAAAGATTTTACATCCTTGATGAGAAGGTACTGGTTAGCTATCAACATGAATATTGCATCACACATGTTCATGTATGGACTCCCACACACAACTCCACATACATCAAGGTGAACCACATCCAAATCTACTTCATCAAAAAATCAGCACTAATAGCAAATCTAATTTTGCATTATTTTGTTAACTTTAGGTTTGCATCCTTATGTAGACATCCTAGTGGATATGGATTTCGATGATCACGAACTTCCAGCCCCAACTTCTTGACCAGATTTGTTGCAATGAGATTTTCCTATGATCCTAAGTGAAACAGAACATCAATCTTCATCTTCTTGACCTATACCTTTACATGGAAGAGTTTGGTCACTTCTTTCTCTTCTTGTTGTTGAAGGCTACTCAGATTCACCTCCTTCTACACCAATGTACAAATGATATTTTCATCCACGTCTGATTTTCTTTCAACTTGGTTGCTCGAATCATTGGCCATGAGATTCTTCTTATTATTATCTTTCTTCTTGTTCATCGGTTTTATCTTTAGATGCAACTTCCAACACTTGGCCTCTGTATGGCCATCAATGTTCTAGTGGTTGCTAGGATACTTACACTTGTGTGTTGTGGCTGCCATATTTTTATCTTTTCCCCCTTTTTTCTTCTTCTTCCCATCCTTATAAGCTTCTTTTGCTCCTTTTTCTTCGATCCACTTGATTTATCTTTTTAGGCCTATGTTCTCCGAGTATTGTGCCTGTAAAAAAGCCTCTTCCACCATTTTGGGCTTGAAAAACATCAGTTGCTGACACAGATGATACTGTAGACCCCCCAAATACTTGAGGAGTACATATGGGTTCTTTGGAGAGATACCCAACACTATAGCAGTCTTTTTGAATTCTATGGTGTACTCCTACACACTTTGGCCCACGCGTTTCCCTAAAGTAATACCACCAGATCCACTGGTGTTCCACATACCCAATAGGATAAAAGTGTGACTTAATGAGAGTCTTGAAATCCTCCCACATAGTCACTTAAGATTCTCCCTCCAGCCTCAGGGTTTCCTTGTGGCTCTCCCACCAAGTTAATGCATGGCCCTCTAATTTCAGCCATGGGAATGAGATCTTCTGCCATTCCTTGATGTGATGGACACCGAAATAAACTTCCAGTTGCTGCAACTAATTTTTTAGCTTCAGAGCATTGATCTCACCATGGTATGGCTTGATATCAACTTTTTCTTCCACTTTAAACAAGGATTGGTTCACAACACTCGAACTGGGTTGACCTTTTCCAGGTTCTTTCTTCAGATGGTTATTTGCGTCTTCCTGATCTCCCTTTAGATTTTTCGTTTACATTCGAACCCCCTTCTTCTCCAAATATCCCGAGATTATTCCTTAGGGAATCCATGAGGATTTTTACATTGTTGTTTATATCTGTGACTTCTTCTTTGAGCTGCAAAAACCTTATCTTTATAGGACCACGAGGTTCATTTACAAATTCGTCACTCGTGATTAGCATTTTACGATTTTCAACCTTGCCGATCTAGATCCCTGCAATATCCACAAAATACTCAAAGAAACCTTCTATGATACCAAATGATCTGTAAACCTCAATGGATATTCCACTCGAGAGTTGATCACAATAGATCTGATAATATTACATTAAAAATTTGAGATTCTATACTATTACAGTTTTATTTAATTTCTAGATTTGTAAAATTAATTGTAACTAGTGGATGCATTTAAAAGTAAATCAAGAATAAAAGTAGAGAATGAAAAAATAATATCACACACACATAATACCCAATATATTCTCTTTGGGAAACTGTTTCGGGAAAAACCCAACTGGAAGTTGAGGCCACTTCTCTCTCTTTCTCTGTCTGGAAATATGGCTAGAAATACAAAGAAGTAATGTTTGTGACCCATGGGTTGCTATAGTGCAAATATTCTCTCTATTTTCTCTACCTCCTATCTCTCATATATATGTTTTCTCAACTATGGAAGAAAATTCTCACGAAAAAATGGAATGCCTCTTCCTCCTAGTGACCTGGTTATAACACAACCCAACAGCCTACTAGTGGTTAAGTTTGACTACATCAACTAGAGTTAAAAAATAGAATCTTCTAGAGTCTTTTACATCAAAAACACATGGCTAGCCTCTTTTCAATGAATAATGGGGGCTGATGCGGCATCCTTTTAAACTATAGGTGTGAAAACAGGAAGGTCAACTTCTAAGTGGCATAAATTTTGCATATAGACTCTGATTGACGTGATTCTTGCGTTGTTGGAAAGATTTATGTGTGTAGAATAGAATTAAAAGGTTCAATTCTGTAGAAACAAAGTTCTACCCCCAAAAAACATCATTTGTTGCCTCAAAATAGTCCCGAGAGGTTTCAGACTTCGTTTTGCCAAACTGGGTCCCGCCAGTAAAAACAGTCTCGTGAGCTGATTCCTCCTCCTTTTCAACTCTAAATGCATCAACATGGAGACTACCATGAAATTTTTAGGAGTGGTGGTTTCATTCTACGTCATTCTATTTGTCACGTAGTTGAGTAAGGTAACTATGACTAACATGTAACATAATAGAATGGAGAAGGATAATATAAAATAGTAGCCATATAGGCTATAGGTATCAAATAGTTCCATAGAGGGTACTTTTTTTGTATTTGAATATTTCCATACAAGAGAAAATAGAGTAGAGAAACGTTATATTATAGTTGGGTTTTCACTCCTATAGGTTTCAATGGTAAATATTGTGCTTACCTATGTATGGTGTGTGATTTTTTATTATTATCTATTTTCCACATTTCAACTATTTCATACATTTAAGAATGAAATGAATAATTAAATATTCTAAGCTCTAAAAAAGCATACACATAATACTACAAGAGATAACATACCATGGTCGCCAACAAATTACACTATTTATCCATGCAATAATACGTAACACCACGGTGACAAAAAAATACATTGTGGATCCATGTCATTGAATGAGATCATATCCATGAAAAAATATAATTTGGATCTTTGTCATAGTGTACATAAGGAAGATAGTCAACATCGATGAGTGTGTCCACATGGTCTTGAAGGTACATATGATACTGAAATACTACATAGTAGCTCGATAGAGGTGGTAGGAATGAGTGAGATATTCCCCCAAGCACATGGTGGTCATCTTAGAATGAATAGTATGACTTTATATCATGCAAAAAAATTAGACAATGTTGAGTGGGAAGAAACCACCTAATTACCAAAAAGTGATGAATACCGTTAATAGGATTTTAGGGACCCACCATTGATCAAAATTGACTCCAAGTTAATTAATACAATCAAATGAGCGTGAATAGATGAGATGAAGTCAAATATATTCCTATAATAATTCTATTAGGTCTCAATAAGTTAAACCCATTGTTGATGACAAGGAAGCTTACCACTAATGAATGTGAACTCCGAGATACTAACTATTATCTTATATGTGTCTCCTAGATAATGAGTTGGTGTAGATAGGAAGATATCGTCAAAGGAGGGCCTTGATGTATCCCTCATCCTACGACATGAAAGAAACATTGTGATATGATCCAAAGAGATAGATTAACCAATTAAAATTAACATAGGGATGGCCAAGATGAAAAGTCAATAAAATTACAAATGGCCAGCTCAATCTTAAGCTTCCCATGAACATATTAGGAATAATATAGGAATGTTTATGATGCACTGACATTATGGAAACATTGATATAGTGAAGATACATATGGGGCATTTAAACAACCTCCATGATGAAAAGGGAGTAAGCAAATATAAGGGTTTATGACTCATATTTATCGAATGGCTTTTGTGCAAGCTATAAATGAATTATGACAAACTAATGCAAATAAGCACTGTGTTTAAAGAGAATATGACTAATAGTTTTTATTTCTTGAAGAAAACCTCAATGTGTTCCCTGTAAGTTTTATTTTAGCATTTCCTTCATGGATTAATGATTTTGAAAGGGAATAGAACTAAGATAGTGTATTTTTCATCTATTTTTAAGAAGATTGAAAAAGAGCTAAAAGTTCACCCAACAAGGTGTATTTTCTATATGGTCTATTGAATTAAATATATAGGTAAAATGATGCTTGATACGATATCCTTATCATAGTTTAGTAAGCACAAGACATGGATAAGATCTATGTTATCCTCTTTCATTATGTAGTGAGTATGAGAAGAATTAAAATGGAGCTTGTCTTAGAGGAATGAGTGGTACAAGGGTATGAAACTAGTTACATTCTACTGGGATTTATCTAAGTTACATGAAGGAAAAGAGTATAGCAAGAAAAAATCTCTTTTCACAATGGCCTCTCCAAGAATTTTTGGTTCACAAAATAGAAGAAACATAAATGCAATGGTGTGAATTCAATTTTGAATACATTGGTGGCAAATGGCATTAAGGAAAATAATTAGGTAGTAGTTGAAATTGAAATATTAGCAATTTTATGCAAATGCATTTGATAAGTAATATAAATGTGTTATTAAATGTCCTTAGGATATTTCTAGAAGAAATATGGAGAGAGAGGAATGAGGTTTAACCTTGATCCATAGTTATATTAAAGGAATATTCTTAGGTCTAAAAGATGATGTGGCATGGAAACCAAAATGGAAATTGGGTGCTTCTTTAGGATAACCCTAAAGTGTAGAAGATATTGCATAACATATGATGTGCATCAAGGAGAGGATAATGAAACAACCTAGCAATATTAAATCTATGGCACAATTATGGTAATAGATTTGGTGAATAATCGAGGGAAATAATGGAGGTAAAGTCTGACATAGTATTTTAATTTTGAAAATATACACCTTGGATTCAATGGATTTTGCCATTAAAAAACTACCCCATCTTATAAAAATTGTCTAATAAAACCAAACCCACAACTATATTATATAGAGAAAAACTATTATCACCAAAACATTGATCATCTAGCCTAATTTACTAGATGGATTGAAGGACGCCATGTAAAGCTGATTTTACCATAGTAAAATTGCTTTAACTATGAAAAATTACTTAATAAACCACCTTTGTTAAGTAATTTATAATTAAACCCATGAAGAATAATTAAATAAATCACTATTTATTTGATTTTCTTCTAGGAATAATTACTTAAACCATTGTTCAATTATTATTCCTTGTCATATTTGACCTAATCATGAAAAATAAATAGATAAATCATTAATTATCTTATTTTCTCTAAGAATAATTAATTAATCACTAATTAATTATTATTCTTTGCTAAATTTGACTAAATCATTTAGGAATAATTAAATAAATCCTTATTTATTTATTATTCCTTAACTAATTCCTTTAGATGATAAATAAATCATTTATTTATTTATTATTTCTAAATAAAAGTTTAAATACTTTTTCCATCCTAACAAATATAATAAAATATTCCAAGTGGTTATTCCAAGAATGGGATCAATAATATTTTATTTGTTGGGTTGTGTTATATTATTTCCACGATTAGCCCACGTAGTTAACCGGGGCTTAGAGGGGGGGAAGAGCCCCCCGTTCATTAGATTGATTGCATAGCAGGGGGGTCACAGGGGGTTTGAGGGGTGCAGGTAACCCCCCCTCTATGGGGTCTAGGGCAGCGCCCTGGAAAATTTTGGTTTTGGACCCTATATTAGGTTGGGCAGACCTACCTATGGTTTTGTCCATATTTTTCGCACATGGTTTTGGAGGCGAAGGTTTTTGGTCCATGGTTTTGGACGCGATGGTTTTCGGTCCATGGTTTTGGACACGATGGTTTTTTGTCCATGGTATTGGATGCTTCGGCATGTATAAATATGTATTGTAAACATTGAAAGGAACATAATGAAAAATCAAGCCAGTAGTCCTAGTTTTGGGATCATGGGGAAAATCCCTGTGTATATGTGTTTTATGTGTTATGCTCTCGCATTGTTTATTTTCTATGTTTTAGAATTCGTATGCAAGTAATTTCTCTATGTGCTTAAAACCTACATTATTATTGCTCATTATTCGAGGATAACTCAATATTTTGTTATAAATAGAAGGGTTTCTTATTCATTATTCACTTTTACTTATTTCCATTGTTGCACTCATTGTTGTAACTTTGATTATTTTCATTGTCGGACACCATATTTTTGTTGGATTTACACATTATAAAGGCGGGAGACTCTACATAGGCTAAAGACATTTTAGGATAGCCAAGAACCCATCCCATATAGGGGGATTGGTAACATTTATTTGTTCCATTTACAGGTGTTATAATAAAACTATAATTTGTATATCTAGTTTCCATTGAATGATTGGAGTTATTGCTTTTTCTTTTTACTGTTTAACTATGATTGTGGCATATTTTGAAATTTTGGCAGGTTTGTTTCTATTAGCTGTTGTAGATCTACAATGTTTAGCATCCATTTATATTGTTGAGATTGTTTGTCATCCATAATCTTAAGTGGGTTATTTTCGTACATCTTTGAGAAGAAAACACTACAACAAAATTGGCGACTCACTTGGTTTTATACTTTAGATCTAGAAACCTGGGTGACCTTCGGTTTTCAGCTTGGGGTTTCTTGTTTTTTTAATTCTCTTAATGTTTCCTAGTTTTTTAGCCCTAGATCTATTAACTTTCTAACTTCTACAAGATTTATGGTCATTTTCGCAAGTCACATGAATCGACTGCGACAAAGGTGGCGGTTTTTTCCACGGAGTAGAAATCACACTTTTTGGCCCAAAAAGTGTGATTTGGAGCCTAGAGTGCACTTATCTGCCCAAAAAGTGTGATCCCAACTAGAAAATAGGTCAGTACCTGTGATTTCTAGGTTTTAGGTTTTTCTCAGATCTGTTTCTAGGTTTTGTAGAGAGTTGTCTGTTGGGTTGTATGACCTCTGTCTCATCCTTCTTAGGCCTTGATCTACTCTGATTTACTCGTCAAAGTCTAGTTTATCTGTTGAAAATGCAACAAGATGATGGAGCTTAGTGGAAAGGAATCGCCTTCACTAAGTGGGCCTGCAGGCTATTTTTGGCGCAAAGTCTATTTTTAGACTATGTCTATTTTTAGACATATGGATCATGGTCTATGAGTTGCAGGATGCTATTTGTGGATGATTGGTCATGTTGGTAAAAATAGATGGACTTTTATGTTTAGACATATGGGAGGAGTCTATTTTTAGACTGCTAGTCTAAAAATAGAACAGTCGAATATTATTAGCTCTTAATAATATTTGGACTATAAACATTATCTTATCCTCTTGGAGCACTTCAGTTCAAGCTACGGATGTGGCACATGCAACCGCCAAAACGAAATACGCTTTTCTTATGGGTCAGTTGAGCTATTGCACGATGGACTTCAGTTAGAACTCAAGTGATTGAGTTTGGTGGAGTTGATTGAGGAGTTGATGGAGTTGTGTTCAGTTTGACTTAGTTGAACTAGTTGTATTTAGTCTAATTGTAGAATACACTAGTGATGAGTGATGTGAATTAATTTTTAATTAATTCACTAATTATTAACTCATAAATCAACTAAAGGATACATTAGTTAACTCAGTGCATGGACAGTTCAGTGGAGACAGGTGTTAGAGGTGAGTGAAAGGGCAAGATAGCTGTCAGTTGTGACTATAGTTGTGCATGAGATTTGCACAATCAATGGGATTAAGTAGTGCCAATGACGATTGCATTGTTTAGCCAAGGAAATATGAGTTTGGTTGAGCCATTCATCATCATTCTCATGCAGGATTGCGCAGTGGAGCCAGGCAAGTAGCGGAGGAGATTTGAACATGTGATTAATTTAGATCTGAGCTAGTTTGTGTGTAACAGGTGGAGATAGTACTGAGTACTTGCGAGGAGCATTGTACTATGTATTTTTACATGTTCTCAATCAATATAATATACAGATAGTTGGGGGTTTTCAGCTATATGCTTTCCCCGTGATATACTGTGTTGATATGTGTGATTGATGCTTCAATGTGCGCATGCGATCGTTTCTAAATACTGCAAATTGATGATCAATAGTAGAGAAGGTTATGTATTATGCATGCATTCCGAAATAGTGTATAATCAGGATAATCTCCGTGAATAAGTGTTATATTATTCAAAATTTCTACATGGTATCAAAGCAGATTTGATCATCAGATATATTATTCAGAAAGTGTTTACATTTTATTTCTTCAGGCAGAGTCTATAATCGGGCCAGGTAGCCTCTAGATTCATCCTTCTTTTGGAAGGTGAGATATCCGGTAAAATCCCATACAGTTAATCTCTGTACGAGAAATACTTTGTTCTCACAAATTTTAGATCAGAAGCGGTTGAGTTTTGAGCTGGTGGAATTCGAATTTGTAGCAGTGTTTTCTTGGTGTCAAAGTTGAAATGTCTTTCAACGGATTGCAATTGGAGTATGCCCTTGAACGCACCTCGAATTATATTGCATGGAATGATAGGATGGAAGCGTTGTTAGATGACAATGGGCTGAAGGAGTTCATAAGGGCTGAGGTCCCAAAGCCTACTAATGCTGCTCACATTGAGGTTTGGCAAAAGAAGACAGCAAAGTGTCGAAGGATTCTATTGGAGGGCGTGAAGGATCACATTGTGTCCAGCCTGCATGGAAAGGCTTCTCCATACTTGATGTGGAAAGCACTGACAGATCTATTCCAAAGCAAGAGCGACCAGAGGAAGTTGGTGCTCAAGGATAAACTCAGAAACGTTAAGTGTGAGAATGGAGATAGTATGCCCAAGTATCTCACGAAGTTCACCCAATGTCGGGATGAGCTGGGAAGTGTGGGGGTGACTGTCGATGATGACGACTTGGTGAGCTTGGCTCTCCTTGGTCTTCCGAAGAGTTGGAATTCCTATTAGGACTCTGTCAATGGTCGGGAGAAATTGCCAGGATGGGAGAGACTTTGGTCGGATCTTGTGCAAGAGGAGATCAGGCGGAATACCAAGGACGGATCTTCATCAAAGGCATCTGATGAAGAAAATTGCGCTTTGGCTGCCAAAGCAAAGAAGGGGAAGGAGAAGGGTTCTCTTTTCGAATCTGGTTCTTCCAATGATGGGAAGAAGGTTGACAAGTCAAAGGTGAGATGCTTTCTTTGTCATGAGTTGGGCCATTATGCTGCAAATTGTCCACAGAGGAAATCCAAGAAGGGTAGGGAAGGATCTGAAGGTGAGGCACTTGCTTCACAATTTGAGTTGGATTTCACATTCTTCGCATGCATGGTTTCATCCATGGTGGGAAGTGGTTGGTTTCTTGACAATGGAGCTTCTTTCTACATGACTGGTGACAAGAGTTTGTCTAGTACTTTCGAGGAGAAAGATCTCCAAATACTCATAGCGATGGGTAATGATGAGAAGTATAGTGTCTCAGGTGTACGCATGGTTATTTTTCAGAGGGAGCATGGAGCTCGCCTTACCTTGACCGATGTCAAGTATGTACCATGACTAAAGAGAAACTTGGTGTCGATCACGCTGCTGGAAGACAGATGCTATGATGTAGTCTTCAGTAAGGGAAAGGTTTTCCTTGAACACATCATCACTAGACAGTTGAAGCAGATTGGTTCACGGTTCAAGAACCTATATGTTCTTGAGGTTCAAGATGCATGCAAAGCCTTGAGCAGCGAGGCAACTGATGGAGACTTGGTGGTTGAGAGGGAGCGTATATTACCTCTCAACATGCAGAGCCAGAAGAAGTCTCAGACGATTGTGGAGGAGCCACGATTGGTGCAGCAGCTTTAGGAGGTTATGGAGTAGCACAACAAGGGAATCTGAGAGGAGATCGAGTAGAGACATCTACTCATGCAGAGAGCTCCAGTAGGGGGAAACTTCGAGCCAGGTGGGCTGAGGGATCACATGCAGCCATACCTCCAGGTAGGAGGTGGGGTGTTATAGAGTGATCGTCGCATGGAGGAGGGGCAGGATCCTTGAGGTATCCAACCTCTTGGATGAGACCTTGCTACGGGAGCCTCGATGTGGAGTAGCAGGAACTGACTGATTGGGTAGAGACAGATTCAGATGGAGCGGCAGAGAGAGCGACATTGTAGGGAATCCCAGGACAGCGCATAGCTAGCAGGCTGCAACAATGCGAGAGGCACAAGTGTTTTGCACAGTGCTAGGTGGCACAGAGAGGTGTGCAATGGTGCGATATGCATGGAGATGTTGCAGTAGCGCAGATGTCAGAGAAGGAGCACTTTTCAACAGCAGGTAGAGCTTCAGCATCAGAGTATGTTCCTAGCCCAACAAGTGGTCAGTTGGGAGTGTTTTTGTTCCAAGTGTTGTTGGAGCAAGTGGACCAGGCAAATGTGCTCCATGCAGAACATTCCAGAGTTGCAGGATACGGTTTGCAGATAATCCATATCTTGTTGAGAGGGAGTGTTGAAAATGCAACAAGATGATGGAGCTTAGTGGAAAAGAATCGCCTTCACTAAGTGGGCATGCAGGCTATTTTTGGCGCAAAGTCTATTTTTAGACTATCTCTATTTTTAGACATATGGATCATGGTCTATGAGTTGTAGGATGCTATTTGTGGATGATTGGTCATGTTGGTAAAAATAGATGTACTTCTATTTTTAGACATATGGGCGGAGTCTATTTTTAGACTGCCAGTCTAAAAATAGAACAGTCGAATATTATTAGCTCTTAATAATATTTGGACTATAAACATTATCTTATCCTCTTGGAGCACTTTAGTTCAAGCTACGGATGTGGCACATGAAATTGCCAGAACGAAATACGCTTTTCTTATGGGTCAGTTGAACTATTTCATGATGGACTTCAGTTAGAACTCAAGTGATTGAGTTTGGTGGAGTTGATTGAGGAGTTGATGGAGTTGTGTTTAGTTTGACTTAGTTGAACTAGTTGTATTTAGTCTAACTGTAGAATACACTAGTGATGAGTGATGTGAAATAATTATTAATTAATTCACTAATTATTAACTCATAAATCAACTAAAGAATACATCAGTTAACTCAGTGCATGGACAGTTCAGTGGAGACAGGTGTTAGAGGTGAGTGAAAGGGCAAGACAGCTGTCAGTTGTGACTATAGTTGTGCATGATATTGGCACAATCAATGGGATTGAGTAATGCCAATGAGGATTGCATGGTTCAGCCAAGGAAATACGAGTTTGGTTCAACCATTCATCATCATTCTCATGCAGGATTGCGCAGTGGAGGTAGGCAAGCAGTGGAGGAGATTTGAACCTGTGATCGATTCAGATCTGAGCTAGTTTGTGTGTAACAGGTGGAGATAGTACTGAGTACTTGCGAGGAGTATTGTACTATGTATTGTTACATGTGCTCAATCAATATAATATAGAAATAGTTGGGGGTTTTCAGCTGTGCTTTCCCCGTGATATACTGTGTTGATATGTGTGATTGATGCTTCAATGTGCGCATGCGATTGTTTTTGAATACTGCAAATTGATGATCAATAGTAGAGGAGGTTATGTATTATGCATGCATTCCACAATAGTGTATAATCAGGATAATCTCTGTGAATAAGTGTTATATTATTCAAAATTTCTACATTATCCCCATTCAGGCTTCTAGTACACTTCCACCTTTATAAGAGGAGTTTAGCTGAGAGAGTAGTGTGAGTTTCTGTAATGCTTTCAGCCATATTTTCTATATATGTACCCTTTTGTTTCATATTTTTAAAGATAGGTTGTCACAATCCATAGTTTCACATTTAAACTTGTTTGGTCATTGGCCTTAGGGTCCCATCAGTTGCGCTAGTTGTTTCACCCATCTCCCTATATTATTGTAGCAATCTTCCCCTCTGGTTTTTTGTTGTTGTTTCACCACTTTCTAGTAACTTGATCCCAATCACACCAACATCTAGATCCCTTGACTGTCTTAGTGTATTTTCCGTCAATTTATCCACCAACCAGCACAGTGTCTGCAAAAGTAGTTTGGGTGGGGTTTAGTTAATTGTTTTGGTACTCATATTTTTCCAGAGATTTAAATTCTATCTAAGCTCTAGAATCTAGGCATAGAGAATTTCTAATTCGTCCTTTTTATTATAGTTAGCTTACGATTATCCTTCTCGAATCCATTAGTAGTTCCTTATGGTATACATTTTCTTTATTTCTTTTATACCTTTCTAAGTATTGTCTCTTCTACAGGTAGCAGAATAGTATACTTAGTGAGTGATATCCATATATTTCTCTATACAAAGAAAGCCATATTTTTTTTTTTAATAGTAAAACATATGGATCTTAATAGTAAGATCTGATTCCAACAAAGTTGAATTTATAATGGCAAAATTCATGCAACCTAACAATAGAATAAATTTTTGCAGTAACCTTGAAGTTTATGACAAAAATATCCTAGAGTTAGAATTTGCATATAACTATTCATATTAAGAAAATAGAAATAATAGATAATCTAACCAGTATCACTGTCAGGGGAACAATTCGGAATTTTACACCTTTTCCACCCAACCTTGAACTGAGATCCTCCAGTTCAACCTCTAGTTGAGATGTACTTGCTAAGGTATCAAAAACCACTCTTGATCCCTTCAGTAGCTATATTATACCTTTTCTTCCATAAACTATTTATCCATGTAATAATATGTAATACAATGGTGACAAAAAACCACATCATGGATCCATGTCATTGAAGGAGATCAAAACCATGAAAAATTATAATCTGGATCCATGTCACATTGTACATAAGGAAGATATCCAACACTAATGAGTGTGTCCACATGGCCTTGAAGGTACATATTATAGTGAAATACTCCATTGTATCTTGGGAGAGGTAGCAGGAATGCGAGAGATATTCTCCCAAGTACAATGTGGTCATCTTAGAATAGATGGTATGATTTTATATCCTGCAAAAAAATGAGACAATGTTGAGTAGAAAGAAACCACCTAGTTATGAAAAATTGATGAATACCATTAATAGGATTTTAGGGACCCACCATTGATAAAGATAGACTCCAAGTTACTTATTACAATGAAATGAGTGTGAATATATGATATGAATTCAAACAATCCTATAATCAATCGATTAGGTCTTAATAAAGTAAACCCATTGTTGATGACAAGGAAGCTTACCACAATTGAATATGAACTCTAAGATACCAGGTATTTTCTTGTATGTGTTTCCTAGATAACGAGTTGATATAGATAGGAATATATCGTCAGAGGAGGGCCTTGATGTATCCCTCATCCTACGACATGAAACAGAAATTGTGATATGATTTAAAGAGGTATTTTAACCAATTACAACTACCATAAGGATATCCAAGACGAAAAGTCAATAAAAGAACAAATGGCCAACTCAATCTTTAGATTCCCATGAACATATTAGGTATAATATAGGAATGTTTATGATGCACTGACATTATGTCATGTTGGGTCGCTATAATACTAGTGATTACCCCATTACTATTGTAGTTATACCCCTTATTTATATTGTTGTGCCCTTATTACCCCCATATTTTTATTTCTGTGCCCCATAGAATCCCTCTATTGTTATTTTTGTGGCTTTATATTATTATTGTTACGTCGGCTGGATTATATTGTGACTCCTTAGACTCCTATATATAGAAAGGAGGTTTTGTCATTTGAATCATCTAATAATTGTTCATTTATGTAATGTAAATGAGGTTGCCCCCTAAAAGAGGCTTAATTCTAAGGCGTTGATCTATCTTTTCTATCTTCTCTTGAGCTGGTTACATAACAGTTGGTATCAGAGCTTAGGATTCTAGGGTTTCGTTGCTCCAAACAGGTCATCGTGGCATTTTCGCTATAACTTTTTTTCTGCGACGTTTTAGAAGTAAAAAAAACACCCATTTGAGAAGAAATTGCGTTGAATCTTGGGTCCGAATTTCAGAGCTTTTCGCGCTATATTTGCGGAGATATGATCTGAGGAAGTTGGTATTTTTGCAGACTCCTGAATTACATTCAAAACAGGTGACCTGGGGAAAATCGTCATAACTTTCTCTCTGGGTATCAGATTGAAATTTCATAAGAAGGTACATAAAAAGGACGGACTTTAATTTCTTGTATATCGTTTTTAGAACCAAAGATCAAAAATTGTACACGTGGCACTTCATACAAGTTCGCTCTTCTGGAAATATCTATAATCAGATCATCTTGGGAGATTGTGCATAACGCTTTCTTGGAGCATCCAATTTGGATCAGACTGGTGGCATTGTAAAGACGACACAGAGAGCTACTACAGGTCACAAATTTAGAACTAGATGATTGGAAAGTACAGAGATACATCAGAGGCAATATCGAGCTCCTACAAAGTGAAAAAAGGTGTGTAGATTTTTTTAAATTTTAGCTTAAGCTTGGTTTGAAAATTTATTTTGAAGGAATTCAAAGGGCATAGTAGAGCATTATTATCAGTAACTGATGCCCCAAGGAAATAAAATGCAAACACCTAGTAAGGAACCTGAAAGCTCTAGCATAACTCATGAAGAAGAGGAAGAAATGCTACATGATATATCAAAATTACAAGAACAAGTGCAACAAATGTCATGCTCACAAAAGTTAACAGAAGCTAAGATAAATGGCATGGAAGCTAAGATGAATGGCATGGAAGCTAAGATGGATAATTTGAAGATAGATTTGAACACAAATTTGAAGACAGGCATGGCAGATTTGAAGACAGATTTGACAAATTTTCTACAAGAAATACTTACTAATGGTGAAAAGGTAGTAAAGGAAACTCATGATGAGAAAAAATAAATGTGAATCATGATCCCATCGACACTAATGGTTGATCGAAGAATCACCATATTCCAAAAATCGATATGAGGAAGTTTGACGGCAAGGATCCCGCCACATGGATATTATAGATGGAGCAATTCTTCGATCTCAATAATGTGAAAAACGCACAAAAGGTACGTATGGCAACTGTATAGTTGGAACCAAATCAGTTTGTATGGTATCAATGGCTTTATTCTCGTAAAAATTTATCACTTGGGCAATTTTTACAGAAGAATTGATAGCACATTATGAGGATACAAAAAACAACACTTTTTTTTAGCCAATTGATAAGTCTTAAACAAAAGGGTTCAATAATGGAGCACATTGAGGAGTTCCAAAAATTGAACATGAGGGTAAAAGATATTCCAAAGGAGCATAGGATTGATGTGTTCATAGGGTCTTTAAAGGATAATATCCAACATGATGTTCGCTTTTGGGAACCTGATTCATTAGAGAAGGCATTCAGGTTAGCAAGAAAAATGGAAAGCAAAATTATGGCAACTAGGAAGCATACCACTCACAACTATAAAGACAGAAGTGTTGTTGCCCCTAGTCTTCCACAACCTACAAGGTTGACACCACAACAACTGGAAGAAAAAAGAGAAAAAGGGCTTTGTTACAGTTGTGATAGCAAATACACAAAAGGTCATAAGTGTGCTGAGAAGAAATTATTCTACATAGATTGTGAAGAGGAAGAAGAAAAGGAGCAAGAAAGGTCAAAAGAAGAGGATATACTCCAGGAACAAAGCCTAGATGAAGAACAAATAAATCCGACCATATCTTGTAATGCATTGGCGGGAATTACCACTCCTCAAACCATCAAGATAGAAGGACAAATCAAGAAGAAAAAAGTAATAGTGTTGATTGATTCAGGAAGCACCCACAATTTTATTCATTGTAGGGTAGCAAAAGAATTGTATTGCTTCCTATATCTAGCACCAGAGTGTCAAGTGATGATTGCAAATGGAGGAACAATAAATTGCTCTGGAAAGTGCCATAATATCAAGCTATCCATGGGAGAATATGCATTGACTAGCCCAATGCTTTCCATTCCAATGGGATGTGTTGATGTTGTACTAGGAGTCCAATGGCTACAATCCTTGGGTACAATAGCTTTTAATTTTCAAGAACTTTTCATCAAATTTTCTACGGAAGGAAAGGAAGTTGAATTAAGGGGTATTGCGGGGAAACCAGGAAAGATAATCAGCTCTAAGGGCATGACAAAGCTTCTAAAAAAGGAGCAAAGAGGTGTAATTGCACAATTATGTTCGCTAGATGTTTCCACATTGAATCATCTATTTCTCCAGATCTCCAAAAGGTCCTGTACAATCATTCCAAGGTATTTGAGACTCCCAAAGGTCTCCCACCTATGCGTGATCATGATCACGCTATTCATCTGATTCCAAGAAGTGTTCCTCCAAACATCAGGCCGTACAAATATCTCTATGTCCAAAAAAGTGAAATTGAACGTATGGTTGCAGAAATGCTAGAGGCTGATATAGTTCAATCGAGTCAAAGTTCTTTCTAAGCTCCAGTAGTATTGGTGCACAAGAAGGATGGATCATGGCGCATGTGTCCGGATTATAGGGAGCTCAACAAGCTCACTATTAAAGATAAGTTCCCCATTCCTGTCATTGATGAATTACTGGATGAATTGCATGGATCAATTTACTTCACCAAGTTGGATCTTCGTTCGGGATATCATCAAATCAGAATGAAGATTGAAGACTTTCCAAAAACGGCATTTAGAACTCATGAGGGTCATTATGAATTTTTGGTCATGCCTTTTGGCCTTACCAATGCACCTTCAACATTTCAAGGTTTGATGAATTCAATTTTCAAACCATTCCTTAGAAAATTTGTGTTAGTATTTTTTGATGATATACTAAACTACAGCAAGTCTTGGAAGGATAATGTTGAACATGTTGACAGGGTGCTACAACTATTGGAGGAGAAACAATTATATGCAAAAAGATCCAAATGTTTCTTTGGAGTCCAGGAGGTGGAATGTTTGGGTCATATTGTATCTCATGAAGGAGTTAAGGTAGACCCTAGAAAAATTAAAGCCATCAAGGAATGGAAAATCCCCACATCCATAAAGCATCTGTGAGGATTTCTTGGGTTGACAGGGTATTATTGCAAGTTTGTTAAGAATTATGGGAGAATAGCAGCACCTCTAACAACATTATTGAAGAAAGATTCATTTTCATGGACTCCGGAGGAAACAAAGTCCTTTGAACATCTTAAAGAGGCAATGTGCCAAGCACCGGACTTCACAAAGACCTTTATTGTGGAATGTGATGCTTCAGGAAATGGAATTGGTGTTGTTCTAATGCAAGATGAAAGACCCATTGCTTTTGAAAGTCGTCCAATCAAGGGAAAGTTTTAAAGCAAAGCTATTTATGAGAAGGAAATGTTGGGAATACTCCATGCACTTAAGAAATGGCGACCCTACCTAATGGGAAGACACTTCAAGGTAAAAATGGATCATGATAGCCTTAAATACTTTTTAGAACAAAGGTTATCCGCTGAAGAGCAACAAAAGTGGGTCACAAAGATGTTGGGTTATGACTTTGAAATCATCTACAAAAAAGGGAAGCAAAATGTGGTGGTAGATGCACTCTCAAGAAAGGATGAGGATGTGGAAGCATTGTTGTGTGCCATTTCTATTATCCAACCAGATTGGATAAACGAAGCAAGGGAGGAATGTAAGAATGACGAAGAAGTGTGGGCACTTATTCGAAAGCTACAACAAGATTCCAGTACTTCTGATACATTTAGCTGGCAAAATGATTCGTTATGGTACAAAGATTGCTTATACCTCTGTAAGAATTCCAAGCTAAAACAAAAGATTCTTATGGAATTGCACACTTCTCCCATAGGAGGGCACTCAGGATTTTTAAAAACTTACCACAAGGTTAAGAAGGAATTTTTTTGGGATGGCCTTAAATCAGATATTCAAAAGTTTGTGGCAGAATGTTTGGTTTGCCAACAAAATAAAGTTGAAACAATTAAGACACCGGGTCTATTACAACCTTTATCCATTCCAAGCCAACTTTGGGAGGAGGTTTCAATGGATTTTATCACAGGTTTACCCAAGTCTGAGGGAAAGAGTGTCATCATGGTGGTAGTTGATAAACTTACCAAGTATGAACACTTTTATGCATTATCACATCCATTTAAAGCCAGTACAGTTTCTACTGCATTTATGGAAATAGTTCAAAAGCTACATGGAAACCCAAAGATTATTGTAAGTGACAGAGATCCCATTTTCACTGGAAATTTTTGGACAGAGTTATTTTCTTGTCTTGGTACTCAGTTAGCTCATAGCTCATCTTATCATCCTCAATCTGATGGGAAAACTGAGATAGTAAACAAATGTTTGGAAGGATATATTCGTTTCTTTGTATCTGATAAACAGACACAATGGGTCAAATGGTTTCCTCTGGCTGAATGGTGGTATAACACTTCCTTCCATACAACAACAAAAATGACCCCATTTATGGCACTTTATGGGTACCAACCACCATCCATCACATCATATTTAAGAGAAAATTCTAAGGTTCAGGTAGTGGAACATCACATTGAACATCAACAACAAGTCCTCCAACTCTTAAAGGATAACATCGTGTTGGCACAAAATAGAATGAAACAACAGGCAGATCAACATCCCAGTGAAAGAAGTTTTGATGTAGGTGATTGGGTATTCCTACGGCTACAACCATATAAGAAAATGTCCCTAAAGCAAGCTAAGAAGGATAATAAATTATTACCAAAGTATTATGGTCCGTACAAGGTGTTGCAAAAGATTGGTACTATGGCATACAAATTGGAGCTTCCTGCAGCTTCTCGATTGCACCCAGTTTTCCAAGTTTCATGTTTAAATAAGGTTATAGGCGGCAAGCTCCCAATTCAAACAATATTGCTAGAACTTGACGAGGAAGGAAAAATTATATTGGAACCGGAAGCAGTCACAGAAACAAGAACTCGACAGATACGAAATCTATCAAATTCAGAGTATCTTATAAAGTGGAAGAAATTATCCGCTGAAGATTCCACATGGGAGGATGAGAATTTTATTGCAGAAGTATCCAGAACTACTCAAGCGTTGAGGACAACACTTGTTTGAAGGAGAGGGGCATGTTGGGTCCCTATAATACTAGTGATTACCCCATTACTATTGTAGTTATACCTCTTATTTATATTGTTGTGCCCCTATTACCACCATATTGTTATTTATGTGCCCCATAGAATCCCTCTATTGTTATTTTTGTGGCTTTATATTATTATTATTAGGTCGGCTGGATTATATTGTGACTCCTTAGACTCCTATATATAGACAGGAGGTTTTGTCATTTGAATCATCCAATTATTGTTCATTTATGTAATGTAAAGGAGGTTGCCCCCTTGAAGAGGCTGAATTCTAAGGCGTTGATCTATATTTTCTATCTTTTCTTGAGCTGGTTACATAACATGTCACCACTAATATAGTGAGTTGACATATGAGCTATTTAAAAAGTCTCCAAGATAAATAGGGAGTAACCAAATTGAAGGGTTTATGACTCATATTTATTGGATGGCTTTTGTGCAATATATAATTTAATTATGAGAAAATGATGGAAATAAGTGCCATGTTTAAAGATAATATGTTTCTACTTCTTGAAACAAACCTCAATGTGTCTTCCCTACCTTTTCTTTTAGCATATCCTTCATGGATTAATGATTTTGAGAGGGAATAGAACTAAAATAGTGTATTTTTTCATTTATTTTTAAGAATATTTAAAAAGATTTAAAAGTTCACTCAACAAGGTTTATTTTCCATATGGTCGACTTAGTTAAAGATATATTTAAAATATTATTGATATGGTATCCTTATCATAGTTTAGTAAGAAGAAGAAATTCATAAAATATATCTTATCATATTTCATTACGTAGTGAGTATGAGAAGAATTAAAATGGAGCTTGTCTTGGAGAAATGAGTGGTACAAGGGTATGAAACTAGTTCCAGTCTAATGAGATTGATCTAAGTGACATGAAGGAAAAGAGTATAGAAAGAAAAAGCTCTTCTCACAATGGTATCTCCAAGAATTTTTGGGTCACAAAATAGAGGGGAAATGGATGCAATGGTATGAGGTCAATTTTGAATAAATTGGTTGGAACTGGAAATAAGTAAAAGAATTAGGTAGTAGTAGGAATTAGAATATTAGCAATTTTATGCAAATTCATTTGTTAAGTAATATAAATGTGTTACTAAATCTCGTTAGGATATTCCAAGAAAAAATATAGAGAGAGAGGAATGACGTTCAACACATACTAAACACATACTAAAATTATAATGTACACAAATCAAGGAAATCACAGAAATAAGAATGAATCAAAATATTTAGTCGCTAATGGAGTCACTACTCCTATGATAATAGAAATATGCCTCATATATAGGTCAGATCCTTTGCTATTATACCCTTCATTTGTGATAGAATGGTGGATATATCACAACACAAATTTCCTCTAGATCAAAGTAAATTAATCTGTATTTATTACTAAAGGAAGGAGAATCGATAGCACATTTGATCTATGGTGGTTTTCCGTGTTTGATCCAACAGATGTATATCCAGAGATCAATGCTCCAATTCCTACCATATTCTATTTAAATGTAACATACCAAACACATAGAAATACCAAGCCAATTTAACCAAAGGGATTTCTAACTATCTATAGATCTAAGCAAAACTTCTATGGAAATGATCAAATTTATCAACTACTTATACCAAATGTTAATATGTAAAATAATTCAAGGGAAAAAATATTAATATTATTATTGATATTAAGAGAATAGAAAGACGTAAATCAATAGTTATATGTTGAGTTATTTTTTGAGGCCCCTCCTAGGTACTTGGCTCCACACTCCTCCTCGTCTGACATCCATAAGTAAGTGCAACTCTTGAATTCAATATTGAAAACAACAAGAACTCTCTCTATTATTATGGTAAAATGTAGCTACATTTACGTTCTCTCCTTTTCCCTTAGCAATTGCTTCTTTTAATATAGTTGGTGACTGTTTGAGGGGATTTATAGAGAGGCATAGGTCTTAATGACTTGAGAGTTCCATAAGTCCATTAGATGAGGTAATTTAACTCCTTCAAATTGATATCCTTTACAAAAGAGAAAATTTAAAGCTATTTTGTAACGTCATTTTATGTTCACGTGTAATGAGAAATCAACACTCCCTAGTAGAGTGAAAGAAGTGATGAATCACTTTTTGTCAATGGACCATGAGAAATGATGAGCTTAATTTCTCATTCATAGGGATAACAATAATGTTTCATCATGTTGTCATGAATATCTCTCCTAGGTAGACTCTAGGGTGAAAAATAAGGTTGTGGGGCTTGTGCATATCAATTTCATCTTCGTGACTAAAATTTTAATCCTTCTACACTAATTTCTTAATATATCTTACCTAGAAATTAGTTTTTCTTCCTATTTTAACACAATTTCTTTTGTTGACACTTTGTAATTTTTATTTTGACCAATTTCATATCTATAATCTACATAATTTATGTAAAATGGGGGATCTTACTCCCATGAGACCGGATTTCCTCAAATTTTCAAAGAAATTTCTTAAATTTCACTTAAGAATCTTTGACAAATAATTTGCAAGCATTCTCAAATATCTCCTCTATAATAGTTTTTCACACTACAACTTGAATGTCTAGCCCATATTTATCAAGTATTGAACTCAAGTTATGATACCACATTGTAATGTACCCAGGAATCATGTCCAAGCATATGTCATTGCAATTCCCACTTTGTACATCTAAATTTTTAGTTTTCTTTTAATTTAGATCCTTTTATTTCCATGTAAGTAATCACCCAACCCTCTATCATAAAATTTTGGGTAAGATATTCCATAGGGATCAAGTCCATAAATCAAATGATGGTCAAAGTCATGATATTTTTTAACTTATCTTTATTATACTCTAATACCATAATTAATTATGGCCCATAGTGATCTGGTACCAACTTTATAACAACACAAATAACCAATTCGAGCTTTGATACCACGATGTAACATTGTTACTATCATATGAAATAGAGATGCAATCCTACCTACATGTATTTTCATGTTTAAGTTATAATATGATGCACTTGTAAACAAAAATAAGATAACAATGAATAAACACATAGATCATATCATATGAAGGACTAATCACACATTAAAATTATCTTAAAAGAAAGATCAGCTAGATATAGACCTCAGATGTTCTATCCAACCGTAGACAATGTTGTTGTAGCTCTCTCATAAGTGGGTCGACTATGAGATGGGGACATAACTCAATTATGGAATAGGATACCTAACAAAAATATGTCTAATAATTAACACCCACAATTCCTACAACAAAGTATCAAACTTTAGTATTAGCTCAAACCTACTTTGTCTCATTCTCTTTTAACATCCACAGCCTAAGGAAGTTTACCTCCTTCTCTACACTATAGTTCCTAGAGTTTTCATACTTCCCTTCCAAAAATATTGGAACTTACTAGTACAAGCTGAATAGGAAATCATAAAATTTTATGGATGTAGGATCTCCATGTACTATAATGAAGTCTTCATTCACATTCTAGGAATCATACTTGGGAAACTATCCCAACCAATTATCCCTCTAAGGATGCATCATTTCCTAAGGTTCCCATAATATCACAATGTTTAAATGTCTCCTCAGCTCACACCCAACATCCTATAGAACAAATTGCAATCCTAATGGCTAGGAAATATTGAGAAGGATGATTTTCTCACAATTACTAATATTAATATATGCATTCCTTCATTTTGAAAATTGGCACATGAAGAATTATTTCCCCCGCCACTTAGGAATTTGTCCCCACACTTGAAAACCTAGTATAAACGATATTCTAGTAACAACTTAGGAATTTAGGAATATGCAAAATCTAGTGGGCTAAGTTTCATAGATAAGATAATTTTCCATGTTTTTTCCGTAAAAAATATTCATTGATTTCTATTTTTTGTAAAAATGATATACCCAAATTTTATAAGATAAAATTATTTTGCTTTAATCACTAATGTTTTATAGATATAAATGGAAATTTTAATATTTTCAAAAAAATATAACCAAACATTTTATAGTTTTTATTTAAAAAACTACTAATATTTTACAACGTTTTTGTAGTTTGTTATCATTTATAATCCCTAAAAGTATCCCTCATTTTATATTCCTTTGCTTAGACCCTTGGCTCAGCTTCTTACCTCGGCCTTTATCACACATTCCTTCTCATGTATTCATATCTCCTATACTCTCTTGTCTCACTTAGTATACAATATTGATGTATTTTATCAATATATGATAGTTATTACAATTTAAAAACCTAGGCTCATTACGTTTTCCACATATAGTCTCTCTGGCTTAATTTCACATATGCAGTCTATCTTGAAATCATATACACAACCACTTTTCCTAAAATACCATTATTTGTTGTATTATTGATAATTAGTTTACCTCAAGCATGTTGGTTGGGTAATAGTAAAACCTATTAAGAAAAGGTAAACCATGGTTAAATAGGTCTACCCTAGTTAGCCAATCATAATGCCACATAACCATTGGGGAAGATAACATCTCAATAGAAGTCCATCACTAAGATATTTCAAAATTCAATTTAACCCTTTAAAATGTTAAAATGCAATATAAATCTTAATGAATGCTAGAATGTGTCATAATAATTGATCAAAATAATAAGTTGATATAAATTAATCAACATGAACAGAGGAATAGGTATAACATATATAAACCTTTTAGTTTCAGAATTTGGGCATGCCTGATTTTTATTTATGATGGTTTTATACATTTGAGCAAAGATGACAACTAAGTATGGAAAATTACACTTCACAACGATTGATTCTTCCAATAAACCATTGTATTCCACATAGCACAATTGAATTAAGAATGCCCTTCAAAATTGATGAATAATTAACCATAATCAATTATACTCATTCACAATTAAGAAAAATCAACCAATCAATCATTATAAAAGCAAGCAAACATAACTAACCATAATTAAACATAACACTATCAATATTTATATTTTAATACCACCACTCCTCAGAATATTATAAGATAAATAATATTATAAGATAAGTAATATTAACCCATAGTTATAAAAGAAAATAATTATTTTAAATTTTTTTTTTTTTTTTTTTCTGGATAAAGGCTAATCTATTAAATAAGAAAAAGAAAATTATTTACAAAGAGGCCTAGGCCTCTGAAGATGCAAGGGAGCATCCTCTGTCAGAGAAGACTGCAGGTGCTCACGGCAACCTGGATTACATATATGGAGAAAATGACAGAGAGCATAACAGTGGCTGTAGCTAATGGCCTTCTGGCTTACAAAAAGAGGACTATGCAAAAGAGTAGCATTTGATTGATATGAGATTGCCTATAGAGTGTAGCTTGCTGCTGAAAACAAAGTACCAAACTGTGGTAGGGAGTCCAAATTCTTCAAAAGTCTGGAAGATCTGAGAGTTCTTGAGGACTCCCTACTATGAAACCGGTGGCTGGACCCTTCTGAACCCGAAGGTGTTCCTTCAAAATTGCAAAACACTTTCATTAAGCATCAAAGAAAAACATGAACTAAGCCTCTGGCGGCTTACCTTGTTCAGTGCCTGGCTTGTAAGCCTCCTCATTCATCTCCAGACTGTTGGTAGGCTGAGTGTCTATGTTGGCAGTATTCTAAGGCGAGCCATGAGCCAGATGCTGAGGAAAACCATGAATTGGTTGCTGAGGCGAGCTCAAGCCCGGAAGAGGCTTCATCAGAGTAACATCAACAGCAATTTCCTTGTCAATATCTTCTCCTACTGCTGGTACCCGAGCATGATTCAATGGCTCCAGCTCCCTATCAGGCTCTTCCTGGCTGGACGAATCATCCTCTTCCTCTGTAGCAATGACTGTTATGAGCAGTGAGAGACGGGTCTGGTTCCTCCGGCAGCGAAAAGTGCAGCGTGAAGTGTGGACTTGACTGTCCATCTGGTCAGACTCTTCAGAGGGAGACGACGGAGGCTCCAACATGGCAACGGGCTGAATTGCCTGGGCCTCTTGCCTGCCGCGGATTCCCCATACCCCTCCACGTCTTGTGACTCCCCTCTGTCGTGGCGCCATTAACCCTGGAGAGCACACTTTGCAAACAATGGACAGTGACAATTCAGAAATGAAACTTGCTATCAGTTCCTCCCTAATTACAATTACCCAATTATGGTGCATAACCAAGCATTTTTCCAGCGAATGCCCAGAACACACAGTCGGAACAGAGTGCTCAGAACACGCGGATGGAACGGGAGTTAAGCTGTGGCTTCTGCCCCTACCACCCGCTATCTTCTCAAACTCACACTCAAACGAATTAACTTCACAATACCTCATATCCCCACTGTGATACCTGCGCAGCATTTTATAGGACCCTGAGCTGAGCATTTCGGCGGCAATGGAGCCAAAACTCCATAGAACGGCATACATGAACATCAATTCACCTCGCGCGAGGCCATCCTTCTTCTGCAGAGCCATCCGCTCCATCTTAAGCAGCGTTAATGCTTGGCAGGGGCGAGTTAAATGACCGTCCTGCCAGACGATCCTAAGATCACAGCTGCCCCCCATTACGTGTAGTCGGATGAGACCAGGTGTCACCCGCATCCGGGTGTGAAACAGCCTGTGGCTGCATATCTTCGTTTATTAGTGCCTGAAGATTGGGAAGATGATCCTCCGAGACTGTATCATAAAGAGGTCCAGCTGAGAAGTCTTTCTCATTATCCACCCCTAAATTAGCTAGGAAGTCCGCCGGCTTGTTCCCTTCCCTTTTTGTGTGCTTGAAGGAGACTGCTCTATTCGCTTGCAACCAATGCTGAACCTGAACCAATCTAGATGCTAATCTCCAACTTCTACTAATCTTGTGAACTGAGGATCCCTGTTGTAGCTTTTGAGCCATGTTTATTAGAATCTGTGAGTCTCCCTCTACTATCAAGGGAAAATATTTGCCTTGCTGTGCCAAAGTAAGACCTTTCCAAAGACCTTCCAGCTCTGCTGCATTGTTTGTATTCCAGCCTATGGTGCCTAAGAAAGTTATAAGAGGATTTCCTTGATGGTCTCTTATAACACCTCCATACCCTGTCTGGCCCGGATTGCCCTTCGATGCACCATCGAAGTTCAATTGAAATGTGTTGACAGGTGGAGATATCCATTTTACAGTGTGGGTTCGACGTTGCCCTGGATTGGGTCTGGCCAGAACCTTATCTTGTATCTTTATTTGCCAATTATTCCAGATTGCCCATTCCTGAGGTTGCTTCGGAAAATCCTCTTCAGACAAGGATTTTGTTGAGAGAGTTTCGCTGATGTTGATATGAATTCCTTTCCAGACCTGCTCTAGAGTCATTGATTGTTTCTTGAATATCCTCCTGTTTCGTTCCTTCCAGATATTCCACATAAGGAATCCTGTTATGATTTGCCAAAGGATGTTAAGGATTGTGCATTGATAAGGTGCTTGAGGCCATTGGCGGATTGCTTCTCTTATATCCCCTCGAATTCGCCCTTCCTTCTGACAGCGAAAAGCCACTTTCTCCCATATCTTTTTACATAGTTGGCATGTCTGCATTAAGTGGAGCACGGATTCTTCTTCCTTGTTACAATTTAGACACATAGAGGGTCCCTGGAAGCCCCTTTTCCTGAGGTTATCCCATGTTAGGATTCTATTGTAAGATAGAAGCCACAGGAAGGTGGAAAATTTCGGCCATATAGGGGTTTTCCAAATTTTGTTCCATATTTGGTCCTTGTCCATCCTGTCCCTGATTATGATTCTGTATGCTTCCTTTGTAGTGAAAGTACCCCTCTCCTCATACCCCCACCTTAAAGTATCTTTCCCTGCTTGCTTTAATATCCTGCGTTTTTTTAGTTCTGAGTGGAGAGCGAGTTGGTTGTCATTTGAGCTGTAAGGTAGGATCAAGCTTGTTTGTTTCCACTCTCTCTGCTCTTGATTGTTTGGATCTTTCCAAAATTTGCTTATTTTTTCTTGAGGAGTTATCTCCCTTCCTGGGATGACTTGCAGGCTGTCTAGTAGTTTAGGTAACTGCTGCCAGGAATCTTCCCAGAACCTGGCAGTTTGACCATCTTTGATCTCCCAAAAACTATGTTTTTGAATTAGATCTCTGTGCTGGATAGCTGAGTTCCATATCAATGATCCCTTATTGGTTTCCGACATTCTGATCCGTTCTTCTAGGGGAAGATTCCTTGTGTATTTTGCAGTCCAAAGACGTGCCCACGGGTTGTTGAAATCTGAGAGCCACCTCCACCATACTTTCGCTCCCATGGTCTTATTGCTTTGCTCGGGATCCCTGAGTCCTATACCCCCTGCCATTCTGGGAAGACAAGCTTTGTCCCATCTAATGAGGGCCCATTTTCTGTTTGGGCCTGAACTGCCCCACAAAAAATTTCTTTGCAACTGTTTGATTGTCCTTAGAACCCATTTTGGCGCTGCTAAGATGGAAAATAGATAGAGCGGCATAGATTGTAAGACCGCCTTTATTAGAACCACTCTACTGGCCATATTCAGGGATCTGTAAGTCCAAAGTAGCAGCCTTGCTTCCAATTTCTCTAGCAGGAGAGACCATGAAGAGTGCTTGAGGGCGGAAGCAGTAAGAGGAGCTCCTAGATATGATGAAGGAAGAGACGCCTTTGAAAATCCTAGAATGTGAGTGATGGCTCTTTGAGTATAAGGAGGTGTGTTAAAGAAAAATATTTGGGATTTAACATTATTGATGCAGGCTCCGGAAGCTTTTGAGAAGGAATCAAGGATTGATTTGAATGTGCGGGCTTCTTGAACAGATGAGTGGCCAAATAACATATTGTCATCAACAAATTGTTGATGAGAAAAAGCCGGGAGGTTGTGAACAGCAATTCCTTTAAGCTTATGCGAAAGGATGGCCGCTTTAATACATCTGCCCAGACCTTCGGCAAGGATGACAAATAGGAAAGGTGACAAGTGATCTCCCTGCCTGATGCCACGAGTGGGACGAAAGGTAGGAGAGGGGATTCCATTGATGAGAATGGAGAAAAAAGATGAGGAGATGAGACTGCTAACCCATCTGACCCATGGGGGAGCAAAACCAAAGGCGAGGAGAGTTTTTTGCAAGTAGCTCCAGCTTAAGCTGTCGAATGCTTTAGATAAATCAATTTTGAGAAGCATCCCTGGCTTTTTTAAAGTCTTGAGAGAGTGGATTATTTCGTGGGTGAGGATGATCCCATCAGTGATTTGACGTCCCTCTACATACCTGGATTGTTCTGGAGAGATGATAAGGGGCAGCAAGGGTTTCAATCGAAGAGCAATAACCTTTGAAACAATTTTGTAAATAATATTACATAGAGCAATGGGACGATACTTATCTGGAGTGTTTGCTTCTGTGGATTTGGGGATCAAAGCCAGAAATGTAGCATTCATAGCTGGATACATCCATCTGAGGGATCTTGATTCCTCCTCCACCTGCTAGACTTCCCATTTTATTAGTTCCCAGAAATGTTGGAAGAAATTTGATGTAAACCCATCGGGGCCAGGGGCTTTCCCTGCCTTAAGTTGGTTGACCGCCAATTCAACCTCTTGAAGACTGATCGGTTTGAGAAGCAGCATATTCTGGTCTTCAGTGATGATTCTTGGGATATGCCTTGTAATATTATCAATGGCAGCGGATCTGTTTATGTCTGGTTCTTGATTCATCCTTTTGATGTAGTTTACGAACTCTTTTTCAATACCTTCATGATCTTCGATTTTGCATCCTTGCTCATTATTTACAAAGGAAATTTGGTTAATCATACGTCTTTGTACTGTTGTTCGGTGAAAGAATTTTGTGTTCTTTTCACCTTCCTTGAGCCATCTAACCCGGGACTTCTGCCTCCACAGTATCTCTTCCTGCATATCTCTATCCAGAATTTGCTTTTCTATTGCTTGCTCCTGTTGTGTCAACTCCTCAGATCGGCCCTGAGAAATAATTTTTTGTTGAGTGTCCTTCATTTTTTGAAGGAGGATTTCTTTTGATTTAAAAATGTCACCAAAGGTGGATTTGTTCCAACGCTTTATTTCCTCTTTGAGATACTTCAACTTCTTTTGGAATTGGGCCATTCTTGAACCTTCTGTGTCTCTGAATTTTGTCCAGGTTGTTCTTATGAAATCATGGAATTCCGGATGTGATAGCCAGAAGGATTCGAATCTGAATGGACTTTTTAGATTATTGCCTGGTCTGTTCCAGTTTAAGGCAATGGGCCAATGGTCTGATCCTGAATAAGGAAGAATTGAGGCAGTGAAATCCCCTCCCATATGTACTGCGTTATCAGAAACCAGGAAGCGATCCAGGCGCGAGGACACTTGCGTCGGTTCTGTTCTCTTGTTGCTCCAGGTATAAAGACCGTTTTCAGTTGGAATGTCAACATCCAGTTGTTTTGTATGAAGTCTTTGAGTAGATTGTCGTCTCTGTTGATTCCACTGCGTCCTCCTTTCTTTTCATCCAAAGACGCTATCATATTGTAATCCCCACCTGAGATCCATAACGGATGCGTTCTGGTTGCATTCAGTTGCGTTAATGCCTCCAGTATATTGGTTTTTTGCTGTATTTCTTGCGGAAAATAGACATTTGTAATGTGCCCATTAATGTTTGTGCCGTTTAAGTGAAACTTGGCTTGGATGAAGTTTCTATTGGCATGTATATTGTCTAGCTGTATTGTTCTAGCGTCCCAAAGGATTGCCAAGCCTCCGGAGGCTCCTTGAGCTTCTACTGCCGAGACCTGCCCTGCAGGCCACGCCTTGGCTGCTACCTTTTCTAAAACTGTATGCTTACATTTGGTTTCTTGCAGAAAAATAATTGCTGGTTTTTCTGCCATTATCATGTTTTTTAATAGTCTACCCTTCTTCTGGCCGTTAAGCCCTCTAATGTTCCAAGATATCAATTTCATTGGGAAGTTTTAGGGTTGATGTTAAAATACCTTGATAGCTGGGCATATCTCCCTGAGTCTACCATGACTTCTCTGACCTTTATCGTTCTCTCCAGAGCAGATTTCCATCCTCGCTTCTTGATGTCCTTTGCAATAAACTTTCCATCCCATTGGCTACCCGTTTGAACACCAAGTGAATATTTCTTCTGGGCTTTGTGCAGTACCTCCTCAAGTTTGTGCACTTGCGTTTCAGTTATTTTGTCGAAGTTTTTGGTTTTGCAAGCAGTTTCCAGACCAATAATATCCAGTTCACCTATATCAAATGTTTCTGTGTCTTCATCCATGTTCTGGGATTCTTTACGGCTTTCCTCATCTTTCCGTGTTTTGCCTGAGCCTGATTCTGTTAAATCTATCTCCATATCCGGTTGACTCTAGAACTTTGCTTTGGTGGTATGCAGATTTCCTTCATGATCTGGGCTTTTTCCTTTGGATGTTTCTTTAGTTTCCTCAGACGTTTCCTGATTGGCTGATGGGGGGTCTTGCATGTGTTGTTCTTCCTCTGCCAGAACTGCAAAGCTGTTGCTAGTTGACGGTTTTGAGGGATCCTTCAAGGCCTGCTTATTCTGAAGTGGCTGTTTCTTATTCCCTCTTCTACGGTTGGAAACTTTGATGAAACCATCAGGAGATTGCTTACCCTGATCTTTTTCAGTGGTTGTCTTATTTAATGGGCAATCTCGGAACAGGTGCCCTAATGCGTGGCATTTACGACACCTGAAGGGCACATGTTCATAGTCGATTAGCTGTAACCATTCTACATCCTCATGAGAGAGACTTATCTTGTCAGGCAGGGGTTCTTTTAAATCCATGTATACGCAGATCCGGGCATAGGATGTATACTTCTTCATTTTGGTTTCTTCTGATACCTTGACAAAATCTCCAAGGGCTTTCCCAATCTCTTGAAGCGATTCTTCCTCCCAGTATTCCCATGGTAATGAATACAGCCTGATCGAGACGGGTGCACAGCTCAGATCCTCCTTATCTGGATTGAAGCGTTCTACCCATTCTTTTAGAAATAGACCTGCTGAGTTGAAAAAATATGGTCCATTCTCGAAAACTCTGTTTCTATCCTCCAAGCAGTTGAAGACTGCTGTAAAGAAACCTTTTGGACCTAAATGGAGTGATATATGTCCTTTTGGGTGCCATTTAGTGTTCATCCAAGTCCTCAAAGCTTTCTCATTTGGCCAGATGCCTATAAACTTACCTATGAGGGCATGATCCCTCATATATTGGATTCTTGCATTGATCCTGTGGCTGGGGAACTCCACTTTGGGTGTGTTCTTTGCTACAGGCTTGCATGTAGATGATCTTACTTTCTGCTCTTCTGGCATGGCTTGATCTCTCTGCCCTTCTAGCATATCCTCCGTCTCCTGGTCATTTATGCTCTGATCCTTTTCTGGATCTTCCTGATTTGCGTTCTGTGTCTCATGCGTTGGAGGGTCCCCTCCAGCCCCCTGACGGGGGTCCATTGCCGCCGCTGTCAGCCTTTTTTGTCTGTTGTGTGCAGCGTAGCCACCAAGGTGAGCTTCCGCCCCCTGCAGTCCGCCTGCGAATGCAGGTCTGCAGCTGCCCTAGTCGCTGTGCGCCGCCTCCATGATCGCCATAGGGTTTTCGCACTCTCTTCGTCACAATCGTTGGTCTATCAATTATTTTAAAATTATTTTATTAAAATAATTATCTTAAATATTTTTTTATATAATATAAAATTAAAAGTGTACTCTAACCCTATACGATAAAATTAAATATTATTTAAATCACAAACAAACAACCTATAAACGTCGATAGGGCATGATATTCTATAATGCGTCAATTTATTTTATATAATTTTCTGAAAACATTTAGTGTTTAATAAATAAATTTTTTATTACAGTGTAAAAAATTGTAAGATATTATTTCTATTTATTTTATTAAATTCCTATTATAATAGTATTATTCATTTATAATGTTTTATCATTGGTGATATTTATTATAACTCATGTTCTTTATAATGATTATATAATAAATTTTCAAATATAAATAGATATTCGATCAATTATAATGCAGCATAATTATTCGGGAATTCAAAAATTTGACTTACGGCAATAAGATGAATATCACATGTCAAATACATTGTGACAATTTATTATAAATTTTAAAATAGTCACAATGCAATATATATTTTTATGAATATTAGAATGTTCTATAACGTTTGATATGCGTATCGAGTGAATATAAAATAATTAAGATGGAAATTTTAATAGATATACTTATGTTATAAATTTCTTTTTCTACGAATTCCATTATCATTAACTATGTCTAACTATAGTTGAGTAGGATTGAAGTAGGGTGACCATGGTTATATGGGTTATTATAATTAATCATTTTCTTTTTTTCTATATCATTTATTGGCTGAAATGCATAATTGTCTTAAGAATGAGGTTTAACATGGTCATTGATAGTCAATCATGGTGAATTTTAAATTAAAGTAAGGTATAATCATAACCAAGTATAGTTTACGGAAGCCAACCATAATCAACTCTCATAAAACATAATAAACATTAATAAACTATCTTTAACCATATTAGTAATTTCTTTTTAATCCTATTACTTTCTTATATTAATATATGATAGGTGATATTAGTATAACATTATAAAGCAAATAATTGAATAAAACCTATTGTTTTTCTTTAAATTACCTTTCATCATAAGAACAATTTAATAAAAACATAAATTCAATGTTATGTTTAACTCATAAATGTAATTGGTTTATGAAAACCCCCTTTGTTATGGGACAAGGGACCCTCTACATCAATAGCTGACTCTTAAAGAGGTATACATACTCTACCTAATTTTTAGGTTGAATTTACGACCTTTAGATAGAAATACATGCTCTTAACCGTAAAACCCTACTAAGAATATATATATATATATATATATATATATATATATATATATATATATATATATATATATATATATATATATATATTTATATTTATATTGATAACATTCTATAACAAAATCTATAATAATAAATGAGATAAGAACCCCATGTATAGTGTCTTCCTGGGATTGCCTAAGTATCACAAACCTTTCCCAATAACCCATCGCCACTTACCTCCATGGTTTATCACCACATGGGAGAACATACACCTTGAATTAAGTGGTAATATGAAGGGAGTTGAGGCACATCACCTCACATAGTGGAGATATTCATTGAAGGTTACTACAACACATTAATATAACTGAGTCTTAACTTAATATACATTCTTTTTGATGATTGAGGTGATCATTATTTGTTGCAAATATGCTGCCAAAAATCAAGTTTATTTTTCTTTGTTCTAGGTTCTCTTATTATTCTAGGAATGTTTGAACCACTACATCACCTAGCGTCTTTTCTTGTTTTTGCATTTGTTTATGATTTTTTTCAATCATTAGTGCATTGGACATCCTTTTGCCCCTTTGATGTCTTTAATCTCAGTCTCTATATCCTTTCTCATTCTATTTTGTCCTTTAAATTACTATTTTTAGATAGGGATAAACAATAGAAGGCCTACATCCTCTATCTCTTGGATTGTAGTTTCTATCTAGTTGGATACTCCCATAGGATCCATATCCCATGTACTACATCCCTTTATCCTTGCCCCTCATTCCAATGTATACTATGTCGTGACTTGGTTCTTCACATCACCATCACAAAAGTTGAGGCTAAGAAGTCTTTTCAAACCTAAAAAAATAGGAATGAGAGAGGATTCTCCATCACACAATTCCTCAATAGATATTATAAGGTAGAAAGAGATTGTAAAAAATGAAGGAGAGTGGAAAGAAGATCCCTGTGAGATATAGAGACTGAGAAAAATATTACACAATGAACTTTATACTTAGGTAATACTCACTCAAGAAAAACTTAGTATATGAAGATCATAAGCCTTTATTGAAAAATTAAAATGATTATAAGAACTCTAGATTCCTATACCCATATAGGCTCTATAGTTCCAGGTGACTACTGTAGATAACAAGGTGACGACTGTTGACAAGAAAGTAGAAAAAATGGAATTTTGTAGACAATCAGGAGGAGGAGGTTGAACCTTAAACCCAATGAGACCATTTCCCCCCTGGATAAATGGTAAGGATATATATTTATCTTTTGAAATCCTATTACACATCCTTCTCATTATCACTAGTACTTGACCTTTTCGAATATTTTGTAACAATCTTATAATATATGACTGGTATATTTCTATAACTACAATTAAATTAATAGTTTTGTAAACGATATTATATATGTGCTACTAGTTTTGTTTCCCCAACAAAAAATCACTAACTTCAGGAATATGGTTTCTTGATTAAAGTAATACAAAGGTGTGAGTATCATAATAATGATAATAAATAAAAGAGAAGATCTGATACTAACTAGTGAAGACATATAAATTACCTGACTAGTAAACTCAAATAGGCATTAAAATAGTTACCTTGTGGTATATCTTATATTGCTAAAATTTAAAAAATCATAAATATTAAGTAAATTATAACTTTATCTTAGATTATTATTATGCCCATGTTGTGTCTATTTTGTAATAAGGATTACAAAATTTTCATCTAATCATGGATATTTGTTAGGTGGATGGTAGGGATTTAAAAATATTAAAAGAAAAAATTATTGGTACTCACAAATAGGTTGAAATTCATTTCTGAAGTAGTTATAACATTTATCCCTTTTAATCAAATTGATTAATTTAAAAAATGACTTATAAATAAGCATCGTTTTAAATGGCTTATGATTTTTTGGCGATACAGTATTGATAAGTCATCGTATTAGCCCACGATATTGTAACAAAGCCTATTTATTTATTAAAAATTTCCATGATAATGTGGATTTAATATCCATGGTTAGAAATTCTATCAAATGTTTTTTTAAATTGGTATATATTTATCTTATATTTTAATTATTTTTGTGATTAATAATAATCATAAAATAATAACTTAGTTTTTTTTTTTTTTTTTCTTTTTTGTTAAATTTTAGCAACATGGGATGTATCATAAAGTAAGTGTTCGTTATAGATTGATGTGTATTAATACTTGTCAACCATTTAATTTATATGAATGTGCTAATTATTATTATTAATTATAAATGAATTAATATATGAGATAAGCATATATACATGTAATAAAGAAGGTAGCAAGGCACTTAGTCATGAATTCACACACTTTATCATGGTGAATTTTAGTCTCTGAATATGATTTGTTATAGTACCATGAGCCAACTCCATGGCATACTAATACCACATCCCAAAAAAATATAAATCTTGTTCATATTACGTTTTCTTAATTAATCAATTCAATTAAAATGGAGCATAGCTAAAATTAATTGTGTTAACTTTTAATAAAAATATAACACATTTTCATATAACATTTATTTAATTAATCAATTTACTTAAAATGGGCATAGTTAAAAGTAATCATGTCAAGTTTTAATTAAATCAATTATGTGATAAACATAAACATATAGGAAAAAGTGATATAAAATAAATTATGTTTTTTTAAAAATATGAAATTAATAAACCATATAATTAACCTATAATATTGTAATACTTTGTTATTAAAAATCTCAATATTAAAATAGAAATAAATCTTTATAGTTAAAAATATTATTATATAACTCATCCATTGAATTTTAAAATAATAATAATAATATAATTATAATTAAATAATTTTTATAATTTAACCTGAATATTTTGAGTTATCCATTATTATATCTAATTTCTATTATTACACTTATATTAATTATCATTTCCTTATATGTTAGTTTACATTTTCCTTAATTAAATATCAATTGGCATTTTCTATAGACAAATCACGATAATTCGATAAATTCGATTCTGTAACCCTATCTTGTGAAAAGAAATCTACAATGCGAACGGACTTTAAAATAAAGAAGAGTAAATTAATGGTTTTCCTCATTTTTTGTCACGGTAATGGTCATTGACATCAAAAGTGGATTTCAAAATAAAATAAATATATTAAAACAATTTATTTTTAAATAATTAAAATGATGGGTAAATGTTTTAAAAGAAAAAAAAAATATTTTTTTAAATTTTATTTATTTTGAAATAAAAATTAGGTTTTAAAACAAAAAAAAATATATCAATAAAATTTATTTTAAAAGAATTAATATGATGGTAGATATTTTAGGCAAATATTTAAAAGGGAAAAAAGGATTTTTTTTTTAATTGTATTTTTTATTTATTTTTTTAACAAATTTCAACAGTAGACACAGGTTGAATATGGAATTAAATTACACATCCCAGGAGTACCTACTCTGCATACTTTTCTAGAGATTTATTTATTTTTAATTATTTTTTATGTGGCTATTTTGACAATTATGCATAGTCTTCACATCTCAAGAGTAAGCACCCTATGAATATGGACTTAAATTCCACATCCTAAGAGTACCCACTCTAGAAATTTGTATATTTTTAATTATTTTTTATGTTGCTCTTTTCAGAATTATGCATAATAAATATTCATTGAACATGAAATTTAAATCTATATCCCATAAGTATCTACACATAAATAAGTAAAAAATACAATAAAAAATATCTTTCTTTTCTTAATTCTTAAATATTATTATTTTTAATTATTATTGTGTCATTTTTTCTAAAACATCTATTTTAAACCTAAAATTCCCTTAATATAATATCTTTCTTTTCTTAATTCTTAAATATTATTATTTTTAATTATTATTGTGTCATTTTTTCTAAAACATCTATTTTAAACCTAAAATTCCCTTAATATAATATCTATCTTCTATGCCATTAAAATAAATATAAATCTGTTGATTTTGATTAATCGCGAATTCTAAATTCCGCATATGCCAAGAAGAAATTAAAATAAATCTGTTAACTGTGATTAATCGCCAAAGTATTGTGATTGATTTTGAATTTCAATGGCTCATATCTAATCATGTCCATTCGTCTCACTTTTTAGGATATAAACGACATTTTTACCGAAAATATAAAAGACGAATACATTAAAAAAAAATATTAGGTATATCACCTCGCATAGAATAACTTTTAATAAAACTATTAATAATAACAAATGGCATGTCAATAAAGGAGTAACTATACCAGGCTCTGGTCGAGGAGTGGATAGGTGCCTTGTCAACCCAACTTCTCTTTTATAACATGTACAGATCCCAAGGGTAAGCTTCTCAAAATGTCATATTCAGTTAAAGTTGAAGAATATTGGAACATGCATTTATGTAACAGGAGTTGGACGGTAACAACTGAACCGAGGATCTTCTCAAACTGTCATATTCAGTAAAAGTTGAAGAATATTGGAACATCCATTTATGTAACAGGAGTTGGACGGTAACAACTGAACCGAAATATCATTCTACAGCAGTTGATTTGATATAAATATAAAATGCATATCCCATGTAACTATTCTTGAGGTGCGATATTCTATCAAATGACCTAATTAAAAAGAGATCCCTCGTTGAATCCTCAATAGTTCAGAGACTCAAATTAAATCTTGAAAGTACATTGAAGCGTGTAACTGCAATATTCCATCATTCTTAAAATTCTTGTAGAATAAACGATTTAAGAAGAGATCCCACCTTGACTCATTCTTGTATAATAAACCATTTAAAAGGAGATCCCACCTTGACTCTCCAATGGTTCACAAATTAAAATGAATTCCTGAAAGTACATTAAACTGCCGATCTAGTATGGCCCGCTGATACTTTCTTGTTAAGAAAATAAAGGTTCAAAACTTGGAATGGGAGCTACATATTGTGCCGGTGACACTTTCTGAGATCGTCCGGTGGGTGGAACATTTTGGAATAGAATGTGCGTTCCCTCACAATTAAAAATGTTAATTATATGAGTTCGGCATATCAGCAGTGGCGTGAACAGAAAGGAAGAAATTAGTTTAAATTTTTTTAGTTACATAGAGTAGATCTTAATTTCAAATTTATCTAAATATCTAAAAAATAAATAAAATACTGATTGAAAAATCAGATCACTAAAATGAAATCATCTTTCAAACCACTAAAAACTTTCGACAAAATATTAGCTGCTATTCCTTTTCCCAGAATATATATCAAGATTTGTAAACGCATCCGGATGAGGAAAGTTGAGATGCTATTCTTTTTCCGGAATATACATATGGAGACGGGTAAAAGCATCTACAAGAAGTTAGTCGAGATACTTCTCAACTTCTGGGTATGTTTGAGGCAACAGAGAAAGTTGGTTGAGATACTTCTCAACTGCTTAGTGCGTTTAAACTTTCGCTATTGTCTAATTACTTTACATTTTAGAGTTTTTTTTTGGGTTTTTTTAATTATTTATTATTTTTTTAAATATTTTTTATTCGGATAGTATTTTTAAATAGAAAAATTAATAGATCAAACCGAAAACTCCAACACACTTTTACAAAATTCCAAAACATAGAAAACTGCCATACGGTGCCCTAGAGCAGTGTCAGTGGGTGGAAATCTGACAATATGACTCGATCTCATAATCATGAAATAAAACCTATGAAATAACAAGATATTCAGTGTCCTCTCATGCTGCCGACAATGCAGACCTGTCTTGTTAATGTTCCTAATTATTTATATTTTCACTCGCTTACAATAATAAGAATATAAAATATCGCTTTTTAAGATTACTTGATTCTGGTCAGTCACTAGCGGATCACCATTATGTCCTTGCAGAAACAGAATGATTAATATTTACAAAAAGTTGAATAACGATTAATACTTATTTAATGTTAAATGGTATATATAAAATTTAAGGGCGATTTATATTTTTTAATAAATATTTGTTTAAAATCTAATGATATATTAATAAAAAAACTGAAAAATTATTATTATTATTACTTTTAAAGTGTATTATTTTTCAAATAAGAGACTATTTGAAAAAGAAAGAAGGTTTTAGATTATAGGTCATATAGGAGACCCAACCATCCATGGACGAAAATGTATCCTTTTGAGAGAGGAAAAACAAAAAGAGATGCTTATGAATTCAAAATAGACTATACATATGCTAATATATGAAGCTTCTAGGCCATAAGAGCAAAATAATTAACAGAAAGTTGAGAGACTAAAGAGATAACAAGAATAAAGAGACTATGAAGAGGGGTCTGAATCTACTGTTGCAACTTGGATTAGCTTCTTCTTACTAACTAGTGAAAAGCCATTAGTAGGGGGAATGCCAAGGTGCTTCTTGATGAACTCCATTCACTGAATCATGCCATCAAGTGTGAATTCAAATGCTCCATGGGCAGGAGGAGGTAATCTATTTTCAATATCAGTTTAGGAGAACCTTTCTTAGTAGGAATTTCATGTGTTAGTACATGTTGACTATGTGCATATATTATTTGAAGCACCCACTTGTGTTCCCTGTATTGAGCACGCAACACCCAATCAAGAATATTAGGCAGTACCTCAATGCTTGAGAGGAGGTGCCTTTGGTTTATTCCCTCATGCACGGCATGAGTGAGTTCCCCCTAAATAGAGGACAAGGTAAGATCCCAAAAATGAGTTATTGCTTCCTCTACTCTTTGATGAGTTTTGGTTGCCATAAACGTTGAGTTCCTCATAGTATGTTACACCTCATGCACCAAAGTTTGCTAGCATGGCATGGGAATTAAAAAGGGATGAGAAAAAAGGCCAAAAAAATGAAAGGGATTTGTGAGGAAAGAGACAAAAATGGATAAGCAAGGAGGTAGCTATAGTGAAACAAAGCTGCAATTGTGTCCTGAAAGAAGGTGTGTGGTCGATTGCAAGTGAGAGTACTAGAAGCATACCAACAGAGGAAAGTGTCAGTCCAATGGAGCATCACATGAAGCTAAGAGAAATCATAAGGAGAGATGTTAGCCAACATAAATGGAAAGGAGACCAATACACTACAATGAGTGACATGCCGATGACGAACACTAAGAAAAGAGAGCTCAAAAGAAAACTAGGAGGATAAGGGTAAACTTCCCTAACGGAAAGTCATCCAGTTGTTATAATGCACTTTCATCATTGTACATTGCATAAGCAAGCTTTAGGATTATGAGTAGGCCACTCTAGAGAGAAACCTATTGTCAAGTGAATCAAAATGCTATTTTAGATTGAGAAGGGAAGATGCCAACTTCATGTAGCAAATCTCAGTGACAAGCTAGTTTTCCCTTTCTCCAGTTTGGCTTGGAGAGATAGAAGAGATGAATCTATGAGAGCATGGCTCATGGGATTGAACTAGTGCAATGTTTCCTTCACCAATTGGACTTCGCAATTAGGGGAGAACGAAATGGTCAGAGTAGATGACTCGGATTTTGTATTTTCCATGATGTGCTTGATATCCTTCTGCCAATGGTGGCCAACCGTGGTGTAGCTTGAATTATCAATACTGGGGCATTTAATGCAATTTTTTCTAGATTCATAGTTTTCTCAGTCATAAAAGAGGAACTCAAATGACCAAACTAAGACATTGTGAGCAAGGTGAGGTAGATTGGATAGGAATGGAAATGATGAGGGTGGACTCTAAAATATGTGGTGTCATACTATAAGATGATAATATTCCTCGTGTTGATCTAATATGATTAATGACCAATTAAGGGGGTGTGCTTCCATGTCCCTTGTTGAATTGTTAAGTGCGATAGCAACAAATGATCCCCCATCCTCTCATGTTAAAAACACCCCATCTGAGGAATGCAAATCCTTGTGAATAAGTTGCTAACATTCCCTCTTTACATGGGATCCCACTAAAAGATTTCAGGTGTATGATATTTTGGGCAAAGATTCTAAACAACCATGGTTAGCAAGTGTGTTAGAAATTTTGTTCATCAATGTTCGAATAATGTTGCGGATGATGACAAGGATATTGGGATTTTGAGCGTAGATTTAGTGTTGTAGTTCATCCCACCACCATATTTTGGAGACTTTGTGCACATGAGTGTCATTTGGAAGTTTGAAAAGTTTATTTAATATGATCTTTGAGTCTCCCTCCATAAAGAGATTAGAGAAACCTTGTTTTTGAGCTATGTTTAGTCCTTTGATGAGGGTTCTAAGTTCTACAAAATTGTTATCACTATTGCCAAGAATGCTAGGACATATGAAGAGAAGAAAGTGTAGGTCTTTTCTAAAGATTCTCCGATAGGCATATGGACTAAGATTTCCTTTTAAAGCACCATCAAAATTCATTTTAAGAAAAGAGAGGGGTGGTGGAGTTCATGAGGTTGATATAATAGCGGTAGTCAAATGGGAAAAGTGGTTTGCAGAGGAAGGGGGTTTGGAGAAAGGTTCCAGCTACTAAGGAACCTAGCTTAGTGACGATGTGCTTGCTATTCTTATGGTGTAAAGTGAAAAGTGATTTTTGTTTCTTTAATATTCCTTTGGATGATGCTCTAGAGAGGGTTAAGAGGAAGAGAAGAATTATTCAAAATATGATAGTTACATTCCTTTGATGTTTCCCATAACAGAAAGTCAAGAAATAGACTCCAAATGTTGTTGAGCATGGGATTGGAGAAGGCATGGTTCTTTCATTGTGAAATGGTGTTTGGATTACTAACTAAGTCTTAATCAGAGAAGTTAAGGAAGGCTTCTAAGCAAAGTCATAGACATTTGGAGTAGGTACAAATATTAAATAAATGTTCTATACCTTTAGAATTTAGGAGATAGAGGGGGCATCTAGAGGGTCCCTAATGGCTTTTCTTTTGGATATTGTCCTACATTAAGGTTATTTTTTAAACCAAAAGTCATGGGAAGAAGGAAATTTTTGGCCATGTATGGATGCAAAAAAAATATAGGTATACACATAACCACAAATATGAAATACAAATAAAACTTCATTTCATTAATATCAAAGAACTAGAATATGCTTACATACAAAAATGGAAATAAACTAGCTCGAGTGATTGTGGCTTATCTCTAAGAAGAGATGTGGTAGCTATATGTCTCTGAGCTATGTTAGAATGAGGCTCAAGGGCCTTTTTATTATGGAACAACAAGAAGAAAACCCTAAGCCCGGGAGATGGAATGAGAAGAGTTTATGGGCCTCGTTGGGGTTAGTTGATTAACCAAATTCTTGGGGTCATAACTTGGTCATATTATCTTCGTTTGGCGTGTACAATACCTCGTTGGAAAGATATCTATGAGTATTATAGGATTTTCTATAGGTCCCATGCTTTGAACCTTAGAATAATTCCATTAAGGGGGTCAAAACTACTCCGAATGTTCAGGGCCCAAAAAACTACAAAAAATAGTAAATGCTACTATAAACAAGGAAACTAATGAAACTGACTGGAGGTGTAGGTGGAATAGGTAGGTTGCCACCAATAACCACCCAGATCAGTCCTCCCTCCTTAGGAAGAAATGGTCCCTATTGCGTTAAGAGTCTCCATGAGGTGAGAGATTGTTTGTTGAACCTAGTCACTAGTGAGCCATTTTCCCTAGTGAAGGAGTTGGCTTGCTTTGACAACTTGATAGTGTTGAATCCTTTGTTGAAGGGTGTTCTTGGTTTGCATGTGCATGATCCAAGTAGTTGTGGTCTATTCCATGTACTTTGTGTTTAAATCTGTTGGTGTGAGTTGTTCTGTAATGTGAGATATGTCCAACAACGGTGGAAATTATGGTCAAAGGTGGTCCACATTGAATATTGGGTGGAAGCCAAGGAGTGGTGGAATAATGAACTTGAAGTAATATTCCCCTACAATGTTGGTGATTATGTATAGCCAATATCAGAGTAGGTGAAGCTTGTAGTGGGGCCCAGAAAAGTGTTCCTTCTACATATGTATCCAAACTTTGTTCCCCACCTGGAACTTATGTGTCGCACGATGTTGATCATGTCGTTGCTTGTAATTAGCATTACCTATGTCCAATATGTCATGGAACTAATAGCAGATGTGCTTAGTGTGCTCAATGAAGTTATCAACCCTGACATCTTCAGAACCGATATGAGCCAAATTACCTAAGTTGCTGCAAATGGTATGGCCACATAAAAGGGACATAGTGGTTGGAATCCAAATCCCATTTGAAAGGGGATATGGACAGTTGAGCTATGAAGAGATTTTTTATAGTTGTGATAGACATAGGGGAGGCTTTCATAACATGTTCTTGGATGCTTTGAGTTATACATGCACATAATATGTAAGATCATCTTATTGACGAACTCTATTTCGCCATCAGTTTGGGGGTGGAAATCCATGGAATTAGTGAGCTTGGTATCCAACATCAATCAGAGACTTGACCAAAATTTGCTTAGGAACATGCTATCCTGATATGAGATAATGGAATTTGATATTCCAGAGTGTACTCACACTCATTAAAATAAGAGCTTAATAGTGGCTTCTATTGTGATACTCTTCTTGCAGGACGCCAAAATGGACATATAGAGAATTTGTCGATAACCACAAAAACCTATTCATTGCCATGCTTAGTAGAAGGAAGGCTTGACATGTAGTCCATGCAAATGGATTCCCATGGTCAAATAGGAGTAGAAAGAGGAGTATATGAGCCTTCCTTCTTGATGTTGTGTTTGGAATTGACAAAGGCAGTGCGTGACATAATGTATTTCCCAACATATTGTCAAAGGTTCGGCTAATAACAATACTTTTGGAGCAGTGCCACTATTTTCTCTACCCCAAAATGTCTAGCAACCCGACTATAGTGCAGCACCAAAATCATCTTTGCACACTCACTTGAAGGATCATAAAGGTGTCTTAGGTGGAATAATAATTCATCTTGGAAGTAAAAAGTTGGAACTTGCTCTTCTAGGAGCGTCTAGTATGTGTTGTTGAAGTCTAGATCGCTCGTGTAAAGATGCGGCCACCCCACAGTCTCGTGCCCATAAGAGTCGAGCACAGTGGTTAGTGCCATAACCAATGGTCGGCTGAGCGAGTCTGAAACATTGTTGTTATTTCCCTTCTTGTACCTAATTTTCAAATCGAACTGTTTCGGTTATGTGGACCGTTTCTGATGGAAATGGTTCTGCAACTTCACTTATGTTTGTATGAAGTATGAGTGTCAGTGGTATTTGTGGATGATTGTTTCCTTCCCCATAATGAATGTTGACATTGTCAAAGGGCCTGCACAAAGGAATACATCTCTTTGTCATAGGTAGGATAGTCCGAAAGTGTCTCACTATGATAAGCCATTGGATGTCTTGGTGAGTAAGAACTGCACCAATAACATAGTCTAAGGCATGTGTCTCGATCTCAAATGGTTATTATAGGTATGGTAATGTGAGAATTGGTGCAGAGCATAGGTGATGCTTTGTCTGAAAAAATTCCTTCAAATGGGATTCAAACCATAAGAACTTTGCTTTAGGTCCTCCCTTGGTTACTTCACTAAAAGGCCAAGTGATATGAGAAAACCCTAACATGAACCTCCACTAGAAGTTGGCAAGAGACAGAAAGTTGCAGAGCTCTATTAGACTATTGGGGATGACCAATCCCAAATGAATTTTATCTTGGCTGGGTCCACATGCACACACTACTAATCAATGATGCACCCTAGATATTGAACCTAGGTCATACCAAAAGTGCATTTCTTCGAATTGGCACACAACTTGTGTTGCCTTGCTATTGGAATACCTCTTCAATATGTTGGAGGTGCTCTTCCCAACTCTCACTAAAGATCATAATGTTTTCCAAATACACCACCATGAATGAGTTGGTGAAGGGTTGCAAGATGTCATCCATTAGCCTCACGAAGGTTTTAGGGGAATTCATCAACCCAAAAGGCATGACCATCCATTCTAGAAGGACCTTCTTGGATCTAAAGGAAAACTTCCATATGTCAGACAGTTTGATCGCTACCTGGTGATAACTAAACTTCAAGAATCTTGTTGAAATAATTGTCCCCCTTGAGTTGGTCAAGAATGCCGTCAATATATGGGATTGGATACCTATTCCAGACAGTGATCTTGTTCAACACCCAATAGTCAATACAGAGTCTTTAGGTGTTGCCTTTCATCTGTACCAATATGATCAGGCTCCCACAGGGTGTTGAACTTCGCTTGATTTACCCTTTCGGCAACATCTCGTAAATCTGACTCTTGGTTTCATCATTCTCCATAACAAAGCATCGATAAATTGTTCCATTGGGTAAAAACATGCACAAGCTCACATCAATGGATTACTTGACCTGATAGTGTAGAGGTACCATTGTGGGTGAGGTGAAGATGTCCCTATACTCCTCCATAACCTTGTCCATATGTTGTTGTCATGCGAAGTAGCCCTGTCTTGAAGCCTTGGCCACAATATTGTGTGTTCCCTAAGGGCGAATAATAAGGAAAAAAATTTCTCGGTTTGGGAAGTGATCTTACTGCATTGATTGACAGTGGTCAAAGGAATGGCGGTAGGCAGTATTTCCTTCACGATCTTGTACAAGTTATTGCCCAAAGTAATAAGAACAATGCGAGGCCCAGACTCATACACATCATGTCGCTTCTACAAGTATGGGCTACCTAATAATACATCACAAAATTCAAGAGGAGAAACATCACATAATACCTCATCTGTGAAGGGTTTGATGATGTAGGGAAGGCAAAACTATTGGCTGACGTAGAGATCGCACCCTTAGTGAGGCCACCAGATGGTGTATGGCTACAATTTTGGTGTGGTGAGTAGGCCCAACCCCTTCACTTGTCGACAATGAAATGCAACAGAGAACCCTTTACCCACATCTGTGAGTGGAAGTGTCGCTCCACCTCCTCTGGATCTTTCATCTCATTCTTCTAGATCTTGGTAGTGACAATGATGGCATTAGGCTCTGCATTGATAAGCTACTTCCATTTGTCATTCCCCTTGTTGGTTTCTGACTCGCAGTCGAAATATGCATCTACTTCAAAAGTCTTCATCTCAACCACCAGTGGGTTCTTGGCTCAGCACTCACTTGTGTTGTGAGTAGGGCTCTTATGTAACTCACACCATTTCTGTTTTTTGTTCATTGTCTTCATGGTGTTGTTATTTTCTTGCAGTTTTGGCACGTTGTCCTAGGTCGCTGTGCCTTGGCTTTGTCATTTTTTCTATGGTTTGGGGGCACATTTCTTTTACTTTAAATCCTCAAACCCAAAGTCTCACTTCTTCTGTTTAAATTTTTTCTCAATCTTCATAGTGTATCGATAGGCAACGTCAAGTGAGGAGATGTCCAATAACTCCATATCTTCTTAAATGTACTTATGTATATAGTCGCGGTAATTGAGTACCAACTTCCACTCAGAATCCTTTATACCCAACTTTGTGCAAAGGGTATTGAAAACATTTGTGAGCACCGACACATATTGGTACCTTCCTTGCTACAGCCTGGTGCACTTCATGTATTTAACTTCATAGCTCGCGACATGGTAATATTTTTCCTTCATGGTGTCTTATAAAGATTTCCATGTGGGAGCGGTTGAAAGCAGTGAGGATTCCCTCTCGTTCTTTTGTTTGCAGTAGATTTCCCACTAGTGCTTGACATGTGAGGTAGCTTTGAGAAGTGCAAACTTAATCTTTTCCCGATTGGAAAAGTCATGAATTGAAAAATATCCTTCCAACAAATTTAACCATCTATCTATAGTTTTTTCATCTATATGGCCTACAAATATGGGAACGTCAAAGTTAACTTCTAACTTAAAAGGAGTGGTGCCTCCAGAATGGTTTCTAGATAAAAATGCATCGCCTATGGGTAGCTATCGAAGGACCTGGGAAAAGAAATCCCTCATTGCATTCCTTTGTAACTCAAGGGCTCCCTCAAGTAATACTTTGAAAGCATCTTCTGCCCCCTCATCTTTCTTTTCTTCCCCCATGGGAGGTCGTTGAGGTTTGTGAGGTTGGTATTCCAAAGGTTCAACTAGTTCGAGCCCTAACTCCTTATACCTTGATCTCGTTGGGGACATGCAAAGATAAAGAGAGAAAAAGAAGACCGCTCTAATACAATTGATCCAGATGTATGTAGGAACACAACAAACTACAGATACACACATAAACATAGATATGAAACAAAAATAAAACTTCATTTCATTAATATCAAAGAATTGAAATATGCTTACATACAAAAATGGAAATAAACTAGCTCGCGCGATGGTACCTTATCTTTGAGAAGATATGTGGTGGCTACATTCCACTGAACTATGTTACAATGAGGCTCAAGGGACATTTTTTTATTAAACAACGAGGGAAAAAAATAAACCACCAGAACCCTAACCCTAGAAGATGGAACGCCAAGAGTTTGTCAGCCCCACTAGGGTTAGTTGGGTAGCCAACTTCCCCGGGTTGTAAATTGGTTATTTTATCTCTCTTTGGTGCTTACGATGCCTCATTGGAACAATCTCTCTGAATACAATAGGATTTTCCACAACCCCCTACATGGACCTACTATGACCTCAAAAAAGACTATTTAGGGGGTCAAAATTGCTTTGGAAGTTTAGGACCCAAAACAATTTGCTAAAAATAGTAAATGTTACTATAAACAATGAAACTATTGAAATCGAGTGGAGGTCTAGGTAAAATAGGTGGGTGACCACAATTATCCACCTCGATCAATGGTTCTTCCATTATGAAATCTTGTTTGGAGTACTAAGCGAGTCTTAATTAGAGAAGCTAAGGAAGGCTTCTAAGCGAAGTTATATGCATTTAGAGTAGGTGAAAATATTAAATAAATGTTCTATACTTTTAGAATTTAGGGGAGAGAGGGGGAATCTGGAGGGCTCCTAATGTTTTTCTTTTGGATATTGTCCTAGATTAAGGTTATGTTTTTAACCAAAATCCATAGGAAGAAGGATATTTTTGTCCATGTATTTTTTTCGAAATGTTAGTACAGATACATTCTCTTAGTCTTTCCTTATTCCCTGGTTCCAGATGCTATACTTCTCGAATGGTGAAGGATATTTTTGAACTATAACCCACCTAAGTTTATATTTATAAGAGTATTATGGAATTATTGATTCTTGAAAGTTGCATAAAACCTGATACAATAGCTACTCCTCTCATTTGGGATGGATTTTTTCTTATGGTAGTAATTTCCTCCACTATTGGCTTATGTTGGGGTTGCTCTGGTAGTTATTTATATTTCTAAAGCCATGAGAATTCATTTGTTGGCGTAGATTACCTAGTTGTTGTTGTTCTTGGAAATTAGAGAGTTCTTTCCATAAATCTTCCGAAAATAAAGTAGTGTGCCTATCCCTTACTTCCCAAAAGTAATTTTTCTAATTTAGGTTCATTCCTTTTTTTGCCAAAGTCCATAAGGATAAGCTAGAAAGGGGAAAATGCATTCCAATGAGATGTTGAGGGAGGGTGTGAGGGGAATGTTTCCAACACCATATGAATTTAATAGATATGATCCTCCTTATATCCATGTCCATAATGTCTTAGTTTTTAGGAAGTTTTCCATGGTGATGGAATCACGCAAGCCCAATCCTCCCTTCAATTTAAGAAAGTAGAGTTTATCCCATACTACTAAGGACCATAATTTTTCCAAGTTTGCTCATCCCTAGAGGAAAAAGCATTTTAGTCAATGAATTTCATGTAGAATCAAGACCAGGGCCATGAGTCTAGCGAACCAAAATAAGAGGTGGGATTAAACAACTACTTTTAGAAGTATTAGTCATCCTTCTACATTGAGGGAGAAAAATGTCCATATTTCCAGCTTAGTATTGATTTTGATTAAGAGTTCTTCCATAAGTGTCATTGATGGGAGCTATCAACTTATGGATCAAAAAAGTCTTTTGAGGGGATTTTCCTTATTTCAAAGCCAAGACATTAGCAATATGTCTCTGAACATAAAGAAGAGTATTTAAAAAGAATATTTGGTATTTGGTTTTTTAGGATTTCAATACCTAAATATTTAATTTAGGATTTGCATGAAGATCCTTGCTTCATGGATGGTAGGGGTGTCCACACCCATTGTATAATTAAGGAATTTTTGATGAGTTAATGGAAGGTTTGATCCAAATAATCAAAGTCCCTTGATTTTCTTCTAAGTTGTCACTGCTTTGATGGCTCTTTTCATCCCTTCCACTACTAATATGAGAAAAAATAGTGAGAGAAGATCTTGATGGATTCTTTAGAAGGATTTGAATGGACTAGTATGGGAGTCGTCTGCAATGATGGAGAACAAATCCATTGAGAGTTGTATTCTAATCCATTCATACATTTTTGGTCAAATTCAAAGGATTTGAGAACACTGAAGAGATATCGTTATTTGAGCTTAACAAAATCTTTCGAGAGACTTAACTTGAGCATCATGCAAAACTTCTTAGAGAGCTTCAAAGAGTGCATAGTTTCATGGGTGACCATGATGCTCTCTATGATTTGGCGTCCTTCAACATAGCATGTTTACTCTACTTATATGAGCCATGGAAGGAGTGCCTTAAACCTATTGGCTATGATTTCGTTAATAACTTTGTATATGACGTTACATAAGGAAATAGGCATATACCCATTGTGATTCTCCACATTGTCTTTGTTTGGGAATAGTGTGAGGAAGGTGGAACCTAAGCATTTTATAATGGATTTTGTTTCCTAGATGATTCCACTACCTCCCAAATATTTTGGCCCAATATGTACATACGATTATGGAATAATTATATGATGAATCCATTTGGGTCAAGGGAATTATTACTGGGCATCACTTTGATTGTTACTTCCACTTCTTCAAAGGATATTTCCCCAAGAAGAACCTCATTTTTTTCTCGTGCTACTAAAGAATGGATATGCTTGAAAATTTGTGGGAATGTATGTTATCTCTTTGGAATGTTTTTTACTAGAAGAACTTGATATTAATGAGTTTAATTATTTCCCTATATCATAATTCTCCTAAATTTGACTCCATGATTTTTAAGGGAAGAAATTTGATTATGATGGAAATGTTGTAGAAAATATTTCTAAAATAATCTCAAGTTTTTTCCCCTTCTTTCTGCCAATGTACCCTTTAGTTTTGTTTCGATAGTATTTCTTATTGCATCTAGAGTTTGTTGAGTTGTGTAAGAGTGTCAGGATATTCTTTGATTAGTGTCTTCAATTTACCATGAAGGATGACTCATTGTCTATTTTCCACCTTCTATTCTAGTCTTTTATTTCCTCCATGATGTTGCCAAATTTTTATTTGATATCACCTTTGAGTTACAAATTGATGTACTTGAGTTTCTATTGGATTTTGTACATTGATTTTCCTTCTAACCCTTATTGTTCTTCCCATCAAGTCCTTATGCTGGCTAGGGGGTCTAGATGTTGGAGCCAAAACTTTTCTAAATGAAAGGTTCTATACATGGGACAATTTTTATTGTCAATGTTAACAAATATAACGCAATGGTTACAACCATAATTGGAGAATGGATGTTTCCAAGTATATATGTAAGTTCATGAAGAATTTTTAGACTAAGAACTAATTGAATTTGGATGCCACTTGTTGGTAACATCCTCTTTGGTTGTTCCAAGCAAAGTTAACATTTATATTGTCCAAATCAATCAGGTAAGAAGTTACTAGTTTTTCTTAAAACTGAGTAGAATTTGTGTCAAGTCTTATTATTACACCCATATTTTATTCAAAGGATTTTATCAGATTGAAATCTCCACCTAGGATCTAGGGAGATGGGGGGAGAAAACTACCAGAATTGCTAATTGAGTGGAGAAAAAGGGTTTTATCCTTGGGTGGGGGTGGTCCATAGGCATTTGATATGTAACATGTATTAATGGACTTGATGAGTTCGAATTGGATGGTGAGGATTCAGAATGTGGAAAACATATTTAGTATGAGAACTTCTGAGGCATTCTAGACTATAGAAATGTCATTAAATTATTCCTATACATCGACTGCTACTGACTTACCATCTATGCCCCATTTGCAGGTTATTTTATTAATTGTGTGACTTGAATATTTGGTTTCTTGAATCATCATGAAAGTAAGGGTTTCAGAGAACCATTTTTCCCCTATGATCCTTTGTTATCCTTTGTATTTGAGGTGTATAATGTTCCACGAGATGAACTTCATTCTGGGGTTATGTTTTTGGTGGAGTAAACCCTCAAGATGAATTTTATTTACTTGAATTGACTAGAATATCTCTCATTTCATCCAAGATCTAGTGATTATTTTTCTCACCCTTCTGCCTTTCTTCTCTATATATTTTTTTTATCTCCATCATTTGATGGGATTGGATTCCTATAATTCCCATGTAAGGTTCATTTGGAGAATATTTTCATGAAAATTGTGGACATTTGAGATAGGCTCTTCCAAGGACCTTCACTTGATGCCTTATTAGGGGTTTGGGGTCCTTCCTTTTCTGGGATTTAATGATATCAGGAAGGTTAAGAGAGTACAAATTGATATCCTTCATGATATCTATGGCGATATCAAGGAAACTTATTGGGATAGCTTGCTGGATGGTGGGTGGAAGGGGGGGTGGGGTTTGAGGGCATAAAGGAGGAAGGATGTGGCTAAATAGAATAGGGGCTAATTTCCATTTTTCTAACAATGGTCTGTGAAATTTTTATAGGAGAAATTTTTTTTACCTTAGTAATTGTCAGGCTTTTATAGATACTATAAAAAATCATTGAAAATTTGAATATTTTCACAAAAATATTAGCAAACATTTTATACTTGTCATATCAAGGAATAGTAATATTTTCCAAGGTTTCTATAGCTTGTGATAACTTCTAATCGTTAGAAGTACCCCTAATTTTATATTCTTTCAGTTAGCTACTTTGTTAAGCCTTTATCCCAATTTCCTTCACTTAGAGATCTATCTGACATTGTCTCTTGTCTCACTTAGTTAAAAATATTAATGTATTCTATGAATTTATAAGTGTGATTACAATTTTCAAAATAAGGCTCACTATACTTTCTCCATATGACTTAGCATCACATATGCATTCCATCTTGGAAATATATACACATATAGACACTATGCCCTAAAAACCATTATTAGTTATATTATTGATATCATAGTTTACCTCAAACATGTTGGATAATAAACTTATCGAAACAAGGTCAACCATATGAGTCCTTCATGGTTAGAAAGACCTACTTTAATTACTCAATCATAATGGGACATAGCCACCAGGGAGCATATCGTCTCAATATAAGTCAATCATTAAATAATTTCAAAATCTAACTTAACCCTTAGAAATGTTACAATGTATCGTAAGCATCAATAAATGCTAGAATGTGACATAGCCATTGATGAAAATAATGTGTTGATGTAAATTAACCAACATGAACATAGGAATAGGTATAACATATATAAATCTCTTAGTCTCACAATTTGACCATGATTTATAGCTTCTTAAGAAGGTTAATTACACCTCATTCAGGATGACTACAACTAATTATTCCCAACTATCACTGATGATACTTAACTATTAAATTTTCCAAAAAACATCGTATGTCCCAAGTGCACTTGGTATAAGGATGACCTTCAAAATTGGTCAATATTAATTAAGATAGTCAAATATGATCATCCGTAATCAACTGAACTAAACAAGAATCAATTATCATAAAAAAATAATAAAAAATACTTAACCATAATAAAGCATAACAATATCAATATTTACATTTTAATACTATCCCTTATATAATATTATAAATTAAATAATATCGATAAAAAATTATAAAATATATAATTATCTCACAACTATTTTATTAGATAAAAAATTATATTTAATATATTATATATAATTATATACAATTAAAAATTAAAAAAATACTCTAACCATATAGGATAAAATTAAATATGATTTAAAGGACAAGCAAATAAATGGTAAACATCAATATGGCATCTTGGCGTCAATTTATCGTGTATTATTTATGGATATATATATATATATATATATATATATATATATATATATATATATATATATATATATATATATATATAATGTAATGTAATGTAATGTAATGTAATGTTATGTTATGTTATGTTGTAAATATTATGAAATATTATTTTTGTATTCGTAATATAATAGTAATATTGGTTTAAAATGTTTTATTAATACCATATATAAAATTATAATTATAATTTTAAAATTGTCAAATTGAGGTTTCTGCGATCCATATCAATTTATGAAAGATTTACGTTGAAAAATCTCTCATAAATTATAATTTTATAAATATTATTCAAATACATAAATTATTATCAATCAATTATAATGTAGGTAGCCTAATCATTATGAAACATAACAATTTAATGTAAGACAATGAAGATGACTATTGCAGCATGACAAATGTATTAAAGAATGTTACGATTTCGTATAATATTTAGAAAATATCATAATGGAAACATTTTTTTTTGAAAATTAGAATGGTACATAATAATGGATGAACATAGTAAGTTTATTTAAAATAATCAAGAAAAAAATTACATAAAGTAATTAAGATAAAAGTTACAACAGATATAACCATATTATAAACTTTTTATTCTCACGACTTGATTATCAAAGCATGGCGTACACCCTTCTCATTATATTCGACACTTTAGTATATTTTGTAACAATCTTAGACTAGTATTCGTACCTTCAGTATATTTTGTAATAGTCTTAGACTATATGACTCTTATATTTATAAAACAACAATCAAATTGACAATTTTGTCAAACATGTTATATTTATGCTACTAGTTTAGTTTCATGTATGGTAAACATTACCATAACTTTAGTGTATTTTGTAACAATCTTAGACCAGTATTCGTCACTTTAGTATATTTTGTAATAGTCTTAGAGTATATGACTCTTATATTTATACAACTCCAATCAAATTGACAATTTTGTCAAAGATGTTGTATTTGTGCTAATCGTTTAGTTTCATGTATGGTGAACCACTAACTTCGAGAATATGGTTTCTTGATTAAAAAATAAATAAAAAATGGAACTATTTTTTTAATAATAATAATAATTAAAATAATAGTAATTACTCATAATAAAAATAATGTTAACAAAATATTGATCAGTTCAATTATATAAATTATATGATTGGTATCAAAATAGTTATGTCATTATACATTGTTAAATAGTTATGTCATTATACATTGTTAAATTAAAAAGAAAGATCATAAAAGTTAAATTAATTATATTATTATTATTATTATTATTTATAAAAACAATTTATATATATATATATATATATATTTAAAAGGAGCATGTAACAAGAGTTTTTGTTATCTAGATTTACTCACACTTTACTATGGTGATTCTTAATCTTTAAATAAGATTTGTTACAATACTATTGACCAACACCATGGCTTATTAATACTACTTGCTCAAAAACAATAACCCATTATTATATGACACATGTTTAATCAAAAGTAGGCACAAAACTACTTTAACTTCCTTATAATTAAATGAATTAAATAGAAAAAATATCATGTGAAGAAGTGTCATATAAAATGGTTTTCAGGTCTTGGATAGATGGTGATTAGCTGCATTGTTAAGGCACTTTTAGATGTTAAATCATCAGTTCACTTCCCATATAAAATGAGTTATGACATTTTGAGCATGTAGTGTTTCAAAACCATGATTTTTGCAGATAATAGTGTAACAATGTCTCATTATAAATTAATAGTATCAATGTGAAAATGGATATGAATTTGTATGATCAAGAATCTGAATTTGTTATATAATTTATATACTAGTACAATCGCATCAAAAATATTAATGTGGTTCATATAGTCAAAGGCTTCCTTTGTATCTAAAATTGTTAAATATATAATAATAAAAAATTTATTGCAACAAAAATACTATTATTAACTATTGCATCAAAAAACATTCAACTGGCACAGAATAGTAGTTACTAAAACTATTAACAACAACAAAAAAAGGTAACGCCGGCAGTAGTGGGTGGAGTGACCTGATTAGGTGCCATATCAACCTAACTTCTCCTTTACATCATGTGCAGATTTTGAGGTCGGGGGGTGGGGGGTTTTCTAAAAAATATCACATTGAGTTATCACTGTCAATCTCGTTCCCACGTTGATTATAGGAAATAAATTAATGTAGGAATCTGCAATCATATATGCAATTGGAATTGGACATGTTTCCTCAGGATTTGATTTGATATTAATATAAAATGAGAATCCCTCCAATCATATTTCTACAGGTGCTATATTCCATCAAATGACCTAATTAAAAATAGATCCCTCTTGGAATCTGGAATAGTTCAGAAACAAAAAATTTAAATCTTGAAGGTACATTAAAGCGTGGAACTGCAATATTCCATCATACTTCAAATTTTGTTGAAGGAACCATTTAAAAAGAGATCCCACCTGGACTCTCCAATGGTTCAGAAATTAAAATGAATTCCTGAAAGTACATTAAAGGGCCGATCTAGTAGGCCCTCTGAAACTTAGCTGTTAAGAAAATAGAGGCAACACGGAGTATAGTCAGGTGCACAACTTCACAGAGTACCTGCTTATTGTGCCTACAACACTTTTTCTGAAGTCAAAATGTTCCACTGTTGTCGTGCTTAATGACTTTTTTGGAATAGAATGTGCGTTCCCTTTCAAACGTGTAAAAGCATTCCAGAAAAGAAATTAACTGAGATACTTTTCAACTTCTGAATGTGTTTGAGGCAAGGGCGAGACACTTTCCACTGTTCCTAAATTTACGAAGAGTGCGATACAACCGATCGCCTTAGGCCAGTGGGAGTTGGTGGAAGTATGACTCTATCTCATAATAATCAAATAAAACGTCACAAGTGAGACCTAGTTTTATGAGGCTGCCTCTCGTGCTGCCCACAATGTAGAGGTATCTTCTTAATCCTCTAATTTTTTATATATTCACTCGCTTACAATAATAAATATATAAATTCTTGCTTTTGAGATTCCCATATGTGGTAAGTAACTAACATGTGACCCTTATTTCCTTGTAGGTATTGATCATGATTAATATTTCGATCATGATTAATATTTCCAAAAGTTGAATAATGATAATATCTATTTAAGGTAGATAATATATAGATTTTAAAAGGTCTAATAAATTTATTTTAAATCATCAATATTTATTTAATTTTTTTAAATTAATTCATTTTTAAATTTTTTATATAACTTCTATAACAAAATACTTGAGATTTTGTTTTATTGATTTCGATTCACCTTCGATTTGCATGAAGCTCCTTTCCTCATGGACGGCAGGGGTGCCCGTGTCCATGCCCATGCCCAATATATCATCAACAAATTTTGGATGAGTTAATGGAAGGTTTGGTATGAATAATTGAAGTTTCTTGATTTTCTTCTTAGTCTTCCATTGCTAATATGCAAATGAGTAGAGAGGGAACATCGTTAATTGTTAACGGATGCTTTGGGAGGATTTAAGTGGACTGTTACGGGAGACAATTACAAGGATGGAGAAGAAACACGATGATAGCAGTCTATTAATACATTCGATCCATGCTATCTCAAATCCAAAGGATTTTGAGAATGTTGAAGGGATACTACTAGTTGCTTAGAGAAGGCTTTTGGGAGATTTAACTTCAGTAGCAAGCTAGAATTCTTAAAGATTTTTAGAGAGTAGCTAGTTTCATGGGTGACCATAATGACATTTAGGATTTGGAATCCTTCTACATAGCTTGTTTGTCTAGTGAAATGAGTCATGGAAGGAGAGGTTTAAGCCTATTGTCTATGATTTTGGCAATAACTTTGTATTTGACATTGGATAAGGAAATGGATATGTATCTATTCGGATCCTCCAACCTGTCTTTCTTCCACACCAGTGTGTTGAAGGTGGTGCCTAAGGATTTTAGATTAGATTTGGTTTTTCTAGATTCTTCTACTATCTGAGAAACCTCTTGGGCCACTATAGAACAACAATTTTGGAAAAATTCTTTGGTAAATCCATCTGGGTCAGGAGCTTTGTTATAGGGTATCACTTGTGTTATGCCACTATCTCAGAAGACAAAAGAAAAGATAGATCAAGGGCTTAAAAATTATCCTCTTCGAGGAGGAAACCTCCTTAACATTACATAAATGAACAATTCTTGGATCATACAAATGAAAAGACCTCCTTTTTTTATATAGGAGTCTAAGGGGTCACAATATAATCAGATCCTACATAAAAATAATAATGTAAGGGCACAACGATAACAATATTATGCTTCAATGGGGCACACCCATAAAAATATAGGGTTACACTAACAATTACGAGAAGGGGGATAAACTAGTATTATAGGTACCTAATATGCCAGTCTCTTTCAAAAAAGTGTTGTCCTCAATGCTTGAGTAGTTTTGGATGCTTCTCTATAAAATTTTCATTGTCCCATGTGGAATCTTGAGCGGATAATTTCATCCACTTAAAGAGATACTCTGCAATTCATCGATTTCGTAGTTGTCCACTTCTTCTTTCTGTGATTGCTTCAGGCTCAAAGATGATTTTTCCTTCTTCGTCAAGTTCTGGAAACACTATTTGAACTGGGAGATTGTAACTGATAACCTTCTTTAAGCATGAAACATGGATACTAGGTGTAATCGGGAAGATGCAGGCAATTCCAATTTGTATGCCATAGTATCATTCTTTTCAAACACCTTGTAAGGACCATAGTACTTGGGTGATAATTTATTATCCTTCTTCACTTGCTTAAGGGACATTTGTTTGTATGGTTGTAGCGGTAAAATTACCTAGTCACTTACATCAAAACTTCTTCCACTCCAATGTTGATTTTCAAGTCGTTTCATTCGATTCTATGAGACAACGAGTTTATCCTTTAATAGTGGGAGACCTTGTTATTGATTGTCTATGTGATGTTCCACTACTTGAACCTTAGAATTTTCTCTTAAAGATTATGTGATGGATGGTGGAAGATATCCATGGGGTCATTCTTGTTGTAGTATGGAAGGAAGTGTTATACCACCATTTAGCTAGAGGTAACCACTCAACCCATTGTGTTTTTTTAGCAGATACAAAGAAATGAAGATAGCCTTCCAAACATTTGTTCATTGTCTAAGTTTTCCCGTTAGATTGAGGATGATAATATGATCTATGAGTTGATTGAGTATCAAAACAAGAAAATAATTTCATCCAAAAATTTCTAGTGAATATTGGATCCTTATCACTTACAATAGTCATTGGGTTTCTGTGTAGCTTTTGAATTGTTTCCATGAATGTAGTAACAATTGTACTGACTTTAAAAGGATGAGATAATGCACAAAAGTGTGCATACTTGGTAAGTCTATCAACTATCACCATGATGGCACTCTTTCCTTTAGACTTGGGTAAACCTGTGATAAAATCAATTGAGATGACCTCCCAATGATGACTTGGAATCGCTTAAGGTTGTAACAGATATGGGGTCTTATTATCTCAACTTTATTTTATTGAAAAACCAAATATTCGACCACAAAATTCTAAATATCAGATTTAGTTCCATCCCAAAAAAATTCCTTATTGGCCCTCTCATAAGTTTTTAAAAATCCAGAGAGCCCTCCTAAGGAGGAGCTGTGAAATTCCAAAAGAATCTTTTGTTTGAGTTGGGAATTCTTACAAATATATAAGCGATATTTGTATCATAATCAATCATTTTGTCAGCTAAATGTATCAAATGTATTGGGATCTTATTGCGAATTTTGAAAGAGTGTCCACAACTCTTCTTCATTCTTCCATTCATCCCTTGTTTTCGTTATCCAATCAAGTTTGATAATAGAAATGGAACAAAGCAATGCTTCCACATACTCATCCTTTCTTGAGAGTGCATCTGAAAAATCATTTTGCTTCCCTTTTTTGTAGATGTTCAAAGTCATAACCCAAAAATAATTGTGACCCATTTCTCTGCTCTTTTGAAGATAATATTTGCTCGAAAAAGTATTTAAGACAATCATGATTTGTTCTTACCTGGAAATGTCTTTCCGATAGGTAAGGTCGCCATTTATTTAGTGCATGTAGTATTTTCAACATTTCCTTCTCTTAAATAGGTTTTTATAAATACTTTCCTTTGATTGGATGACTTTGAAAAGCAACGGGTCTTCCTTTTTGCATTGAAACAACATTAATTCCATTTCCTAAAACATAACATTCTGCATTAAATGTTTTTGTGAAGTTTGTCATAGTTAAGACCATTTATTGGCACATTTCCTCTTTAAGATGTTCAAAGGCCTTGGTTTCTTCTAGAATCGAATAAAATGCATCTTTATTCACTAATATTATTAGAAGTGTTGTTATTCTCTCATACTACAAACTTGCGATAAAACCCTGTGAACCCGAGAAATCCTCGAAAATGCTTTATGGTTGTCAGAATTTTCCATCCTTAATGGATTTAATTTTATGAGGGTCTACCTTAACACTCTGATCAGATACAATATGGCCCAAATATTCCACGTCCTATACTCCAACGAAATATTTCGAGGTTTTTGCATATAAGTGTTTCTCCTCCAATAATTTAAGCAGCCTCTCAACATGTTGAACAATCATCCTTTGAAGACTTGTTGTAGATTAGTATATAATAATAAAAATGCTAACACAAATATTCTAAGAAAGGATTTGAAAATGGAATTCATCAAACCTTAAAATGTGGAAGGTGCATTAGTATGGCCAAAAGGCATGACCAAAAATTCATAATGACCCTCATGAGTTCTAAATGTTATTTTCAAAATATCTTCAGTGTTCATTCTAATTTGATGATATCCTGAATGAATATCCATCTCGGTGAGGTAAATTTCTCCATGTAATTCATCCAACAATTCAACAATGGCAGGGATGAGAAATTTAACTTTAACAGTGAACTTGTTGAGCTCCCTATAATTTGGACACATACACCATGTTCAATCCTTCTTATGCACCAATACTACTTGAGCAGAGAAAGAACTTTTCCTAGGTTGAATTATACCAGCCTCTAATATTTTTGCAACCATCAGTTCAATTCCACTCTTTTGGGCACAGGGATATATGTAAGCCATGTGTTTCGAGGAACACTTCCTGGACTCAAATGACTAGCTTGATCATGATCATGAATAGGTGGGATGCCTTTGGGAGTGTTAAATACCTTGGAATGATTTTCCAAGACTTTTGAAGATCTCAAGAAATAGATGATTTTGATGTTTGAATCTCTAGTGAGCATAATTGTGCAATTACGCCTTGTTGTTATTTCTTAAAAAGGTTTGTAGTCCCATTAGAGGTGATTATCTTTATTGTTTTTCTTGTGATGCCACTTAATTAAACTTCGTTTCCTTCCCAACGAACATTCAAGAAATGTTCTTGAAAATTAAAAGATATCGTCCTTGAAAATTGTAACTAATTGACTCCTAGTACAACATTAGCACCACCCATTAGAATGGAGATAACTAGACTATTCAAAACATATTCTCCAATGGTTATCTTGATATTATGGCACTTTCTAGAGTAGCTTATAGGTCCTCCATTTGCAACCATCACTTGACACTCTTGTGCTAGATATAGGAAGAAACTCAATTCCTTAGGTATATTACAATGAATAAGATTATGGCTACTACCTGAATCAATCAACACTATTAAATTTTTCTTCTTGACATATCCTTATATATTGAGGGTTTGGGGAGTGGTAATTCCTGAAAAATGAATTATAAGATATGGTATGATTCATTCCTTCTTTCTCTAGGGTTGGCTCCTGATATATATCCTCCTCTTTTGATTTTTCTTGTTCCTTTTCTTCCTCCTCTTCACAATCTATGTAAAATAGTTTATTTTCAGCACACTTATGACCTTTAGTGTATTTGCGATCATAGTTGTAAAAAATTATTTTATCTCTTTTTCATCCAATTGTTGTCATGTCAACCTTATAGGTTGTGGAAGGCTAGGATCAACAACACTTCCATATTTATGGTTGTGAGTGGTAGACTTCCTTGTTTCCATAATTTTCCTTTATTTTCTTGCTAAATGAATTCCTTTTCCAGTGAATCAAGTTCCCAAAGGTGAACTTCATGATGGATGTTGTCGTTTAAAGTCCTAATGAAGACATCAATCATATGATCCTGGTGTTGTAGCGGCTACAACCACCCTCCAAAATTTTTCCTTAGCCTCATTTTGGAGCCTCCCTTCTAACCTTCACAGTAGCTTGCCTTGCTTAGTAGTTCACAACCTTCAGTGTCTTTCTTGCAAAAAGGTAGCCTGTCGGTCACAACTTGATCCATTCCCCTCCCAAGATGTTCACTCTGAATTAGTCTAGCTGCTAGCTGAGCAGCTTCCCCTTGAAAATTGCGCATTTCTATAGTGAATCCAGCATTCCTTCCAGAAATCCAGCATTCCTTCCAGAAATTGGGCAATCCTCTCCGGTAGCCTACTGGGCTCCAGGATTGCACAATCCTACCTGCTGACACTCCCAGCAGGATTTGTGCAAAATTCCCCAACAAGGTTTTTGAGCCCAAAATTTGCGTAAATCTGGGAAGCAGTGAGCTGCTCTGCCCAGAAATTGCACAAATATCCTGGGCATCCAGCCAAGCTCCTAGCCAGAAATGCACATTTTTCTCTAACGGTCGAGCAGTCTCCTGCATGTGTAGCTGAGTTGACTGGTTCCCTCTAGGACTGAGAACAATAGATTTGCATCCATGGGCTTCTTCTCCCAAGGAAAGATGCAAGGGAATCCCTTGTTTGTAGGATCTTTGTTTAACAGTTGGAGGTTAAATGAAAGGAGAAATTCTAAAACCTCCCACCAAGTTTCGCTTCCCATAGATTCGTGGCATACACGTCACAAGCTCGATGTTATCAAAACTCATCAACCAGATGTTGCAGAGCTCATTACTCACATCTACCTTGTAGCTCTGGCATCCAAAATCAAATATAGGAGTGGTTGGCACATTTAGCTCAGTTGTTTTGGGGTAAGCCCGCTTCTCATGCCTTGTGCTGCATTTCCATCATTTTTTGTATTTTTGCTTGTGGGAGAATTGTTTACTTGATTTATTTGAGTGCTTGTTGTCGTTTACATGTATACTAGCTTAACCTAGCTCTGTTTCAGCTTTCATTTCTATCTCATTGTTGTCGCATGCATGAAACTGTTTTGCACGGACATTTTCCCAACCGGTGAATTGCCTCACCCACATGCATGTTGATATGTTTGTTGAATCTTTCATTCACGTTTTGCATGCACTGTTAATCACTTCTGCTATTGCTTGTGTCGCCATGCATTCACTGACTTACTTGCTCTCAACTTCCCATCGACGAGTCGGGCCAACCTTGGACAGGGCTTCGCCTTCACCAAGGCTACATTGCGCAATCTGGGAAAGGAAGGCTCAAATTCCTCCTTATATTTGTGCATTCTTCCGAAGCACTAGCCTCCAGGACTATTTCGTGCATTTCTGGAGGACAGTGGCTTCTTGGCCCAAGAAACTGCACAAATATGTCCCTAGGCCAGCAGTATTTCCCAGCTAAAATTGTGCATTTCACAATTCCAACAGTTAGTAGCCATAATGGATTGTGCATTGCACAAGTCCAGTAGTCAGTCAATCCCCCAGTAACCCTGATCGTTCCTTGTGCAGTCTTGGCATTCGGTCTCCCGACCTCCCTGCCAAAATTGCACAACCTTCATGATCATGCACTGAGGTATGTTGCAAGTCAATTCTCATGTTCATTTTAGTTTTCGACTGATAGATTTCTTGTCGTAAGTATTTCCATGTCTTTAGGTATCCCAAGTGTTCATCTGCCTCTCAGCAGTATAGGTATAATGTTTTTTGGGAGAGGAGAGACAAAGACATCATTGAGAACATAATTGGGGATGTAGTCGATCAAGTGTCCATAGACTTGCCTATCCACAAAGACATCAAGTTCTTCATAGACAAGGACATCAAGCAATAACATCATGAACAACAGCTGAAGGAAAAATACCGAATGGAGCAAACGCAATGAATGCAGTGAATGCACGAGGAAGGTTGTTTACAATACGAAGACTAAACAACGTTGCAAGATCAAGCAAATCCACAGATAATGAAAGCAACTTTGGAGACTTGGGCTATGAAGTGATGGCGCAACATGAAGATCACATGAAGGTAGAAGATTTAACAAAGAAGGAGTTGCATGTGTTGAAGTAGTAACTCAGGAAGAGCTTGAAGCTGCACAGTTAGACGAATGAGTTGCAACAAGAATAGGAACAACAATGTGCACAACATGCACTCACGGAGGAAACTGTGCCCGTAAAAGTTAAGCACGCATCCCAGTAGCTGACACAGAGCAAACATCATGAGTAGTGGTATTGATCTCATGCAAGGGATTCAAAAACATGCATATTTTTGAGCAATGCATGCAATCCAGTCCATTCAACACACTCACCAAGGTGAAGACAAGAAGCAAGTCCAACTAGGGTTGAACATGCACTTCAGAAAGTTGATACGCATGACCACCAACACACACTTGAAGGTCAGCACAGCCACTATGCATTAGTGTGTTGTTGGTTCAACCGTACCCAAGAAGACCATGTGCATGTTAGCATGCGATTTGGATGAACGGGCCAAACCAATGTGCCGGCTACAACTGAGGCAACAGTTTGCTTCAGCAAGATGTCACCATGAGGTACATCCACACCATCATGGATGACAAAACTTGGGACCAGCTCACCATATTCACCATCACAAGCATGTTAAAGAGTTGGTCTCACCACAACGAACTGAGTGTCATTGATGTCTTGCAAGGCTTGCTCAAGCCATGCTGTCTCACATGAGTACATGTGCATTGTAATGTTAAGTCATATCAAGTGTAAGTCGAGTGTCAACAGTTGGATGTAACAATCATAGAGCATGTGAAGAGCCATGAGGGTAGTTGAACTATCAAAAAGGGGAATGTCAAGGGTCACCCCGCCCTTTTATATAAATAGTCACTCATATCTCATTGTATAGGCTTAGTGTCAACCAACCTTCTACTAAGACTATCTTGAAGAAGACTTGGACAGTATTGTAACGTACCTTGGCTTCTCCACTGCACGGAGCTAGTACATCTCTTTCGAGCAGCAGGTGAATGTGGCTATAATGTTCCACTGTTTACATGGATGTATTGTATGATTGTGACTTACACATCTTTATATAATAAGAGCCAACACATTGTCATGCATATGTTGTTATTGTAGTTGGACTGCTACAGTTTCTTTAAGGATATATGTTGTTTAACTAACGTACTTGTGTATGAACTGATTCACATGAAATTATATGAATCTTGTTGTTAATGTGTTGTATTTGTTGTTAATGTTGTCAGCGTCCATGTCGACTGCTCTACCAGACATCAAATAAAACTTTCACTTGAAATCTTGCCATAACAACCATTTCACTCGTCTGAGACTGATCCGTGAGTGTTGTATGTGTTATGTTACCCTGTATGATGTGACTACAGCATGAGAGTGGACTACTCTACCAGAAGCTGTGCATGTCATTTGTGTTGTGTGTTCCTAGCTGAGTTGGGGCTAATCCCTTTCAACCTAGAACTCACCTTCACCTCCTTCCCCCTTCGAAGTGTTGGAACCTCTCATATACCTTCCTTGACTCACTGCATCAGTCACACCCTTGTTGCTGACAAAGTTATTCTACTTGTCGCTCTGCGACATCGCGGTCAAGGCATTACCTTACGACCCACTGTTGCGACTCCTATACCAAACGGTCTGAGGTCTAATTAGGAATTCTTACCGGGGATATGCCCTTGACATTTTGGTGGGTTCAGCACTGTCAACATTTCTAGTGCTAGAAGGAGGGCCTGATGACAAGTTGTGTCCTCTCATCCAGTTTTGAACCTTTACATATCTTTCATGGAGTCTTGCAGTCTTCTTCCCCCAAGGTGTTTTTCAAATCGTGAAGATTTCTCCATCTCGGGGAAGATTTTTTATCTCCTGTCCACTCACATGTATGATGGTGAAGGCGAGGTTGCCTGGCCTGAGCATTTACATAACTTTCTTTCCATGATTCATGAGGAAGATGAGTTTTCTGACGAACAGGGTGGTTTGCTGCTTGCATACACACTTCGCAAATATCCTTTTCGTTGGGTGCTCAGCCTACCAAATGACACCATGCACTCATTTGAGAACTTATGTAATCTCATTGAAGACACATTCTGTCATTTTTATCCTGACCATCTTGATCAGAAACTGTTACAGCAACAGAGGGCTCTGCATGAATTTATTATTGATTTTCGGCAGCGCTTCTATGACTTGCAGTTTCAAGCTCCGAGGAGCCAAATGAGATTTGCTTATCTTTGGGACCAGTTTGAGTACTCTCTTAATAAATATTCCTGTCCCAAGAGAAATTTTGAGATCAAGCCTCGCTCAACATTCTTCGTTTATGGAGTTGCGCAATCTCATGTGGAAGTAGGCACTGTCTCAACTCACTATCCCCCTTCCTCTTATTTAACAACTCTGCCACTGCCCAGTGATGTTGAGGATCATGCTCACACACCTGTTCATCCTTCACAGCCTCCCAACTTCACTCCACTCAATTTTCATGCAAATTTGGTTGTGAGTCCTTCGAGTCCTCATATGCATTCTTTTCACAACATGTTAAACACACATGGACAGCAAAACAATAGGAAAGATAAATCATTCAGTTCATTTTTTTATTAACATAAGATACACATTTATAGTACAATACGTGACTCTTGGGATTCAGATCCCAAGGTCTCTTGGACTGCTTTTGTCCATTCGAATTCCACACTAACCCTTTAGGATTAGGTGTCCAACATTCCCCCCCTTAATCCGAAGGGTTATGTATGAGTCCAAGAAGAGAGCTGTAATACAAAATGTGCAAAAAATGCATGGCAACACTAGGTTGAATGTGCTCTATGAAATGTTGGTAAAAAGGGCGGTGGTTTAAGGATGACCACCAACACTGGAACGCTTAGTGCAGTTCCCAGAACTCTTCCAAAACTGGCAAGAAACTGAAGTTTTCTGCTAGAGGAAGTGTTCTCAATCTGTGATGGTTTAAGGATGACCAACAACTCTGGAATGCTTAATGCAATTCCTGAACTCTTCCAAATCTGGCAAGAAGTTGGTGTCTTCTGCTAGAGGAAGTGTTCTCAATCTGTGATGGTTTAAGGATGACCAACAACTCTACACTTCCTGGAATTCTTCCAAAACTGGCAAGAAGCTGGAGTCTTCTGCTAGAGGAAGTGTCCCAGATTGCCAACTGAAGGCATGTTCAGGCATCTTTGTCTCTGGCTAAAACTCTAAGACTGGTGTGGCAGGTTGTGGCTCAGGCTCGCTTGATGTGGCTTTGAAGATTGTAGATGACCATCATTTCCCCCCCTGTCAGGTACAAGGTGAGAAGATGGAGAAAACTCAACTGCAAGACTGTTCAATACTCTGGAACAAGTTCTGATATGTGTTTGGAATATCTTCTTGGCTGTTGATGCCCATTGCCAAGAAGCGATCCATCCAAGATGAATCTTTGTTCTTGCAGGACGTTTATTTCTGAAGCATCTGTGTGAAGAATGGCTGGTTTTATGACAGTGCTTACATGGATGAAGATCAAAATAGTGATCTTTCAAATGGCCAACTCGATCACAGTGTTGGCATTTCACGATCTGTTGTTGTTGTTGTTGCTGTGGAAGAGGGGCACAATCTGGAACGTCTGGAGGTGAACTGTTATGAGGAGCAAGTGAACTGTCATCAATGAATCTAGCACTCTGAAACTGAATGGGCTTTGAGTAGTCTGGAATATGAAATGACACGTCCTTGTCATATCCAAGACCAGTTTTGTGCTTGTTGTGGACAAGCTGTTCCCAGGGTCTGATGATGGGCTTGGGAAGTGCAGACTGAACCTCTGCATCTGCATGTAACTTTGCTGCTTTATCTGAATGAACTGTAACATTATTGACTTGCTGTTTATGGGAGTCTGCTTCATTGTTCTGAACAGAAACAGGTTCAGAATGATGACTCCACTGGTGTAATTCTTCATGTTGTAGCTTTGTTTCAAGCTGCAAAAACTCAATATTCACATGTGCAGTTTGCAGAGAGGTTTGGATGTCAAAGAGAGTTTCTTTGTTAACTTTGACCATCTCATCAACAGTGGAATGAATTAGGATATTCAATAACTTTAATGCATCTTCAAGTCTGGCCATTTTTCTTCAATGTCACTTAAAAAACACAACTGAGGCAACAGCAACAGAAAAATAATATTGTACTCTTACTACAAGATATTGTAAGGGCTTATCAAGTGGCAACAATGTCGCGAAAATGGTTGATGGAGCAGGACCTGAGTAAGCTGGATGTTACCAAGTTAAACTATAATAAACATTTCTCGTCAAGCTACAATAAACATTGGTACAATTGGGCACATGGTAAATCAACAGTCCACAGTTCGTTTCAAGAATGAACTGGAGCATAACATCACCAATGCAAGAAAAATATATAAATGTGAAGATGAGCACTGTCCTCAACTTCAAACTTCCGAGCATCTAGCTGCTATGGAAATCATGCAAAATCTCTACAAGAAACAGCTCCAAAATCTCTACAAGAAACTGCAAAAAAATGACTTCAAAAAAATGTCTTCAAAAATGCTTCAAATTCACTTCACAATGCTGATCACTTCTCCACGAATCACTTCACTCAGAGGTTGTTTCAAATTGTTCCATGGACAACACCAAATCTGCTTCGAGGTGGCTTCATTACTACTCTTAAAATCTGCTTGAGCATGTGCCAAGTCATAAAAAAATTGACTTACAAATCATCTATTAGTGTTAACTCTCATAACAAAGATCTTCTTTGGGACTGGCGCTGGTTCCTTGTATATATACCACGCATATATACTTCTGTTCTTTCACAAAGTTTCATCAATGTATAAACAGCTCAGACTCCGGTTATATATTCGCTCCCAAGTTCTGAACCCCGCCTCTGTTACGCTATACAGCGTACAGCTTCGTGCAACCCTGCATACATATCTCTGGTGGCCGCCGCTCTGCAAGAACTAATCACTATGTATATATGCGCATCAACAGTTAACAATTGTCAGTTGAGAAACACGTTATCAGCCATATCCATTTTACCTCACAATATATGCGAATATCCATTACACCCTTGACTTTAGATGCACCGCAAACTAAATCTCTTTTTGACAACTACATTCAGTTATGAATTCTCAAATGCCACCGCCACTTAAAAGTTTACCAAAATAATTATAGAACCTTTCCATACAATATATCTTCCTTGACGATTAAATATCCAGCAGACATAGAAATAACGAGTCTTCAATTGATTGTGTAACATGCAAATATAATACGCAGACAAAATATGTATAGATACCCAACGAGTCAGATTTCTTCCGCCGCCACTTACACAATTGACCTTTTAGTTTTCACATCCACGATTTATGGTTTATAATCCAGCACCGGTATCTTTGAATCTGGCAATGTATATGTGTTTCCAAGTATGCGAAAAACCCAAAAACTACTGGAGCAAGCTGGAAGTCAAAAGATTCACCAAAGTAATGTTTTGATAAAGCCCATAAACCAAATATTGCAGCTGGGATTACCAAGCGAGGGGAGGAAAGAGCTAGCACACTTCCTGTCACAGTTAATCAACCGGGAGATGCACGTCAGGGGCTACGCCAGGCCTGTGAAAGCCTTACTCGTGGATTGGAGAGGACAACTTCTTATAGGCAATCCAATAATGTCGTATATCCGTGGGGAAGGTGCAGAGCATGCACTTCTAACTGCCGTTCAAGATACTAAGAGAGGCACTGCCTGTGCAATCTTGCCAATGTCCTCATCAGCTTGCATTATCTTTTTAATCCAAGAGGCAGGGAATCGAGTATCGAGTTTTTTTTATTCATGGTAGACTTATGCTTTGCCAGACTGAAGCGATTCTGCTAAAGAAATATGCTTTGCGTCTCCAATCATTTAAGCGGCATATGCTTTAGACGACAAACCCTGAGGGAATCGAAAAACCCACGCCTCAATACCAAAGAACCAGGGTTTCAAGTTCTTTTAGACTTGCAGTGACTCGAAAATACCGAAACCACAAATAACGCCCCACACCGACGAAAACCCCGCCGAAGCAAAGGTTCTAACATAACAACAAAAAACTCCTCAAGAATTCTGAGCGGCCTTGCCTAAAACACAATCAAACCTTCAGCAGAGAAACCCAGACCACATGCTTTCCACACAAACTTGAGATTTCCAAATCAGGTTCTAGACAACCATGTTATAAATACTTAGAAAACGTTGCGGTGAGGCCGGATTACATTGATGTGCAGGAGCGGAAACGTTTTCAAGGTGAAGAGAGACAGCAGTTTCTTCAACTTAGCAGAGAACGATTTGAATTAAAACCTCCCTCTCTCTTAACTGTTATCAAGCAAACTCTTCCTATTCCTCTCGCAATTTACAAACTGAAAAGGCAACGAATCTGCAACGCACAACCCATCATGACAAAAACAAAACCGTTTAATGTGGCAAACCGGGCACTTGTCTACTTTTTTTTTGATGTCCCTGCACAGGCAAAGATGGTGGAGAGAAAAACTGTCATATGGAGGAAGGCGATCATAGATTATGTGAAAAAACGGCCTCTGGGAAGAAACACTGAGATTGTATTATCAAATGCAACGTGCGGACAAGTTTTATGTAAACAATTCATGCAGCAGCCTATCAGATACAGTGATATTTGCTATACAAATGGAGGAATGAAATGCGCGGAAAAGTCTGAGAGCAGATGTGTTTCTCAGAAATTATAATGAGACAATGGCAGTCGAGCAGACCTGAGACGGGCGTTAGGGCGCAGTTATGGACAGAGGCGCTGTCTCTGGCAGTTAGAGAGCAGGTTTGTTAGATGCGCAGAGAAAACGGATAGAGAGCAGAGAGCATATGAAGAAGTTAATCAATGCATTAACGTTCAAGGGTAGAGGCACAAACAAACGTTCAGCATTTAATATGTTAGAATGCGCAGTCAATAAAATTGACAGACAAGCATCTCAGAACTGTTTTGGACAGATGCGTTATATGGCAGAGGGCCAAGACTGACATGAAATGCACATAACAGGCCATAGAAAAACAAGTGGCAACGATACCATGTTAAACACACATGGACAGCAGAACAATAGGAAAGATAAATCATTCAGTTCATTTTTTTATTAACATAAGATACACATTTATAGTACAATACGTGACTCTTGGGATTCAGATCCCAAGGTCTGTTGGACTGCTTTTGTCCATTCGAATTCCACACTAACCCTTTAGGATTAGGTGTCCAACACAACCTTTGTCTTCACACCCAGGTGTTCCTCTAGATGATGTTGTCTTGTGTTCATCCATTTGGACTCTTCACTTGTTGTGAACAAGGAACAACCCACTAACGGAGTTGGTGTTGCACAACCAACATGCATTGTTATTCATGAAGAGTATGAGTGGGAGCTTGAGCATCAACACTTGAGGAAGGATGACTGCCTTCCATCTGAGCCCCCTCTATTCTTTCCTAACATTGTTGGTGATCTTGCCATCCATGATTTCTCATGCGTGTCTTCATCCACGGATGCACCCATTGTTGATCTTTCGTTGGACACACAATATGTTAGCCCATCATCCAACAACAGAGAGGACCAATCATTCATTAGAAATCCACTTGATCTTTCATATGCTTTTTCCGAAAACATAGAGGGTGAACATCGTTCCTCCTCATATACCCCTCTATGTGATTCATCAAACCATGAGGATGTCGACCAACATCCTGAATTTTCTAATATTGGTTGTCGTGATCTCTTCACCTCATCATCCAATCATGATGTTGACTCACTCATTTTTAATTATCTAAGCCACTGGTCTACGAAGATCCATCTGTTAATAAAGTTGAAACCCCACAGACTGTCGAGGCACTTCAACACGAGTTGATGGTTATATCAGGCCCTCGATGTCCTGAGGTTGGTTTCGCTTCTGATAATTAAATTGTTCAAACACTCAAGGCTCCTCATTGCTAATCTGTATGCATTCAAGATCAATCTAACACTTAGATTTTACTTCCATCACTTGAACTACATGATCCCATTTCTCATGGATTGGAGGAGTCTTACATTGCAAGAACTCGTGTGGACGCAATTTATATTTGTTTCTTTCGTTTGCTTGCATGTCACAATCAAGAATGTTCTTATGATTCAAAGTTGCGCATAGTATCACACATCACCATGATAAGTGTGTGGCCTACCATCATGCACATTCACTCACCTATATCTCGTGGGCACTTTTGATCACAAGTGTGGTTGTATTCGTTGTTATATCTTTCTTGCTTGCTGGTTGGCACAACTCAGTTGCTTGTGGACCAAGCATTCACCAACATGGGTCTACTAATGCACTGGTGGTTGCATTAGAAGTATCACTTCACGCGATTAGGCCCATGTATTGTTAGTGTAGAAGTAGGAATAGTGTTTTCTTTCAATTGTTTTCTTGCATGCTTGTTTGCTTACGTGCTTTGTTTGCTTCTTTGTTTACTTACTTCACTTTCATTTTTGCTTCTGCTCTTTCTTTTCTTTGTTGATTGTGAGTTCGTTCACTTGTTTCGTTCATAGGTTAGTTTTTCATGAAACCATGTATGACTCTTCAAGTGAGTTGGGTAAAGTATAGGAGGTCTTGTACAACTATCACTACCTAGTTATCTATCATCTTGCCTCTGTATGATGAGCTTGTTAGTCTTAGTCCATGATACGTCAAAGGAAAATATGTATTGTTTGAAGTAAACCTTGGTGTAAAAAAAACACTTGCGTGCTAATTAGTGTCACCTTCTCTAGTCGATTGTTTTTGGGTTAATCCTTGTCAGCTCAGCGAAGTAGAGTAACGTAAGGGGAAAACCTTAACAGGCACATTAGGGATACAATAAATTACCTCTCTGCTAGAACAACCTCCTTTTCTCTCAATAATTTGGGATCCCTCTTCCGCTTCTGAAATGAATAAGTGCTATGTACAGTGACCAGGCTTGCTGGTAGCAGATCCATTCTTGTGTTCCTATGTGACTCCACCAAGGTACTGTCCAGGCCTGCTGGTATTGGAGCAACAACAGATATGAAACTAAGACTCTTATGACTATACTGGTTGTGCAATATATACCCCTCAACCCCAATCGAAACAACTGTGTTGTCTTGGCTTGGAAAGTATGTCAATCGACCAAGGGTTTGGCAGATGCTATATCTTACAATCAATTTAGTGTGAAACCAAGATGACCTGAAAACTGAACAACACTTCCAGAGGTGTTAGACTTGATTTTCATGAACAAGGTCCATTGAGAGAGCTCGAGTTCTACCAGTGTGTAGCCAAAAGTTGTAGCAGCTACAACCACCCTCCATAATTTTTCTTTAGCCTCGTTTTGGTGCCTCCCTTCCAACCTTAACAGTAGTTTTCCTTGCATCATCAAGCTCACAAGCTTCAGTGTCTTTCTTGCACAAAGGTAGCCTATCGATCACAGCTTGATCCATTCCCCTCATAGGTTGTTCACCCGGACTTGGTCCAACTGCAGGCTTAGAAACTTCCCCTTGAAAATTATGCATTTCTTGAGGGCAACTAGCCTTCCCTCTAAAAATTGTTCAATCCTCTTTGGCAACCTATTGGGCTCTAGGATTGCACAATCCTGCCTGCCAACACTCCCAGTAGCATTTGCGCAAATTTCCCCAATAAGGCTTCTCAGCCTAGAATTTGTGCAAATCTAGGTAGTAATGAGTTTCTCTGCACAGAAATTGTGCAAATCTCTTGGGCAGCTAGCCTAGCTGCCAGCTAGAAATGTGCATTTTTCTCCAGCAGTCGAGCAGTCTCTTGGATGTGCAGCTGAGTTTACCGATTCCCTCTGGAACTCAGCAAAACAAACTTCCATGTATAGGATTCTTCTCCCAAGGTAGCATTCAAAGGAAACCCTTGTTTCAGGGATCTATGTTTAACAGTTGGAGGATACATGCAAGGAGCAATTCTAAAACCTCCCACCAAGTGTCGCTTCCCCTATATGCATGTCATGCATTTCACTTTCCTCGATGTTATCAAAACTCATCAACCAGATGCTTCAAAGCTCATTCCTCAAATAACCTTACAGATTTGACATCCCACATAACATCTAGGAGCGGTCGACACATTCAACTTAACTATTTTGGGGTAAGCCCGCTTCTCATGCCTTGTGTTGCATTTCTATTTATTTTTGTTTGTTTGCTTGTGAGAGTACTATTTACTTGATTTATTTGAGTGCTTGCTATCATTAACATGTATACTAGCTCCGTTTCAGTTTTTGTTTCTATCTCACTGCTCTCGCATGCATGAAACTGTTTTGCATGGACGTTCACCCAACCGGTGAATTGCCTCACCCTCATGCATGTTGATTTGTTTGTTGAATCTTTCATTGATGTTTTGCATGAACAGTTAATCACTTTTGTTATCACTTGTGTCACCATGCATCTAGTGACTTACTTGCTTTCAGTTGTGCGTCGGCGAGTCAGGCCAACCTTGGCCCGGGCTTTGCCTTCACCCATGCGGCATTACACAATATGGGAAAGGAAGGCTCACCCTCCTCTCCAGATTTACACATTGCTACCCAATACTCACCTCCAGGACTATTTTGCACATTTTTTGAGGACGATGGCTACTTGGCCTAAGAAATTGCGCAAATATGTCCCTAGGCCAGCAATTCTTCCCAGCCAGAATTGTGCATTGCACAATCCCAGCAGTCAGCAACTAGACTAGACTATGCATTGCATAGTTCCAGCAGTTAGTTAGTCTCCCAGTATCCCAAATTGTGCCTTTTGCAGTCTCGACAGTCGGTCTCCTGACCTCCCAGCTGAAATTGTGAAAACTTCATGATCATGCACCTAGGTATGTTGCAAGTTAGTTCCCATGTTCATTTTTCTTTTCGACTCACATATTTCTTGTCGGAAGTATTCCCATGTCTTCAGGTATCCCAGGTTTTCATCTGCCTCTCAGTAGTACAGGTACAATGGTTTCTAGGAGAGCAGAGACGAAGACACCATTTAGAGCACACTTGGGGATGCAGTCGATTAAGTGTCCATGGACTTGCCTACCCATGAATACAACAAGTTGTTTGTAGACAAAGACATCAAGTAGTAGCATCATAGCGAGCAGCATCATGAATAGCAGCTGAAGGAAGCATACCAAATGCAACAAACACAATGAATGAAGTGAATGCAAGAGGAAGGTTGTTGAAAATACAGAGGAAAAACAAAGTTGCAAGATCAAGCAGATCCACTGATAATGAAAGAAAATTTGGAGACTCAGGCTATGATGTGATGGCGCGACATGAAAACCGCATGAAGGTAGAAGATGGAACAAGGAAGGAGTTGCATGTGCTGAAGCAACAACTCAAGAAGAACTTGAAGCTGCACAGGAATACGAATGAGTTGCAACAGGGACACAAAAAATAGTGGGCGTAACATGCACCCATGGAGGAAACTATGCCTGTACAAGTTAAGCATCCATACCAACAGCTGACACAGAGAAGACATGGTGTGTAGTGTTGTTTATTGCATGCAAGGGATTCAGGAGCATGCATATTGTTGAGCACACGCATGCAATCCAACCCATTCAACACACTCACCAAGGTGAAAACAAGAAGCAAGACCAACTGGGGTTGAACATGCACTTTGGTAAGTTGATGCACATGACCACTAGCACACACTTGAAGATCAGCACAGACACTATGCATTAGTTTGTTTCTAGTTCAACTGTACCCAAGAAGAACATGCGCATATTAGTAGACAAGTTGGATAAAGGGGCCGAGTCAATGCATCGGTTGCAATGGAGGCAAGAGCTTGCTTCATCAAGATGTCACCATGACGTACATGCACACCATCACAGATGACCAAGCAAGGCATCAGCTCACCATATTCACCATCACAAGCATGTTAAAGAGTTGGTCTCACCACAGTGGACCAGGTGTTAGTGATGTCTTACAAGGCTTGCTCAAGCCATCATGTCTCAAATGAGTACATGTGCATTTTAATGTTGAGTCATGTCAAGTGTAAGTCGAGTGTCAACAGTTGGATGTAACAATCATAGAGCATGTGAAGAGCCATGAGGGTAGTTGAACTATCAAAAGGGGGAATTTCAAGGGTCACCCCACCCTCTTCTATAAATAGTCACTCATATCTCATTGTATAGGCTTAGTGTCAGCCAACCTTCTACGAATACTATCTTGAAGAAGGCTTGGACAGTATTGTAATCCACCTTGGCTTCTCCACTGCACGGAGCTAGTACATCTCTTTGGAGCAGCAGGCGAATGTGGCTGTAATGTTCCACTGTTGGGGCTACCAGGTTTACATGGATGTATTGTATGATTGTGACTTACACTTCTTTATATAATAAGAGGCAGCACATTTTCATGCATATGTTGTTATTGTAGTTAGACTACTCTCGTTGCTTTAATGATATATGTTGTTTAACTTACGTACTTGTGTATGAAGTAATTCACATGCAATTATATGAATCTTGTTGTTAATGTGTTGCATTTGTTGTTAATGTTGTCGTCGTTCGTGTTGAATTCTCTGTCGGGCATCAGACAAACCTCTCGCTTGAAAACTTTCCATAAAAACCATCGCAGTCATCTCAGACTTATCCGTGAGTGCTATACGTGTTATCTTACCTTTTATTTTGTGACTGTCGCATCCAAGTGGACTGCTCTACCGGAAGCTATGCATGTCCTTTGTGTTGTGTGTTCCTAGCTGAGTTGGGACTGATCCCTTTCAAACTGGAACTCACATTCATGTCCTTCCCCCTTCGAAGTGTTGGAACCCCTCATACACCTTCCTTGACTCACTGCATCAGTCACACCCTTTCTGTTGACAAAATTATTCTACTTGCCTTTGTGCGACATCACAATCAAGGCATTACCTTACGACCCACTATTGGGACTCCTATACCAAACGGACTAAGGTCTAATTGGGACTTCTTACCAGGGATATCCCCTTGACATCTTGGCGGCTTTGGCACCGTCAACACCTTATGAATACAAATTACCTCCATATGAAATTTATGGAAGTCCTCAATGTGCTCTGCCATTGAACCCTTTTGTTTGAGATTTATCAATTAGATAATTAAGGTGTTTCTCTTTGTATCCTCATAATGAGCTATCATTTCCTCCATAAGAATTGACCAAATGACTAGTGTTTTATCAAAACAAATCCATCAATACCTTACAGATTGATTGCGTTCTAAATGTAAATATGCAATGTGTACCTTTTGTGCGTGTTGAACATCTTGAAGATCAAAATATTCCTCCAATTGTATTATCCATGTGACCAGATACTTGCCATCAAAATTCATCATATCGATCTTTGGAATGTGGTTGGTACTAAAGCTAAAATTGGAGTGTCTAAGCTAATAAATCATAATCCTTTTGTTCTCCTAGTGACTTTCATGAAATACCTTGTCACCACTGGGAAGCCTTTCTTGGAGAAACTTTGTCAAACCTTCCATTTCTCCTTTTAAGCCACTCATGTCACCTTTTATTTATATTTTAAACCATCCACATCAACTTTTATCTTTTTTTTTAAACCATCCATGTCCCCTTTTAATCTATTCATGGCCCCATTTATTTCATTTTAGGTTGTTCATTGTTAGAGAGAAATTTATTGCACTTGGTTCCGTAACTTGAATATATCATTTTGCAATTCTTCCTCTTCAAGTTTCATAGTAGATATTTTTGAGGGTTTAATGGGTATAGAATTATCTTTTTTAGTGACATTTTAGAACCAAATAATAATATCTATGCTTGAATATGCCCTTGGAATCAATTCAAACTAATTTTTCAAACAAAAGTTATGAAATTTTTAAAAAATACACACATTTTTCTTGCTTTTAGGAAATCGATTTTGGCTCTCCAAGATTTAGAATTTTGTTTTCTCGTAGCCCTACAAGTCTTCTTTCTAACCCTGTGATTCATATCGAGATTGGATTATTCAGAAAGTGGTATACCAAATCTCCCATGATGACCTGATTATAGACTGGTTCAGTAGATTGAAATTGCACATGTCAATGTTTCTACCTTCAGACCTAAAAATGATACACAAAAAAGATATGTGCACTTTATATCGCCTTTTATAAAATTCAAATCTGATGCTCAAAGATAAATTTATGATTCTTTTCCCTAGGTCACCTATTTGATATTGAACTATGGAGCCTGCAAAAACCCTAACTTCTTCGGACCATATATCATAAACTATAGCGAACCAATATCTAAAATTCTTATACTAAGTTCATGAAGGCTTTAGTTCCATATGGTTGAAATTTCAGTTTCTGAAGCCTTGAGGAAGAAAACATTTATAGCAAAAAAATATAAGATGGCCTTTTTGAAGCAGTGAAACCATAGAATCCAAAGCTTGGATACCAATTTTTATGCAACTAACTCATAAAACAGAAAAAAATATAGATCAATGACTTAAAAATGATCCTCTTCGAGTGCAAACCTCCTTTACATTGAATAAATGAATAATTATTGGATGATGCAAATGATAATACCACCTTTGTATATATAGGACTCTAAGGGGTTACAATATAATCATAGTCTACATAACAATAAGAGTGTAAGGGCACAACAATAATAATAGTGGGCTTCTATAGGGAACAACAATAATAACACAGGGGATACATGGGCACAACAATAATAAGAGGGGGATACACTAACAATAACAATAAGGGGGGTACAATAGTATTATAGGGACCTAAAAACTTGTATAGTTGCTTATAATTCTCCAAATGATATTTACATGTGAAGAGCCTCATTTTTTCCTCCCATGACCAAAGAAGGGATATGCTTCGTAATTTGTTGGATCATTTGTTCTCTATTGGGAATGGTTTTGATTAGAAGACATTTATAAATTTTTTTAACTCTTGTGCTATATACTAATTCTCCTGCAATTTGACTCCTTTGTAAATTTTAAGAGAAGAAATGTGATTACAATGGTGATGTTGTAGCATAGATTTGTGGAATAATGTCATGTTTTTTCCACCTTCTCTCTTACATCATACCCTTGGATTTTATTTCCCTTGTAGGTATTATTTATTTCGACATTCCTTGAGTCGAGTAAGAGTGGTAGCTATTCTTTAATTAGTGTCTTCGATTTGCCAAGAAGGATGGTTTCCTATTGTATAGCTTCCATCTTCTATTATAATAACTGCCTTCATTCAAGATATTGTAAAATTTGATTTTTTCTAGCGTTTTAGCTACCATTTGATGTATTTGATTTTTTTTGGACTTTGTACATTTATTTTATTTTCCATGCTCTTTGTTCTTCCCATGAAGTTGTTATGTTGGTTTGGAAGTCTGGATGTTGAAATTATAAGTTTTCAATGGGAAAGGTTTTATTCCTGAGACAAGTTTTGATGTCAATGTTAACGAATATAGGCCAACGATTAGAGGAATGATTAGGAGAATGGATGCTTCTAGGAAGATATCCTAGGTAATAATGGATTTTAAGGCTAGGAATTTATTGAGGTTGGAGTCCACTTGTTCAGAACCTCCTCTGAAAAATTACAAATGGAGCTTACAAGCGAGGAAGAAAGAGAATATTGCTATATATTCAAGGTAGGATTCATTCCTATATTCTAATATCTCTAAGGAAAACTTCATTATTTTTGTCTTTTGTTTTTCTAGACCAGTCCACTAGGTCTAGGGAATTCACCTTTTTCTATAAGTATAAATTCTGCATAACAAATTGGCAACTCAAACTCATTAAAGAATGAAACAAGGTTCTGAGAGTAGAGTTCCTTTTCTTTTGTCAAGCTCGTTAAAAAATGAAATAATGTGTCATGAGCATAGTTATTTTATTGTTTCAAGCTTCTTAAAAATGAAACAGGTTCCCCTTCAATTCGAGTTTTTGATTAGATATCGTAAATTCCAAGTCGAGTCTTTCACTTGATGTTGTAAATGAACCTTCATTCCATCCACCTCTTAGTAACTAGTAGTCTACTTAGATGAATGAAATGAATCTTGGGGGACATTTCCCTAGAATTACGTTATTATTATGGGGGCATGGAAACTCATATCAAGAATAGTTTTCCCTATTTCAAGCTTGTGTAAAAATGAAATTCCTTTCAAGAACTCTAAAGAATATTTTCTTATGTTTAAATCTTGTGTAAAAATGAAACCATTATTATCCTATCCTTCTCTATTGTTACTTTTATCAGCTTGTTTATGCCAAATGAGCCTTGGTTTCTCATTCCATCGTTACTATCTACTTTGGCCAATCATATACTTTCACTTGATTGTTTTACCCTTTCCTGAGGAACTGTTGCGAAGAGTGGTCTTCTTAGCTAGTCCCTTGACCTCTACATGTTTTGAGCAGTTCCATCATGACCAGAGCCAATTTCTACTCTTTATACCACTCATTCCTTCTGTAGGAGTCCTCTTTTAGCTCTTTCTGGACTCCCTAAGCATGAAAATATTGTCGAGCACTTGTCTTTTCGAACTCATTAAAATAAATGAAAACACTTGTACCCAGTCTAAGTTTAACCCTTTTCCGGACTGGGATTGACTATTTATGAAAAATGAATACCTTAGTCGAACATGGTTAAGATGTTCTCCTCATTATCCTTTTCTTCATTTTTAGACTCAAGAGACTATTTACAAAAAGGAACCTTTAGATTTTTCCTTTTCACCCCTTTTTCAAACTCTCTATACATGAAGAATGAGCCAATTTACACCTTCGTTTGACTTGTAAAAGGATTGAACAACATTTTACTCGTCGAACATGACGAAACCGAACCACTCCTTCTCAGGGTTCCTTAAAACTACTCATAGGGATTCCTCTAAAGGGTGAACATAAAAATAAATCATATGTTATCCTCCTCAATATTTTCAAAAATAAAGAGGTACTAACAAAAAATGATTTGGGAAATTGGGAAAACATGGTACTTAACCTATTAATGGAAATGTTTCGCTCTTTAACATGACACTCTTTCACTTCATCTCTATGACTGTTGGGTAAGGAAATATTCTTGTCTTTTAGGTTCATAACACCATATCAATTGCCTCCATATTAATTTGTGGGTCAATGCTACCGATTCCATAAAGTGTCGCCAATATGTTCAAGGAAAATCCTTCACTTGATATCTGCTACGATACTCTTAAGAATTCATTCGTATTTATTGTTCTTAAACCAATTCCACGTCAGCATCATTGTGTCTCAAATCTTGATGTTCATTTCATGTCGTTGATGACAGATTCATCAAGGCCATCCTACGATGACTGACTTCCTACCGACGTCAACTCATTATCTAGGAATTTGACTTCGAAACTCCCTTTGGTACCTTGGTCTTTGCATACATGCACGATAAGTTTCCTAGCTCTCGGTGAATTGTCTTCATTATTGGCCTTCAACCAAAATATTTTGTGTGGTGTTATTCATAAATTAATTCATTCACACCATGCATAATTTACTATAGTACGCTGAGATCCATTAACATAATCGGTAGTTTCTCTCGCGTTTGTTAACATATTACCTCATTGGTTGGTAATCATATGTTATCTACCATGTTTGACTTCAGCTCATTTATTCACATGGTGGACTCATACATTGGATGATCAAGTGAAGGAGATAAGAGACTCTGGATCGAGCTTCACCATCCAAGTTGCAATTCTGGAATTAATGCAAGATTAGAATGAATGATGGTCATGATCATGTAGAAAGTCATCCAAGCATGCGTCCACTCTCTTTCATGAGTAGACGAGACTTCTTGATCATTATATGTGTAATGCTAGGTTATGTGTTGAGCATCGGTATGCCTCCCTCAACAAAGATATCATGACGAAAATGTATTGTAACAGATGATGATATCGATAATTTTATCTTGATCTGGACTTGTCACAAGGTAAAGCACTTAAGTCATCAGCTATTGTTTCATACTTTGTACTTTACGAGGTAATATGTTATAAGCCATTTTATAACATCTATTCAATAAATCCCTAAGCATGACATTTCAAAAATTTCTATTTCTCATGGAATAATTTCTCAAAATCAATGTTTTTAGTCCCTGTGTATTCTATCCCTTTAGTAACCTACATTCATCATTGGTTTCTCCCTTTTGCACCAACATTGGTTAGCATTGGCTCCCCCTTTCTACAGGTGTGCTAATTTTAGAAATTCGGAAAAATAAAAAATATATCTGAAGTTTCCTCTTTCAGAAGCTTCCGAGGTGGTTTTAACCATTTACCATGGATAGAGATCTTGAATTCCTATATGATCCTACTATAATGGACCTATCTCTTATCCCTTGAGCTCATTCTCCTACCATATGTGGATCTCAAGCTCGTAATGGTAAATCATAAACTACCGTCCTTATCCTATTAATTTATCATCATCCATAGCATAAGGGCTTGATTTGGGAGGCTAATAACACCCCTATTTTGTTTCTTTGAACATAAATGAGTCACCACATTAATGCATTAGGGTTAATGTTGATGTGTGCTTTGTGACAAGGAAGGACATGTAAACTTTGGGAGACATCTACAAAGTCAACTATTGTTTATGGTTATAAACTCTCTCCTGTATTTGTCAATAGAAAGAGTATCTTGGTTTCCCATATTTGTTATGTTTTTTTTGCACTCGCGTATTTCAATGCCTTGTTGATTCATGAAATAGAGACGCTAGCTTATGTTACTTAGCTGGTAGATCTTTTTCTTGTTTTATTTGTGTGTGGAGGTTTAAATTATAGCATTTGGAGCTACAATTGGAGCTTGCAAGCAAGTAGGAAAGAGAATTTTTCTACAAATATGAGGTAGGATTCATTCCTATATTCTAATCTCTCTAAGGAAAACTTCATGCTTTTTATCTTCTGTTGTTCTAGACCAGTCCACAAGGTCTAGGGAATTCACCTTTGTCCCCGATCGTAAATTTTTCATAATACCATTCAAAGATTCCATTTATAGTGTCCAGATCAACCAATTAAGAAGCACGATTATTTCCTCAAATTGTGTAGAATCAACATCAAGTTTTCTTATTCCACCTCACTTTTCTTCTAGGGATTTTATCATATTCAAACATCCACCTAGGATTCAAGTATAGGGGGAAAGCAGACTACTAGCGCTGGTATACACATTTTATAGGTAGCATGCCTTAGTGGACTCAATGAGCTAGACTTTGATAGTGAGGATTCCAAATATGGCCAACATACTTAGCATGAAAAAATATTGGGTATTTAGACTATGGAAATGCCATTGAATTATTCTTAGGAATTGAGTGTTGGTAGCTTACAATCTCTAAATCATTTACTCATTATTTTAATTGCATCACTTGAGGATTTGGTTTCTGGAAACATCATGGAAGTAGGGTTTTCAAACGACCAATTTTCCCTAAGGAGCATATTATTTCCACTGTAATTGATACCTATAATGTTCCAAGAGATGGTATTCATGTGAGAGATGTGTTTGTCATGGAGGAAACCTCTGAGATCAATTTGATTTCACTCAATTGACTAAAATATCTCCTAATTCATCAACGACCTATTAATTAATTTTCCCACCTTCTTTATATTCTTCCTTGTGGGGTTTTCTTATCCCCTTCATTAGATGGTATTAGACTCTTAGATTCCTATTCTACGTTTACTTGGTGATGATTTTGGTGTACCTTTTTGGTACTTGAGATATGCTTTGCAAAAGACCTTGCCTTGGCTCTTAAAGAGGGTGTTGTCATCCTTTCCTTTCCAACATTTTGCAATCTTAGGAAGATCAAGAGAGTCAAAATCCTTATCCTCATTGAGATCGTTGGAGGGATGAAGGGCACTTTCCAAGATGGCTTGATGTAAGGATGGGGGGGTGGACAGTTCAAGGTTGGGGAAGAGGAATGGTGTGGCTCAGCAGAACAAATGGGCTAATTTCCCATGCTATATCATAAAAAATTATTTGATAATTTTCATATTTTCTAAAAATCATCTACCCAAACATTATGGGAGAAAATTATTTTTCTTTAAAAATCACCATGGTTTTATAGACTATAAAAAAATCAATAAAAATTTGAATATTTTCACAAAAATATCATCAAATGATTTATTGTTTATATATCAAGGACTAGTAATATTTTCCAACGTTTCTAATCCTTATAAGAACCTATCATTTTATATTCTTTATCTAAGCCCCTTCACTTAGCTACTATCCTCAACATTTATCCCAATTTCCTTCTCATGGAGTCATATCTTCCATAGCCTCTTGTCTCACTTATTCTACAATATTGATATATTTTATTTGAAATATGATTGTGATTACAATTTTGAAATCGTGGCTCACTATGATTTCCCCATATGGCTTAATATCACATATGAATTCCATCTTGAAAATGTATAGACATAGAAACTTTTCCCCAAAAACCATTAGTGGCTGTATTATTAATAATATAGTTTACCCCAAAAATGTTGGATAATAGTAAAAGCTATTAAAACAAGGTCAAACATATGAATCAATCATGGTTAAATATTTCTACCTTAGTTAGTCAATGATAGTCGCACATAACCGTTAGGGAACCTAACATCACCATACATTTCAGTCATTGAGGATTTTCAGAATCCAACGTATCCCTTAGAAATGTCAGAACGTGGCATCACCATTGATGAACATAATATGTTCATGTAAATCATACAACATGAATAGAAGAATAATTATAACCTATATAAATCTTTTAGTCTCACAATTTGACCATAATTGATTGTTTCTTAAAAGGTTTTATTACAATTAAGTAGGAAAGAATACAACTAACTGTAACCAACTACATAGTTGATGATACTCAACTATTGACATTACTAATAAACTATTATATATCATAAGTACACAATTGGCTTAAAGATAATCTTCACAATTAATCAACAATAACTAATTATAACTAAATATAATTAGCCATACCGAATAATAATCAAATGAAGTCAATCAAAATACTTAACAATATTTAAACATGACAATATTAATATTTACATTTTAATAATATCTTATTATACCTATCGTTGATATAATGTATTCAGTTTTTCGTTGACTTGTTATTAGTTTGCTTTGACAAGATATATATATATATATATATATATATATATATATATATATATATATATATATATATATATATATATATATATATATATATATATATATATATATATATCCAAAGTTTAACATTATGAAATTAAATGCATTATTTTAAAATTAAATTTATTTCTGTTTATCTCAAATATGATTGGTTGAAATGCCTCCCCACTTATTGTGTAATGATGGAAAGAATTGACTTTTGTGTACTCTATTATTAATTACTATGTACTACATCACTAATTAATATGTACAAAAAATATAAATAATTTGAAAAATAACATTATATATTAATTACAATGTACCATAAACACAAACAATTTCTAATTAAATTTAAAAAATCCATTTTCTCATTGGTATAACATATTGAATAGAACATTTTTATTGGTTTTATTTTTTAATTTAAAAAAAATAATTTGAAAAATATAAGTTTAAAAAAATATGTAAAAATAACATGTGTACAACTTGTACAACTCTCATTATATCAATCTATATTCGATTGACATGACATGTTTACTATAATATGAGCATTATATAAAGAATTGCCATAATTTAATATTAAATAAATAATTATTGACTTGTTATCATTCTCTTCACTGTCAATTATATATATGTGGGTGTGTGTGTGTGTGTGTGTCCAAAAAAAATGTTTAATTATATTAAAAAAATTAATAAAACAAATATTAAACAAATATTCACATAACTCATTTTACAATTTTATTATTGTTTATAGTACATATAACACATCATGACATTAACTATTTTATTAAGCTAAGCGGCAGGAACATTAGCTATGTAGCCTTGTTTTCATTTTAATACTACCTTATCGTAATATATAAAGCAAGTAATAGTAATTTAAAAAAGAAATAAAATATTTATTTCTTGATAGATCCGGTGTTAAGATGGATCTAGGCTGGTTTCAATCGTGTGCGGTCATACAAAACTCTTTGAACATCTAATTATTTTGATCATTTCAAGGAGATGGAGATATAGATGTCGGGAGAGGGAGGAAGTGAGAGGCAAAGACATAGAGGGAGGAAACGAGAGGAAAAGACATGGAGGGAGGAAGAGATATAGATATGGAGAGAGAAATGTTAGAGAGAGAAGGGCAAGAGAGAGAGAGAGGGAGGGGAAAGGAAGGGAGGGAGAGAGAGATAGATAGATATGGAGAGAGAGTGTGTATGTTTAGGGACTGAGATAGAGAGATAAAGAAGGAGAGGCAATGGGAGATAGAGATATAGATTGAGGGGGTAAAGATGTGCTTACACTAAAATGAATGCACACTATTAGTCTAATTACTTTGAAATTAATGTGCATCATACATCTTGTTGCATCAAATTAGAAATTAACATCTACACTAAAATCAATGCATCTAGTGCAAACAATGAAATAGGATTAGAAATCAACATCTATACTAAAATCAATGCATCTAGTTAAAGAAATCAAATAGGATTAGAAATCAATATCTACGTTGAAACTGATTTATCTAATGCAAGCAATCAAATATGACTATAAATCAACATCTACGCTGAAATCAATGCATATAGTGTAGGGTATTAAATATGATTAGAAATCGACATCTAAATTGAAATCAATGCATCTAGTGCAAATGATAAAATAGAATTAGAAATCAATATCTACACTAAAACCAATGCATCCTGTGCAAGCAATCACATAGGAGTAGAAATCAACATCGACACTGAAATCAATGCATCTAGTGTAAGGTATTAAATAGAATTATAAATCGACATATACACTAAAATCAATGCACATAGTACATGTGATCAAATAGGATTAGAAATCAACAACCACATTGAAGATCTTAAATATTCATGACTTTCTAGTTCTAACTTATATGTTTGTATTTGTCTCTGTGAAACTCTTTGTTCTTCCCTCTCTCTCCACCTTCCATTATGTGTCTACCTCCCTCCCCCTCTCCTTTTCTCTCTTCCCCTCCCTCTCCCCTGTCTCATTCTATCTGCCTCTCCCTAACTTTCTCTATCTTTCTCTTGTTTCCTCTCTCCCCTTGCTATCTATATTTATACCTCCATTCATGTAGTGTCCTATTTTCTTCCTAGTATAGTTTTGTTAATCCTATCAAGGGTGATTTTTTACGAGTTATATATGTGACAAGTTGATCACTTGATTGAGGAATAATGTTTTATATACATAGCTATATTTCCTTTTATGTTTATATATGGCAGATTGATCACTATATTGGGGAACAATTTTTTATATAGTTATATTCCCTCTTATATCTGGCATTATTGATTACATGTATTATATGGTTTTGGTTAAGTAATGTAGGTTTTAGCCTCGTACAAAAATTACCTGCATACGAATTCTAAAACATAGAAAATAAAGAATGCGAGAGCATAACACATAAAACACATATACACAGATATTTTCCCTTGGATCCCAAAACTGGGACTACCAGCTTGATTTTTTCATTATGTTCCTTTCAATGTTACAATACATATTTATACATGCCAAAGCATCCAATACCATGCACCGAAAACCATCACGTCCAAAACCATGGACCGAAAACCATCGCGTCCAAAACCATGTGTGAAAACCATGCACAAAACCCCTGGGCGCTGCCCCGAACCACATAAAGGGGGGCTACCCGCCCCCCCTCAAACCCCCCTGTGACCCCGCTGTTGGGCAATCGACACAACGAAGGGGTGACTCTGCCGCCTCTCTAACCCCCCAGTTAACTATGTGGGCTAATCGTGCAAAGAATATAACACAACCCAACATTCTCCCACTTGCTACTTTCTTTCCATAGGGGGCCACAAGAGAGCTTAATCATTTGTCTAGCCCTACAATGCCCATTGCTTCTCTATGCAAAGAGAACTTCTCAGAGCTCACAGATTTTTTCAATGCATCTGCAGTATTCTTCAAAGTGTCCACGTTTACCAGCAACACCTTTTTGTCTTCTATCGTATCCCTCACAAAGTGATAGTGAACATCAATTTTTTTTGTCTTTGAATGATAAGCAGTGTTCTTTGCCAAGAAAATTACACTTTGGCTATCATAGATTTTCCTTATAGCTCCCTGTACTAACCCCATACTTGAACACAATCTCTAGAACCATGAGTGGCCACCATGTATTCTGCCTCTGTACTTGATAGTGCCACTACAGGTTGTTTCTTACTCATCAAACTGACTGCACCTCCAAATAGGTTAGACACATACCTACTTTTAGATCTTCTCTAATCTAGATCTCCATCCCAGTCTGCATCAACAAAGCCATGAATATCCAAAACTCTGTCCAATCCTAGTCTTCCTTAGTAGCAAAAACCATAATCACTAGTGCCACGCAAATACCTGAAAACCCGCTTCACTGCTATCCAATGCTCCTTTCCTGGTTTTGACATAAACTTGCTCAATACTCCCACTGCATGTGCAATGTCTAGTCTACTACAAACCATTGCATACATCAGGATACTGACTAAACTTGTATATGGAACATGGGACATGTCCTATTCCTCTTCTTGTGTCTTGGGACATTGTTCAATAGATAACTTCACACCTACAAGAATAGGAACCTTCACCGGTTCACTATCCTGCATATTAAACCTTTGCAATATTGTCTTGACATACTTCCTTTAGTTTAACTAGAGCTTCCACTTTGCCCGATCTCTTTTAATTTCCATGCCAAAAATATAGTTTGCAGAACCAAGATCTTTCATGTCGAATTTCGAGAACAATTGGTTCTTGAAATCCTGGATAATTTCTTTGTCATTTCCAAACAACAACATATCATCCACATACAAGACCAGATGTATAACGTAGCCACCAATTAATTTAAAATACACACAGTGATCTGCTTTGTTTCTGGTGAAGCTAAGTCCCCGTATAAATGTATCAAATTTATGATAACACATCACTGGTGACTGTTTTAAACCATACAGAGACTTCTTTAACTTGCATAGCAATTCTTTCTTGCCCTTCACCGCAAAACCTTCAGGTTGCTTCATGTAGATCTCCTCTTCCAAATCCCCAGGAAGAAATGTTGTCTTCGCATCCATCTGTTCTACCTCAAAATCAAAAGCAACAGCAACAGATAAAAGTAATCTAATAGAAGCTACCTTGGCAATAGGAGAAAAAATATCACCAATATCAATTCATGACACCTGGGAATAACCTTTTGCTACCAACTGAGCTTTGTGTTTCTCCACCTTTCCTTCTGCATTTATCTTCTTCTTGAACACCCATTTGTTGCCAACAGGTTTCCTTCCAGCCGACAACTCCACTAGATCCCAAGCCTTAGTTTCTGTGCAATGGTGCCATTTCATCAACCATGGCCTCTTTCCAGAGTTTTCCATCCTCTGAATCTTCTGCTTCCTTCACAGCTCTGGGATCATCATTAGTAATAGATAAAGCAAAATTTGAGTAGAAAGTAGATGGACTATACCTTTCTAGCTTCCTTCTTTCTCGAACTGATCTTCTCACACTCAGAGTTTGTGGCTCTTAATCTTTTGATTCATCCTCTGTTGTAGAGTCTGATTCTTCCTCCTTTAGCTCAAACTCTATCTTCTCGAGTTCCTTTGATGGGACTTCAAGTTTAATAACATCTTTCACCTCTCTGAACAACATATCTTGGTTGTACACAACCTTCCTTGTTACTGGTTTCCAAAGCTTATAACCCTTTAGCCCATCCTTATACCCAATAAAGATGCACTTTTCAGATTTACTTTCCAACTTGGTTCTTTTCTCCTTTGGAACATGTAGAGAACACAACAAACTGATTTGTGGGACAGTTACATTTCTACCTATTACAAGAACCAGAATATCCCACAAATATAGTAGAGAACAAAACAAATTGATGCACTTATATTCATCTGAAATTTTAATATCAATGGATAATAACTGACTTACCACAGTATTAAATGCGTTCATATGCTCTGTCACCGAGCCTTCATCTTTCATCCTCAGGTTATACAACCCTTTCCGTAGGAATAGTTTATTCACTAGAGACTAATATTGGTACAAATTCCCTAACTTTTCCCACAAAGCCTTAGCCATAGCTTCCCCTGGTACATTAGAAATACTGAATCTGAGACACATAATCGTATTGTGCTCTTTGCCTTCCGATCCAACTTCTTTCATTCTTCATTAGACACTCCCGTTGGTTTAGTACCCAGATCTACCATGATCCACTGATATTTGTCGACCAATAGATCCTCCATCTTGAGTTTCCACAACTCAAAACTCTGACCATTAAATTTCTCGATCTCTATCTTTCCACTTCTCGCCATCTTCTTTCACCACCAGAATCGATCTCACAGATCTCCCACTGACTAGGGTCTAGCACAGGCGCGACCGAAACTCCTCAGCAACAAAGGCGTCCCCTTGAAGCCAAAATAGCTTTGATACCAAATGTAGGTTTTAACCCCATACAGAAATTACCTGCATACAAATTCTAAAACACAGAAAATAAACAATGCGAGAGCATAACACATAAAACACATTAGATCCCAAAACCCGGACCACCAGCTTGATTTTTTCATTATGTTCCTTTCAATGTTAGAAGACATATTTATACATGCCAAAGTATCCAATACCATGGACCAAAAACAATCGCGTCCAAAACCATGGACCGAAAACCATCACGTCCAAAACCATGGACCAAAAACCATCGCGTCGAAAACCATGTGCGAAAACCATGCACAAAACCACAGGTAGGTCCACCCAACCTAATATAGGGTCCAAAAAAAAATTTTCCAAGGCGCTGCCCTAGACCCCATCAAGCGGGGCTACCCGCCCACCTCAAAGCTCCAGTTGCGCAATCAGTGCAATGAAGGGGGCGCTCCACCCCCGGTTAACTACGTCGGCTAGTCATGGAAAGAATATAACATAACCCAACAAGCAAATCTTATACTTATGTTTTTATGTTTGTATCTGATTTATGAATCAGGTGTATGACATGGATGGTGATCCAAGATTGAGACACATAGACCCATGGCTAGTCATGGTTATGCAGAATAGATGGTTAATTATGATTTATGGATGATACCTGATTTGTGTGATTATATATGTCTAATATTTTACTAATCAAGATGTGGTAGTGTACCTAGTCATTTTATAAAAAGGATTTTCAATTATGAATGATTATGGAAGTCATTTCTTCAAAACCAAAATGATTATGGAAGCCATGCACCATTCTAGGTAAAATGTAATTAAGTTAATTTCATTATGAAATTCATTTGATCTATGAGATTGTAATATGTACAGGTCTTTGAACAAGGCCTTACGAGTGAACCATCAGATGTGTAAAAGCTCGCAATCAGTACCATAAGGAGAAACACAAAGTTTCAAAGAATAGTAGATGAGAGGGCATGGAAATTAGGGCATGGAGTCCTAAATCCAAGAAAGATAAAGACGTGGAGTCTTGTATATTTATGGCACGGAGTCTTGAATATTTAAAAAAATCAATTTGTGGAATCTTGTATCTTTGTAGTAGATCGCGGAGCGGAGTTCTCAATCTACTAAGGCACAGAGATGCAGGAAATAGGGGTGGGGAATCCCTATTCTCCAAGAGAAAAATACGACTCATGGATGAATTTCTTTAAATAAAATTTCATTCTCACAATTCTGGAATCACTTTCTAGAAATAGAAGGTCATGTCCAACATCTCAAGCATGACTTTACAAAAATAGTAAATCACCTTGCATAAATTGGTAATCAAGCAGAGTTGAAGATAAGAAACTTAACTTATCATTAATCAATCTGAATAGTTCAATCTTGATTGAATCCTCAATATTATTAATATTATTATTATCTTTTATGAGACTATGATATTATTATTAAAAAGGAACTACAAGTCAATTTTATCTTCTCAATCACTTCACACATGTCCTTCATGACTCTCATGGCTCTATGTAACTCTCTCTCTCTCTCTCTTTTAAATAGTTCATTACACTCTATTTTATGCACTCATCAAAGAATGGCATATTCCTTTTCACACAGTAAAAATATCTCATAAAATATTCCTCTTATGCTCTCTTTAATGCATATGTTACACTCTCCTTAACTAAAGCATGCATACCTATCCTTAATGGAATAAGTTACACTCCTCTAAATGGAATCCAATGCATGCACATTACTCCTCCTTTATGACAAGAATTCGTTTCTTGAATCATCGTGAAAGTAAGGGTTTCAGAGAACCATTTTTCCCCTATGATCCTTTTTTATCCTTTGTATTTAAGGTGTATAATTTTCCAAGAGATGAACTTCATTCCGGGGTTATGTTTTTGGTGGAGTAAACCCTCAAGATGAATTTGATTTACTTGAATTGACTAGAATATCTCTCATTTCTTCCAAGATATAGTGATTATTTTTCTTACCCTTCTGCCTTTCTTCTCTATATGTTTTTTTTATCTCCATAATTGGATCGGAATGGATTCCTATAATTCCCATGTAAGGTTCGTTTTGAGAATATTTTCATGCAAATTTTCGACATTTGAGATAGGCTCTTCCAAGGACCTTCACTTGATGCTTTATTAGGGGTTTGGGGTCCTTTCCTTTTCTGGGATTTACTGATATCAGGAAGGTTAAGAGAAAACAAATTGATATCCTTCATGATATCTATGGCGATATCAAGGAAACTTATTGGGATATATTGATGGATGATGGGTGGAAGGGGGGGTGGGGTTTGAGGGTGTAAAGGGGGAAGGATGTGGCTCAACAGAATAGGGGCTAATTTCCATTTTTTTTAAAATGATCTATGAAAATTTTATAGGAGAATTTTTTTTACCTTAATAACTGTCAGGCTTTTATAGATACTATAAAAAATCATTGAAAATTTGAATATTTTCACAAAAATATTAGCAAACATCTTATACTTGTCATATCAAGGAATAGTAATATTTTCCAAGGTTTCTATAGCTTGTGATAACTTCTAATTGTTAGAAGTACCCCTAATTTTATATTCTTTTAGTTAGTTACTTTGTTAAGCCTTTATCCCAATTTCCTTCACTTAGAGATCTATCTGCCATTGTCTCTTGTCTCACTTAGTTAAAAATATTAATGTATTCTATCAATGTATGAGTGTGATTACAATTTTCAAAATAAGGCTCACTATTCTTTCTCCATATGACTTAGTATCACATATGCATTCCATCTTGGAAATATATACACATATAGACACTATACCCTAAAAACCATTATTGGTTATATTATTGATAGCGTAGTTTACCTCAAACATGTTGGATAATAAACTTATCAAAACAAGGTCGACCATATGAGTCCTTCATGGTTAAAAAGACCTACTTTAATTACTCAATCATAATGGGACATAGCCACTAGGGAGCATATCATCTCAATATAAGTCAATCATTAAATAATTTCAAAATCTGACTTAACCCTTAAAAATGTTACAATGTATCGTAAGCATCAATAAATGCTAGAATGTGACATAGCCATTGATGAAAATAATGTGTTGATGTAAATTAACCAACATGAACATACAAATAGGTATAACATATATAAATCTCTTAGTCTCACAATTTGACCATGATTTATTGCTTCTTAAAAAGGTTAATTACACCTCATCCAGGATGACTACAACTAATTATTCCCAACTATCACTGATGATACTTAACTATTAAATTTTCCAAAAATCATCGTATGTCCCAAGTGCACTTGGTATAAGGACGACCTTCAAAATTGGTCAATATTAATTTAGATAGTCAAATATGATCATCCATAATTAACTGAAGTAAACAAGAATCAATTATCATTAAAAAATAATCAAAAATACTTAACCATAATAAAGCATAACAATTACATTTTAATACTATCCCTTATATAATATTATAAATTAAATAATATCGATAAAAAATTATAAAATAAATAATTATCTCACAATTATTTTGTTACATAAAAAATTATATTTAATATATCATATATAATCTTATACAATTAAAAATTAAACAAATACTCTAACCATATAGGATAAAATTAAATATGATTTAAATCACAAGCAAATAAAAATTGTAAACATCAATATGGCATCCTGGCATCAATTTATCTTGTATTATATATATATATATATATATATATATATATATATATAGATATATATAAAAATAATATGTTATGTTATCGTGTAATATATTGTGAAATATTATTTTTGTATTCGTAATATAATAGTAATATTGGTTTAAAATGTTTTACCATTACCATATATATATAAGTATAATTATAATTTTATAAATATTATTCAAATACATAAATTATTATCAATCAATTATAATGTATGTAGCCTAATCATTACGAAAGATGATTATTGCAGCATGACATATGTATTAAAGAATGTTACAATTTCGTATAATATTTAGAAAATGTCATAATGCAAACATTTTTTTTTATGAAAATTAGAATGGTTCATAATAATTGATGAACATGGTAAGTTTATTTAAAATAATCAAGAAAAAAATTACATAAAGTAATTAAGATAAAAGTTACAACAGATATAACCCTATTATAAACTTTTTATTCTCACGGCTTGATTTTCAAAGCATGGCATACACCCTTCTCATTATATTCGACACTTTAGTATATTTTGTAACAATCTTAGCTAGTATTCGTCGCTTCAGTATATTTTGTAATAATGTTAAACTATATGACTCTTATATAAAAGGGCCGATCTTCAGGTGCACAACTTCACAGAGTACCTGCTTATTGTGCCTACAACACTTTTTCTGAAGTCAAAATGTTCCACTGTTGTCGTGCTTAATGACTTTTTTGGAATAGAATGTGCGTTCCCTTTCAAACGTGTAAAAGCATTCCAGAAAAGAAATTAACTGAGATACTTTTCAACTTCTGAATGTGTTTGAGGCAAGGGCGAGACACTTTCCACTGTTCCTAAATTTACGAAGAGTGCGATACAACCGATCGCCTTAGACCAGTGGGAGTTGGTGGAAGTATGACTCTATCTCATAATAATCAAATAAAACGTCACAAGTGAGACCTAGTTTTATGAGGCTGCCTCTCGTGCTGCCCACAATGTAGAGGTATCTTCTTAATCCTCTAATTTTTTATATATTCACTCGCTTACAATAATAAGTATATAAATTCTTGCTTTTGAGATTCCCATATGTGGTAAGTAACTAACATGTGACCCTTATTTCCTTGTAGGTATTGATCATGATTAATATTTCGATCATGATTAATATTTCCAAAAGTTGAATAATGATAATATCTATTTAAGGTAGATAATATATAGATTTTAAAAGGTCTAATAAATTTATTTTAAATCATCAATATTTATTTAATTTTTTTAAATTAATTCATTTTTAAATTTTTTATATAACTTCTATAACAAAATACTTGAGATTTTGTTTTATTGATTTCGATTCACCTTCGATTTGCATGAAGCTCCTTTCCTCATGGACGGCAGGGGTGCCCGTGTCCATGCCCAATGTATCATCAACAAATTTTGGATGAGTTAATGGAAGGTTTGGTATGAATAATTGAAGTTTCTTGATTTTCTTCTTAGTCTTCCATTGCTAATATGCAAATGAGTAGAGAGGGAACATCGTTAATTGTTAACGGATGCTTTGGGAGGATTTAAGTGGACTGTTACGGGAGACAATTACAAGGATGGAGAAGAAACACGATGATAGCAGTCTATTAATACATTCGATCCATGCTATCTCAAATCCAAAGGATTTTGAGAATGTTGAAGGGATACTACTAGTTGCTTAGAGAAGGCTTTTGGGAGATTTAACTTCAGTAGCAAGCTAGAATTCTTAAAGATTTTTAGAGAGTAGCTAGTTTCATGGGTGACCATAATGACATTTAGGATTTGGAATCCTTCTACATAGCTTGTTTGTCTAGTGAAATGAGTCATGGAAGGAGAGGTTTAAGCCTATTGTCTATGATTTTGGCAATAACTTTGTATTTGACATTGGATAAGGAAATGGATATGTATCTATTCGGATCCTCCAACCTGTCTTTCTTCCGCACCAGTGCGTTGAAGGTGGCGCCTAAGGATTTTAGATTAGATTTGGTTTTTCTAGATTCTTCTACTATCTGAGAAACCTCTTGGGCCACTATAGAACAACAATTTTGGAAAAATTCTTTGGTAAATCCATCTGGGTCAGGAGCTTTGTTATAGGGTATCACTTGTGTTATGCCACTATCTCAGAAGACAAAAGAAAAGATAGATCAAGGGCTTAAAAATTATCCTCTTCAAGGAGGAAACCTCCTTAACATTACATAAATGAACAATTCTTGGATCATACAAATGAAAAGACCTCCTTTTTTTATATAGGAGTCTAAGGGGTCACAATATAATCAGATCCTACATAAAAATAATAATGTAAGGGCACAACGATAACAATATTATGCTTCAATGGGGCACACCAATAAAAATATAGGGTTACACTAACAATTACGAGAAGGGGGATAAACTAGTATTATAGGTACCTAATATGCCAGTCTCTTTCAAAAAAGTGTTGTCCTCAATGCTTGAGTAGTTTTGGATGCTTCTCTATAAAATTTTCATTGTCCCATGTGGAATCTTGAGCGAATAATTTCATCCACTTAAAGAGATACTCTGCAATTCATCGATTTCGTAGTTGTCCACTTCTTCTTTCTGTGATTGCTTCAGGCTCAAAGATGATTTTTCCTTCTTCGTCAAGTTCTGGAAACACTATTTGAACTGGGAGCTTGTAACTGATAACCTTCTTTAAGCGTGAAACATGGATACTAGGTGTTATCGGGAAGATGCATGCAATTCCAATTTGTATGCCATAGTATCATTCTTTTCAAACACCTTGTAAGGACCATAGTACTTGGGTGATAATTTATTATCCTTCTTCACTTGCTTAAGGGAAATTTGTTTGTATGGTTGTAGCGGTAAAAATACCTAGTCACTTACATCAAAACTTCTTCCACTCCAATGTTGATTTTCAAATTGTTTCATTCGATTCTATGAGACAACGACTTTATCCTTTAATAGTGGGAGAACTTGTTATTGATTGTCTATGTGATCTTCCACTACTTGAACCTTAGAATTTTCTCTGAAAGATTATGTGATGGATGGTGGAAGATATCCATGGGGTCATTCTTGTTGCAGTATGGAAGGAAGTGTTATACCACCATTTAGCTAGAGGTAACCACTCAACCCATTGTGTTTTTTTATCAGATACAAAGAAATGAAGATAGCCTTCCAAACATTTGTTCATTGTCTAAGTTTTCCCGTTAGATTGAGGATGATAAGATGATCTATGAGTTGATTGAGTATCAAAACAAGAAAATAATTTCATCCAAAAATTTGTAGTGAATATTGGATCCTTATCACTTACAATAGTCATTGGGTTTCCGTGTAGCTTTTGAATTGTTTCCATAAATGTAGTAACAATTGTACTGACTTTAAAAGGATGAGATAATGCACAAAAGTGTGCATACTTGGTAAGTCTATCAACTATCACCATGATGGCACTCTTTCCTTTAGACTTGGGTAAACCTGTGATAAAATCGATTGAGATGACCTCCCAATGATGACTTGGAATCACTTAAGGTTGTAACAGACATGGGGTCTTATTATCTCAACTTTATTTTATTGAAAAACCAAATATTCGACCACAAAATTCTAAATATCAGATTTAGTTCCATCCCAAAAAAATTCCTTATTGGCCCTCTCATAAGTTTTTAAAAATCCATAGAGCCCTCCTAAGGAGGAGCTGTGAAATTCCAAAAGAATATTTTGTTTGAGTTGGGAATTCTTACAAATATATAAGCGATATTTGTATCATAATCAATCATTTTGTCAGCTAAATGTATCAAATGTATTGGGATCTTATTGCGAATTTTGAATGAGTGTCCACAACTCTTCTTCATTCTTCCATTCATCCCTTGTTTTGGTTATCCAGTCAAGTTTGATAATAGAAATGGAACAAAGCAATGCTTCCACATACTCATCCTTTCTTGAGAGTGCATCTGAAAATTCATTTTGCTTCCCTTTTATGTAGATGTTCATAGTCATAACCCAAAAATAATTGTGACCCATTTCTCTGCTCTTTTTAAGATAATATTTGCTTGAAAAAGTATTTAAGACAATCATGATTTGTTCTTACCTGGAAATGTCTTTCCGATAGGTAAGGTCACCATTTATTTAGTGCATGTAGTATTTCCAACATTTCCTTCTCTTAAATAGGTTTTTATAAATACTTTCCTTTGATTGGATGACTTTGAAAAGCAACGGGTCTTCCTTTTTGCATTGAAACAACATTAATTCCATTTCCTAAAACATAACATTCCGCATTAAATGTTTTTGTGAAGTTTGTCATAGTTAAGACCATTTATTGGCACATTTCCTCTTTAGGATGTTCAAAGGCCTTGGTTTCTTCTGGAATCGAATAAAATGCATCTTTATTCACTAATATTATTAGAAGTGTTGTTAATTTCTCATACTACAAACTTGCGATAAAACCTTGTCAACCCGAGAAATCCTTGAAAATGCTTTATGGTTGTCAAAATTTTCCATCCTTAATGGATTTAATTTTATGAGGGTCTACCTTAACACTCTGATGAGATACAATATGACCCAAATATTACACGTCCTATACTCCAACGAAATATTTCAAGGTTTTTGCATATAAGTGTTTCTCCTCCAATAATTTAAGCACCCTCTCAACATGTTGAACAATCATCATTCGAAGACTTGTTGTAGATTAGTATATAATAATAAAAATACTAACACAAATATTCTAAGAAAGGATTTGAAAATGGAATTCATCAAACCTTGAAATGTGGAAGGGGCATTAGTAAGGCCAAAAGGCATGACCAAAAATTCATAATGACCCTCATGAGTTCTAAATGTTATTTTCAAAATATCTTCAGTGTTCATTCTAATTTGATCATATCCTGAATGAATATCCATCTCGGTGAGGTAAATTTCTCCATGTAATTCATCCAACAATTCAACAATGGCAGGAATGAGAAATTTAACTTTAACAGTGAACTTGTTGAGCTCCCTATAATTTGGACACATACACCATGTTCAATCCTTCTTGTGCACCAATACTACTTGAGCAGAGAAAGAACTTTTCCTAGGTTGAATTATACCAGACTCTAATATTTTTGCAACCATCAGTTGAATTCCACTCTTTTGGGCACAGGGATATCTGTAAGGCATGTGTTTCGAGGAACACTTCCTGGACTCAAATGACTAGCATGATCATGATCATGAATAGGTGAGAGGCCTTTGGGAGTGTTAAATACCTTGGAATGATTTTCCAATACTTTTGAAGATCTCAAGAAATAGATGATTTTGATGTTTGAATCTCTAGTGAGCATAATTGTGCAATTACGCCTTGTTGTTATTCCTTAAAAAGGTTTGTAGTCCCATTAGAGGTGATTATCTTTATTGTTTTTCTTGTGATGCCACTTAATTAAACTTCGTTTCCTTCCCAACGAACATTCAAGAAATGTTCTTGAAAATTAAAAGATATCGTCCCTGAAAATTGTAACTAATTGACTCCTAGTACAACATTAGCACCACCCATTAGAATGGAGATAACTAGACTATTCAAAACATATTCTCCAATGGTTATCTTGATATTATGGCACTTTCTAGAGTAGCTTATAGGTCCTCCATTTGCAACCATCACTTGACACTCTTGTGCTAGATATAGGAAGAAATTCAATTCCTTGGGTATATTACAATGAATAAGATTATGGCTACTACCTGAATCAATCAACACTATTAAATTTTTCTTCTTGACATATCCTTATATATTGAGGGTTTGGGGAGTGGTAATTCCTGCCAATGAATTATAAGATATGGTATGATTCATTCCTTCTTTCTCTAGGGTTGGCTCCTGATATATATCCTCCTCTTTTGATTTTTCTTGTTCCTTTTCTTCCTCCTCTTCAAAATCTATGTAAAATAGCTTATTTTCAGCACACTTATGACCTTTAGTGTATTTGCGATCATAGTTGTAAAAAATTATTTTGTCTCTTTTTCATCCAATTGTTGTCATGTCAACCTTATAGGTTGTGGAAGGCTAGGATCAACAACACTTCCATATTTATGGTTGTGAGTGGTAGACTTCCTTGTTTCCATAATTTTCCTTTATTTTCTTGCTAAATGAATTCCTTTTCCAGTGAATCAAGTTCCCAAAGGTGAACTTCATGATGGATCTTGTCGTTTAAAGTCCTAATGAAGACATCAATCATATGATCTTGGTGTTGTAGCGGCTACAACCACCCTCCAAAATTTTTCCTTAGCCTCATTTTGGAGCCTCCCTTCTAACCTTCACAGTAGCTTGCCTTGCTTTGTAGTTCACAACCTTCAGTGTCTTTCTTGCAAAAAGGTAGCCTGTTGGTCACAACTTGATCCATTCCCCTGACAAGATGTTCACTCTGAATTAGTCTAGCTGCTAGCTGAGCAGCTTCCCCTTGAAAATTGCGCATTTCTATAGTGAATCCAGCATTCCTTCCAGAAATTGGGCAATCCTCTCTGGTAGCCTACTGGGCTCCAGGATTGCACAATCCTACTTGCTGACACTCCCAGCAGGATTTGTGCAAAATTCCCTAACAAGGTTTTTGAGCCCAAAATTTTCGTAAATCTGGGCAGCAGTCAGCTGCTCTGCCCAGAAATTGCACAAATATCCTGGGCATCCAGCCAAGCTCCTAGCCAGAAATGCACATTTTTCTCCAACGGTCGAGCAGTCTCCTACATGTGCAGCTGAGTTGACTGGTTCCCTCTAGGATTGAGAACAATAGATTTGCATCCATGGGCTTCTTCTCCCAAGGAAAGATGCAAGGGAATCCCTTGTTTGTAGGATCTTTGTTTAGCAGTTGGAGGTTAAATGAAAGGAGAAATTCTAAAACCTCCCACCAACTTTCGCTTCCCATAGATTCGTGGCATGCACATCACAACCTCGATGTTATAAAAACTCATCAACCAGATGCTGCAGAGCTCATTACTCACATCTACCTTGTAGCTCTGGCATCCAAAATCAAATATAGCAGTGGTTGGCACATTTAGCTCAGTTGTTTTGGGGTAAGCCCGCTTCTCATGCCTTGTGCTACATTTCCATCATTTTTTGTATTTTTTCTTGTGGGAGAATTGTTTACTTGATTTATTTGAGTGCTTGTTGTCGTTTACATGTATACTAGCTTAACCTAGCTCTGTTTCAGCTTTCATTTCTATCTCATTGTTGTCGCATGCATGAAACTGTTTTTCACGGACATTTTCCCAACCGGTGAATTGCCTCACCCACATGCATGTTGATATGTTTGTTGAATCTTTCATTCACGTTTTGCATGCACTTTTAATCACTTCTGCTATTGCTTGTCGCCATGCATTCACTGACTTACTTGCTCTCAACTTCCCATCGACGAGTCGGGCCAACCTTGGACAGGGCTTCGCCTTCACCAAGGCTACATTGCGCAATCTGGGAAAGGAAGGCTCAAATTCCTCTTTATATTTGCGCATTCTTCCCAAGCACTAGCCTCCAGGACTATTTCGTGCATTTCTGGAGGACAGTGGCTGCTTGGCCCAAGAAACTGCACAAATATGTCCCTAGGCCAGCAGTATTTCCTAGCTGGAATTGTGCATTGCACAATTCCAACAGTTAGTAGCCATAATGGATTATGCATTGCACAAGTCCAGTAGTCAGTCAATCTCCCAGCAACCCAGACCGTTCGTTGTGCAGTCTTGGCATTCGGTCTCCCGACCTCCCTGCCAAAATTGCACAACCTTCATGATCATGCACTGAGGTATGTTGCAAGTCAATTCTCATGTTCATTTTAGTTTTCGACTGATAGATTTCTTGTCGTAAGTATTTCCATGTCTTTAGGTATCCCAAGTGTTCATCTGCCTCTCAGCAGTATAGGTATAATGTTTTTTGGGAGAGCAGAGACAAAGACATCATTGAGAACATAATTGGGGATGTAGTCGATCAAGTGTCCATAGACTTGCCTATCCACAAAGACATCAAGTTCTTCATAGACAAGGACATCAAGCAATAACATCATGAACAACAGCTGAAGGAAAAATACCGAATGGAGCAAACGCAATGAATGCAGTGAATGCACGAGGAAGGTTGTTCACAATACGAAGGCTAAACAAAGTTGCAAGATCAAGCAAATCCACTGATAATGAAAGCAACTTTGGAGACTTGGGGTATGAAGTGATGGCGCAACATGAAGATCACACGAAGGTAGAAGATTTAATAGAGAAGGAGTTGCATGTGTTGAAGTAGTAACTCAGGAAGAGCTTGAAGCTGCACAGATAGACGAATGAGTTGCAACAGGAATAGGAACAACAATGCGCACAACATGCACTCACGGAGGAAACTGTGCCCGTAAAAGTTAAGCACACATCCCAATAGCTGACACAGAGCAAACATCATGAGTAGTGGTGTTGATATCATGCAAGGTATTCAACAACATGCATATTTTTTAGCAATGCATGCAATCCAGTCCATTCAACACACTCACCAAGGTGAAGACAAGAAGCAAGTCCAACTAGGGTTGAACATGCACTTCAGAAAGTTGATGTGCATGACCACCAACACAGACTTGAAGGTCAGCACAGCCACTATGCATTAGTGTGTTGTTGGTTCAACCGTACCCAAGAAGACCATGTGCATGTTAGCATGCGATTTGGATGAACGGGCCAAACCAATGTACCGGCTACAACTGAGGCAACAGTTTGCTTCAGCAAGATGTCACCATGAGGTACATCCACACCATCACGGATGACAAAACTTGGGACCAGCTCACCATATTCACCATCACAAGCATGTTAAAGAGTTGGTCTCACCACAATGAACTGAGTGTCATTGATGTCTTGCAAGGCTTGCTCAAGCCATGCTGTCTCACATGAGTACATGTCGATTGTAATGTTGAGTCATATCAAGTGTAAGTCGAGTGTCAATAGTTGGATGTAACAATCATAGAGCATGTGAAGAGCCATGAGGGTAGTTGAACTATCGAAAAGGGGAATTTCAAGGGTCACCCCACCCTTTTATATAAATAGTCACTCATATCTCATTGTATAGGCTTAGTGTCAACCAACCTTCTACTAAGACTATCTTGAAGAAGGCTTGGACAGTATTGTAACGCACCTTGGCTTCTCCACTGCACGGAGCTAGTACATCTCTTTGGAGCAGCAGGCGAATGTGGCTATAATGTTCCACTGTTTACATGGATGTATTGTATGATTGTGACTTACACATCTTTATATAATAAGAGCCAACACATTGTCATGCATATGTTGTTATTGTAGTTGGACTGCTACAGTTTCTTTAAGGATATATGTTGTTTAACTAACGTACTTGTGTATGAACTGATTCGCATGAAATTATATGAATCTTGTTGTTAATGTGTTGTATTTGTTGTTAATGTTGTCACCGTCCATGTCGACTGCTCTACCGGACATCAAATAGAACTTTCACTTGAAATCTTGCCATAACAACCATTTCACTCGTCTAAGACTGATCCGTGAGTGTTGTATGTGTTATGTTACCCTGTATGATGTGACTGCAGTATGAGAGTGGACTACTCTACCAGAAGCTGTGCATGTCATTTGTGTTGTGTGTTCCTAGCTGAGTTGGGGCTAATCCCTTTCAACCTAGAACTCACCTTCACCTCCTTCCCCCTTCGAAGTGTTGGAACCTCTCATATACCTTCCTTGACTCACTGCATCAGTCACACCCTTGTTGCTGACAAAGTTATTCTACTTGTCGCTCTGCGACATCGCGATCAAGGCATTACCTTACGACACACTGTTGGGACTCCTATACCAAACGGTCTAAGGTCTAATTAGGAATTCTTACCGGGGATATGCCCTTGACATTTTGGTGGGTTCAGCGCCGTCAACATTTCTGGTGCTAGAAGGAGGGCCTGATGACAAGTTGTGTCCTCTCATCCAGTTTTGAACCTTTACATATCTTTCATGGAGTCTTGCAGTCTTCTTCCCCCAAGGTGTTTTTCAAATCGTGAAGATTTCTCCATCTCAGGGAAGATTTTTTATCTCTTGTCCACTCACATGTATGATGGTGAAGGCGAAGTTGCCTGGCCTGAGCATTTACATAACTTTCTTTCCATGATTCATGAGGAAGATGAGTTTTCTGATGAACAGGGTGGTTTTCTGCTTGCATACACACTTCGCAAATATCCTTTTCGTTGGGTGCTCAGCCTACCAACTGACACCATGCACTCATTTGAGAACTTCTGTGATCTCATTGAAGACACATTCTGTCATTTTTATCCTGACCATCTTGATCAAAAATTGTTACAACAATAGAGGGCTCTGCATGAATTTATTATTGATTTTCGGCAGTGCTTCTGTGACTTGCAGTTTCAAGCTCCGAGGAGCCAAATGAGATTTGCTTATCTTTGGGACCAGTTTGAGTACTGTCTTAAGAAATATTCCTGTCCCAAGAGAAATTTTGAGATCAAGCCTCGCTCAATATTCTTCGTTTATGGAGTTGCACAATCTCATGTGGAAGTAGGCACTGTCTCAACTGACTGTCCCCCTTCCTCTTATTTAACAACTCTTCCACTGCCCAGTGATGTTGAGGATCATGCTCACACACTTGTTCATCCTTCACAGCCTCCCAACTTCACTCCACTCAATTTTCATGCAAATTTGGTTGTGAGTCCTTCGAGTCCTCATATGCATTCTTTTCACAAACTTTGTCTTCACACCCACGTGTTCCTCTAGATGATGTTGTCTTGTGTTCATCCATTTGGACTCTTCACTTGTTGTGAACAAGGAACAACCCACTAACGGAGTTGGTGTTGCACAACCAACATGCATTGTTATTCATGAAGAGTATGAGTGGGAGCTTGAGCATCAACACTTGAGGAAGGATTACTGCCTTCCATCTGAGCCCCATCTGTTCTTTCCTAACATTGTTGGTGATCTTTCCATCCATGATTTCTCATGCGTGTCTTCATCCACGGATGCACCCATTGTTGATCTTTCGTTGGAAACACAATATGTTAGCCCGTCATCCAACAACGGAGAGGACCAATCATTCATTAGAAATCCACTTGATCTTTCATATGCTTTTTCCGAAAACATAGAGGGTGAACATCGTTCCTCCTCATATACCCCTCTGTGTGATTCATCAAACCATGAGGATGTCGACCAACATCCTGAATTTTCTAATATTGGTTGTCGTGATCTCTTCACCTCATCATCCAATCATGATGTTGACTCACTCATTTTTATTTATCTAAGCCACTGGTCTACAAAGATCCATCTGTTAATAAAGTTGAAACCCCACAGACTATCGAGGCACTTCAACACGAGCTGATGGTTATGTCAGGCCCTCGGTGTCCTAAGGTTGGTTTCGCTTCTGATAATTAAATTGTTCAAACACTCAAGGCTCCTCATTGCTAATTTGTTTGCATTCAAGATCAATATAACACTTAGATTTTACTTCCATCACTTGAACTACATGATCCCATTTCTCATGGATTGGAGGAGTCTTACATTGCAAGAACTCGTGTGGACGCAAGTTATATTTGTTTCTTTCGTTTGCTTGCATGTCACAATAAAGAATGTTCTTATGATTCAAATTTGCGCATAGTATCACACATCACCATGATAAGTGCGTGGACTACCATCATGCACATTCACTCACCTATATCTCGTGGGCACTTTTGATCACAAGTGTGGTTGTATTCGTTGTTATATCTTTCTTGCTTGCTGGTTCGCACAACTCAGTTGCTTGTGGACCAAGCATTCACCAACATGGGTCTACTAATGCATTGGTGGTTGCATTAGAAGTATCACTTCAAGCGATTAGCCCCATGTATTGTTAGTGTAGAAGTAGGAATAGTGTTTTCTTTCAATTGTTTTCTTGCATGCTTGTTTGCTTACGTGCTTTGTTTGCTTCTTTGTTTACTTACTTCACTTTCATTTTTGCTTCTGCTCTTTCTTTTCTTTGTTGATTGTGAGTTCGTTCACTTGTTTCGTTCATAGGTTAGTTTTGCATGAAACCATGTATGACTCTTGAAGTGAGTTGGGTAAAGTATAGGAGGTCTTGTACAACTATCACTACCTAGTTATCTATCATCTTGCCTCTGTGTGATGAGCTTGTTAGTCTTAGTCCATGATACGTCAAAGGAAACTATGTATTGTTTGAAGTAAACCTTGGTGTAAAAAAAACACTTGCGTGCTAATTAGTGTCACCTTCTCTAGTCGATTGTTTTTGGGTTAACCCTTGTCAGCTCAGCCAAGTAGAGTAAGGTAAGGGGAAAACCTTAACAGGCACATTAGAGATACAATAAATTACCTCTCTGCTAGAACAACCTCCTTTTCTCTCAATAATATGGGATCCATCTTCCGCTTCTGAAATGAATAAGTGCTATGGACAGTGACCAGGCTTGCTGGTAGCAGATCCATTCTTGTGTTCCTATGTGACTCCACCAGGGTACTGTCCAGGCCTGTTGGTAGTGGAGCAACAACAGAGATGAAACTAAGACTCTGATGACTATACTGGTTGTGCAATATATACCCCTCAACCCCAATCGAAACAACTGTGTTGTCTTGGCTTGGAATATATGTCAATCGACCAAGTGTTTGGCAGATGCTATATCTTACAATCAATTTAGTGTGAAACCAAGATGACCTGAAAACTGAACAACACTTCCAGAGGTGTTAGACTTGATTTTCATGAACAAGGTCCATTGAGAGAGCTCGAGTTCTACCAGTGTGTAGCCAAAAGTTGTAGCAGCTACAACCACCCTCCATAATTTTTCTTTAGCCTCGTTTTGGTGCCTCCCTTCCAACCTTCACAGTAGTTTTCTTTGCATCATCAAGCTCACAAGCTTCAGTGTAATTCTTGCACAAAGGTAGCCTGTCGGTCACAGCTTGATCCATTCCCCTCATAGGTTGTTCACCCGGACTTGGTCCAACTGCAGGCTTAGAAAATTCCCCTTGAAAATTATGCATTTCTTGAGGGCAACTAGCCTTCCCTCTAAAAATTGTGCAATCCTCTCTGGCAACCTATTGGGCTCTAGGATTGCGCAATCCTGCCTGCCAACACTCCCAGTAGCATTTGCGCAAATTTCCCTAATAAGGCTTCTCAGCCTAGAATTTGTGCAAATCTAGGTAGTAATGAGTTTCTCTGCACAGAAATTGTGCAAATCTCTTGGGCAGCTAGCCCAGCTGCCAGCTAGAAATGTGCATTTTTCTCTAGCAGTCGAGTAGTCTCTTGGATGTGCAACTGAGTTTACTGATTCCCTCTGGAACTGAGCAAAACAAACTTGCATGTATAGGATTCTTCTCCCAAGGTAGCATTCAAAGGAATCCCTTGTTTCAGGGATCTATGTTTAGCAGTTGGAGGATACATGCAAGGAGCAATTCTGAAACCTCCCACCAAGTGTCGCTTCCCCTATATGCATGTCATGCATTTCACTTTCCTCGATGTTATCAAAACTCATCAACCAGATGCTTCAGAGCTCATTCCTCAAATAACCTTACAGATTTGACATCCCACATAACATCTAGGAGCGGTCGACACATTCAACTTAACTATTTTGGGGTAAGCCCACTTCTCATGCCTTGTGTTGCATTTCTATTTATTTTTGTCTTTTTTCTTGTGAGAGTACTATTTACTTGATTTATTTGAGTGCTTGCTATCATTTACATGTATACTAGCTCCGTTTCAGTTTTTGTTTCTATCTCACTGCTCTCGCATGCATGAAACTGTTTTGCATGGACGTTCACCCAACCGGTGAACTGCCTCACCCTCATGCATGTTGATTTGTTTGTTGAATCTTTCATTCATGTTTTCCATGAACAGTTAATCACTTTTGCTATCACTTGTGTCACCATGCATCTAGTGACTTACTTGCTTTCAGTTGTGCGTCGGCGAGTCAGGCCAACCTTGGCCCGGGCTCTGCCTTCACCCAGGCTGCATTACACAATATGGGAAAGGAAGGCTCACCTTTCTCTCCAGATTTACACATTCCTACCCAATACTCGCCTTCAGGACTATTTTGCACATTTTTTGAGGAAAATGGCTACTTGGCCTAAGAAATTGCGCAAATATGTCCCTAGGCCAGCAATTCTTCCCAGCCAGAATTGTGCATTGCACAATTCCAGCAGTCAGCAACTAGACTAGACTATGCATTGCATAGTTCCAGCAGTTAGTTAGTCTCCCAGTATCCCAGACTGTGCCTTTTGCAGTCTCGGCAGTCGGTCTCCTGACCTCCCAGCTGAAATTGTGAAAACTTCATGATCATGCACCTAGGTATGTTGCAAGTTAGTTCCCATGTTCATTTTTCTTTTCGACTCACATATTTCTTGTCGGAAGTATTCCCATGTCTTCAGGTATCCTAGGTTTTCATCTGCCTCTCAGTAGTACAGGTACAATGGTTTCTAGGAGAGCAGAGACGAAGACACCATTTAGAGCACACTTGGGGATGCAGTCAATTAAGTGTCCATGGACTTGCCTACCCATGAATACAACAAGTTGTTTGTAGACAAAGACATCAAGTAGTAGCATCATAGCGAGCAGCATCATGAATAACAGCTGGAGGAAGCATACCAAATGCAACAAACACAATGAATTAAGTGAATGCAAGAGGAAGGTTGTTGACAATACAGAGGAAAAACAAAGTTGCAAGATCAAGCAGATCCACTGATAATGAAAGCAAATTTGGAGACTCAGGCTATGATGTGATGGCGTGACATGAAAACCGCACGAAGGTAGAAGATGGAACAAGGAAGGAGTTGCATGTGCTGAAGCAACAACTCAAGAAGAACTTGAAGCTGCACAGGAATACAAATGAGTTACAACAGGGACACAAAAAACAGTGGGCATAACATGCACCCATGGAGGAAACTATGCCTGTACAAGTTAAGCATCCATACCAGTAGCTAACACAGAGAAGACATGGTGTGTAGTTTTTTTGATTGCATGCAAGGGATTCAGGAGCATGCATATTGTTGAGCACACGCATGCAATCCAACCCATTCAACACACTCACGAAGGTGAACACAAGAAGCAAGACCAACTGGGGTTGAACGTGCACTTTGGTAAGTTGATGCACATGACCACTAGCACACACTTGAAGATCAGCACAGACACTATGCATCAGTTTGTCTCTAGTTCAACTGTACCCAAGAAGAACATGCGCATATTAGTAGACGAGTTGGATAAAGGGGCCGAGCCAATGCACTGGTTGCAATGGAGGCAAGAGCTTGCTTCATCAAGATGTCACCATGACGTACATGCACACCATCACGGATGACCAAGCTTGGCATCGGCTCACCATATTCACCATCACAAGCATGTTAAAGAGTTGGTCTCACCACAGTGGACCAGGTGTTAGTGATGTCTTACAAGGCTTGCTCAAGCCATCATGTCTCAAATGAGTACATGTGAATTTTAATGTTGAGTCATGTCAAGTGTAAGTCGAGTGTCAACAGTTGGATGTAACAATCATAGAGCATGTGAAGAGCCATGAGGGTAGTTGAACTATCAAAAGGGGGAATTTCAAGGGTCACCCCACCCTCTTCTATAAATAGTCACTCATATCTCATTGTATAGGCTTAGTGTCAGCCAACCTTCTACGAATACTATCTTGAAGAAGGCTTGGACAGTATTGTAATCCACCTTGGCTTCTCCACTGCACGGAGCTAGTACATCTCTTTGGAGCAGCAGGCGAATGTGGCTGTAATGTTCCACTGTTGGGGCTAGCAGGTTTACATGGATGTATTGTATGATTGTGACTTACACTTCTTTATATAATAAGAGGCAGCACATTTTCATGCATATGTTGTTATTGTAGTTAGACTACTCTCGTTGCTTTAATGATATATGTTGTTTAACTTACGTACTTGTGTATGAAGTAATTCACATGCAATTATATGAATCTTGTTGTTAATGTGTTGCATTTGTTGTTAATGTTGTCGTCATCCGTGTTGAATTCTCTGTCGGGCATCAGACAAACCTCTCGCTTGAAAACTTGCCATAAAAACCATCGCAGTCATCTCAGACTTATCTGTGAGTGCTATACATGTTAACTTACCTTTTATTTTGTGACTGTCGCATCCAAGTGGACTGCTCTACCGGAAGCTATGCATGTCCTTTGTGTTGTGTGTTCCTAGCTGAGTTGGGACTGATCCCTTTCAAACTGGAACTCACATTCATGTCCTTCCCCCTTTGAAGTGTTGGAACCCCTCATACACCTTCCTTGACTCACTGCATCAGTCACACCCTTGCTATTGACAAAATTATTCTACTTGCCTTTGTGCGACATCACGGTCAAGGCATTACCTTACGACCCACTATTGGGACTCCTATACCAAACGGCCTAAGGTCTAATTGGGACTTCTTACCAGGGATATCCCCTTGACATGTTGGTGGGTTTGGCACCATCAACACCTTATGAATACAAATTACCTCCATATGCAATTTATGGAAGTCCTCAATGTGCTCTGCCATTGAACCCTTTTGTTTGAGATTTATCAATTGGATAATTAAGGTGTTTCTCTTTGTATCCTCATAATGAGCTATCATTTCCTCCATAAGAATTGACCAAATGACTAGTGTTTTATCAAAACAAATCCATCAATACCTTACAGATTGATTGGGTTCTAACTGTAAATATGCAATGTGTACCTTCTGTGCGTGTTGAACATCTTGAATATCAAAATATTCCTCCAATTGTATTATCCATGTGACCAGATACTTGCCATCAAAATTCGCCATATCGATCTTTGGAATGTGGTTGGTACTAAAGCTAAAATTGGAGTGTCTAATCTAATAAATCGTAATCCTTTTGTTCTCTTAGTGACTTTCATGAAATACCTTGTCACCACTGGGAAGCCTTTCTTGGAGAAACTTTGTCAAACCTTCCATTTCTCCTTTTAAACCACTCATGTCACCTTTTATTTATATTTTAAACCATCCACATCAACTTTTATCTTTTTTTTTAAACCATCCATGTCCCCTTTTAATCTATTCATGGCCCCATTTATTTCATTTTAGGTTGTTCATTGTTAGAGAGAAATTTATTGCACTTGGTTCCGTAACTTGAATATATCATTTTGCAATTCTTCCTCTTCAAGTTTCATAGTAGATATTTTTGAGGGTTTAATGGGTATAAAATTATCCTTTTTAGTGACATTTTAGAACCAAATAATAATATCTATGCTTGAATATGCCCTTGGAATCAATTCAAACTAATTTTTCAAACAAAAGTTATGAAATTTTTAAAAAATACACACAATTTTCTTGCTTTTAGGAGCTCGATTTTGAAACAGTTATAAATTTTTAATTTTGGCTCTCCAAGATTTAGAATTTTGTTGTCTCGTAGCCCTACAAGTCTTCTTTCTAACCCTGTGATTCATATCGAGATTGGATTACTCAGAAAGTGGTATACCAAATCTCCCATGATGACCTGATTATAGACTGGTTTAGTAGATTGAAATTGCACATGTCAATGTTTCTACCTTCAGACCTAAAAATGATACACAAAAAAAATATGTGCACTTTATATCGCCTTTTACAAAGTTCAAATCTGATGCTCAAAGATAAATTTATGATTCTTTTCCCTAGGTCACCTATTTGATATTGAACTATGGAGCCTGCAAAAACCCTAACTTCTTCGGACCATATATCATAAACTTTAGTTCCACATGGTTGAAATTTCAGTTTCTGAAGCCTTGAGGAAGAAAACATTTATAGCAAAAAATACAAGATGGCCTTTTTGAAGCAGTGAAACCATAGAATCCAAAGCTTGGATACCAATTTTTATGCAACTAACTCATAAAACAGAAAAAAATATAGATCAACGACTTAAAAATTATCCTCTTCGAGGGCAAACCTCCTTTACATTGAATAAATGAATAATTATTGGAAGATGCAAATGATAATACCACCTTTGTATATATAGGACTCTAAGGGGTTACAATATAATCATAGTCTACATAACAATAAGAGTGTAAGGGCACAACAATAATAATAGTGGGCTTCTATAGGGAACAACAATAATAATACAGGGGATACATGGGCACAACAATAATAAGAGAGGGATACACTAACAATAACAATAAGGGGGGTACAATAGTATTATAGGGACCTAAAAACTTGTATAGTTGCTTATAATTCTCCAAATGATATTTACATGTGAAGAGCCTCATTTTTTCCTCCCATGGCCAAAGAAGGGATATGCTTCGTAATTTGTTGGATCATTTGTTCTCTATTGGGAATGGTTTTGATTAGAAGATATTTATAAAAAATTTTAACTCTTGTGCTATATACTAATTCTCCTGCAATTTGACTCCTTTGTAAATTTTAAGAGAAGAAATGTGATTACAATGGTGATGTTGTAGCATAGAATTGTGGAATAATGTCATGTTTTTTCCACCTTCTCTCTTACATCATACCCTTGTATTTTATTTCCCTTGTAGGTATTATTTATTTCGACATTCCTTGAGTCGAGTAAGAGTGGTAGCTATTCTTTAATTAGTGTCTTCGATTTGCCAAGAAGGATGGTTTCCTATTGTATAGCTTCCATCTTCTATTATAATAATTGCCTTCATTCAAGATATTGTAAAATTTGATTTTTTCTAGCGTTTTAGCTACCATTTGATGTATTTGATTTTTTTTGGACTTTGTACATTTATTTTATTTTCCATGCTCTTTGTTCTTCCCATGAAGTTGTTATGTTGGTTTGGAAGTTTGGATGTTGAAATTATAAGTTTTCAATGGGAAAGGTTTTATTCCTGAGACAAGTTTTGATGTCAATGTTAACGAATATAGGCCAACGATTAGAGGAATGATTAGGAGAATGGATGCTTCTAGGAAGATATCCTAGGTAATAATGGATTTTAAGGCTAGGAATTTATTGAGGTTGGAGTCCACTTGTTCAGAACCTCCTCTGAAAAATTACAAATGGAGCTTACAAGCGAGGAAGAAAGAGAATATTGCTATATATTCAAGGTAGGATTCATTCCTATATTCTAATATCTCTAAGGAAAACTTCATTATTTTTTTCTTTTGTTTTTCTAGACTAGTCCACTAGGTCTAGGGAATTCACCTTTTTCTATAAGTATAAATTCTGCATAACAAATTGGCAACTCAAACTCATTAAAGAATGAAACAAGGTTCTGAGAGTAGAGTTCCTTTTCTTTTGTCAAGCTCGTTAAAAAATGAAATAATGTGTCATGAGCATAGTTATTTTATTGTTTCAAGCTTGTTAAAAAATGAAACAGGTTCCCCTTCAATTCGAGTTTTTGATTAGATATCGTAAATTCCAAGTCGAGTCTTTCACTTGATGTTGTAAATGAACCTTCATTCCATCCACCTCTTAGTAACTAGTAGTCTACTTAGATGAATGAAATGAATCTTGGGGGACATTTCCCTAGAATTACGTTATTATTATGGCGGCATGGAAACTCATATCAAGAATAGTTTTCCCTATTTCAAGCTTGTGTAAAAATGAAATTCCTTTCAAGAACTCTAAAGAATATTTTCTTATGTTTAAATCTTGTGTAAAAATGAAACCATTATTATCCTATCCTTCTCTATTGTTACTTTTATTAGCTTGTTTATGCCAAATGAACCTTGGTTTCTCATTCCATCGTTACTATCTACTTTGGCCAATCATATACTTTCACTTGATTGTTTTACCCTTTCCTGAGGAACTGTCGCGAAGAGTGGTCTTCTTAGCTAGTCCCTTGACCTCTGCATGTTTTGAGCAGTTCCATCATGACCAGCGCTAATTGCTACTCTTTATACCACTCATTCCTTCTGTAGGAGTCCTCTTTTAGCTCTTTCTGGACTCCCTAAGCATGAAAATATTGTCGAGCACTTGTCTTTTCGAACTCATTAAAATAAATGAAAACACTTGTACCCAGTCTAAGTTTAACCCTTTTCCGGACTGGGATTCACTATTTATGAAAAATGAATACCTTAGTCGAACATGGTTAAGATGTTCTCCCCATTATCATTTTCTTCATTTTTAGACTCAAGAGACTATTTACAAAAAGGAACCTTTAGATTTTTCCTTTTCACCCCTTTTTCAAACTCTCTATACATGAAGAATGAGCCAATTTACACCTTCGTTTGACTTGTAAAAGGATTGAACAACATTTTACTCGTCAAACATGACGAAACCGAACCACTCCTTCTCAAGGTTCCTTAAAAATACTCATAGGGATTCCTCTAAAGGGTGAACAGAAAAATAAATCATATGTTATCCTCCTCAATATTTTCAAAAATAAAGAGGTACTAACAAAAAATGATTTGGGAATCATTGACCAGAGAATCCACAGTTTTAACATTTTTGTACCAACGTCTCAAATCCCAAATGGGATCCATCTTCAGGATAAGAGAATAATGATGACAGAAGAGCAACAGAGAAATAATAATAAATAGTGATGAGGATAAAACATTTGGAATAACAAACTGTCGGCTGAAATAATAATTTTTATTTTTATTTTTATATAATTTAATATTAATTTGTATTTTTAAATTTTTTTATAAATATATTAATTTGTTTTATTAATATTATATATATAATCTTAATTTGTTTTAAAAATTTTAATCTGTTTTAATATATAATATTAATATGTTTTTAAAAATTAATTTGTTTTAATATATAATATTATTAATTCTAACAAGAAATTAATTTTATACCCAGGGAAATATTAATTTTAATATGAAATTGATTTTTAACCTAGGGAATAGAGACGCTAGCTTATGTTACTTAGCTGGTAGATCTTTTTCTTGTTTTATTTGTATGTGGAGGTTTAAATTATAGCATTTGGAGCTACAATTGGAGCTTGCAAGCAAGGAGGAAAGAGAATTTTTCTACAAATATGAGGTAGGATTCATTCCTATATTCTAATGTCTCTAAGGAAAACTTCATGCTTTTTATCTTCTGTTGTTCTAGACCAGTCCACAAGGTCTAGGGAATTCACCTTTGTCCCCGATCGTAAATTTTTCATAACACCATTCAAAGATTCCATTTATAGTGTCCAGATCAACCAATTAAGAAGCACCATTATTTCCTCAAATTGTGTAGAATCAACATCAAGTTTTCTTATTCCACCTCACTTTTCTTCTAGGGATTTTATCATATTTAAACATCCACCGAGGATTCAGGTATAAGGGGAAAGCAGACTAGTAGTGCTGGTATACACATTTTATAGGTAGCATGCCTCAGTGGACTCAATGAGCTAGACTTTGATAGTGAGGATTCCAAATATGGCAAACATACTTAGCATGAAAAAATATTGGGTATTTAGACTATGGAAATGCCATTGAATTATTCTTAGGAATTGAGTGTTGGTAGCTTACAATCTCTACATCATTTACTCATTATTTTAATTGCATCACTTGAGGATTTGGTTTCTGGAATCATCATGGAAGTAGGGTTTTCAAACAACCAATTTTCCCTAAGGAGCATATTATTTCCACTGTAATTGATACCTATAATGTTCCAAGAGATGGTATTCATGTGAGAGATGTGTTTGTCATGGAGGAAACCTCTGAGATCAATTTGATTTCACTCAATTGACTAAAATATCTCCTAATTCATCAACGACCTATTAATTAATTTTCCCACCTTCTTTATATTCTTCCTTGTGGGGTTTTCTTATCCCCTTCCTTAGATGGTATTAGACTCTTAGATTCCTATTCTACGTTTACTTGGTGATGATTTTGGTGTACCTTTTTGGTACTTGAGATATGCTTTGCAAAAGACCTTGCCTTGGCTCTTAAAGAGGGTGTTGGCATCCTTTCCTTTCCAACATTTTGCAATCTTAGGAAGATCAAGAGAGTCAAAATCGTTATCCTCATTGAGATCGTTGGAGGGATCAGGGCCACTTTCCAAGATGGCTTGATGTAAGGATGGGGGGGTGGACGGTTCAAGGTTAGGGAAGAGGAATGGTGTGGCTCAGCAGAACAAATGGGCTAATTTCCCATGCTATATCATAAAAAATTATTTGACAATTTTCATATTTTCTAAAAATCATCTACCCAAACATTATGGGAAAAAAATATTTTTCTTTAAAAATCACCATGGTTTTATAGACTATAAAAAAATCAATAAAAATTTGAATATTTTCACAAAAATATCATCAAATGATTTATTGTTTATATATCAAGGACTAGTAATATTTTCCAACGTTTCTAATCCTTATAAGAACCTATCATTTTATATTCTTTATCTAAGCCCCTTCACTTAGCTACTATCCTCAACATTTATCCCAATTTCCTTCCCATGGAGTCATATCTTCCATAGCCTCTTGTCTCACTTATTCTACAATATTGATATATTTTATTTGAAATATGACTGTGATTACAATTTTGAAATCTTGGCTCACTATGATTTCCCCATATGGCTTAATATCACATATGAATTCCATCTTGAAAATGTATAGACATAGAAACTTTTCCCCAAAAACCATTAGTGGTTGTATTATTAATAACATAGTTTACCCCAAACATGTTGGATAATAGTAAAAGCTATTAAAACAAGGTCAAACATATGAATCAATCATGGTTAAATATTTCTACCTTAGTTAGTCAATGATAGTCGCACATAACCGTTAGGGAACCTAACATCACCATACATTTCAGTCATTGAGGAATTTCAGAATCCAACGTATCCCTTAGAAATGTCAGAACGTGGCATCACCATTGATGAACATAATATGTTCATGTAAATCATACAACATGAACAGAAGAATAATTATAACCTATATAAATCTTTTAGTCTCACAATTTGACCATAATTGATTGTTTCTTAAAAGGTTTTATTACAATTAAGTAGGGAAGAATACAACTAACTATAACCAACTACATAGTTGATGATACTCAACTATTGACATTACTAATAAACTATTATATATCATAAGTACACAATTGGCTTAAAGATAATCTTCACAATTAATCAACAATAACTAATTATAACTAAATATAATTAGCCATACCGAATAATAATCAAATGAAGTCAATCAAAATACTTAACAATATTTAAACATGACAATATTAATATTTACATTTTAATAATATCTTATTATACCTATCGTTGATATAACGTATTCAGTTTTTCGTTGACTTGTTATTAGTTTGCTTTGACAAGATATATATATATATATATATATATATATATATATATATATATATATATATATATCCAAAGTTTAACATTATAAAATTAAATGTATTATTTTAAAATTAAATTTATTTCTGTTTATCTCAAATATGATTGGTTGAAATGCCTCCCCACTTATTGTGTAATGATGGCAAGAATTGACTTTTGTGTACTCTATTATTAATTACCATGTACTACATCACTAATTAATATGTACAAAAAATATAAATAATTTGAAAAATAACATTATATATTAATTACAATGTACCATAAACACAAACAATTTCTAATTAAATTCAAAAATTCCATTTTCTCATTGGTATAACATATTGAATAGACCATTTTTATTGGTTTTATTTTTTAATTTAAAAAAAATAATTTGAAAAATATAAGTTTAAAAAAATATGTAAAAATAACATGTGTACAACTTGTACAACTCTCATTATATCAATCTATATTCGATTGACATGACATGTTTACTATAATATGAGCATTATATAAAGAATTGCCATAATTTAATATTAAATAAATAATTATTGACTTGTTATCATTCTCTTCAATGTCAATTATATATGTTTGTGTGTGTGTGTGTGTGTGTGTGTCCAACAAAAATGTTTAATTATATTAAAAAAATTAATAAAACAAATATTCACATAACTCATTTTACAATTTTATTATTGTTTATAGTACATATAACACATCATGACATTAACTATTTTATTAAACTAAGTGGCAGGAACATTAGCTATGTAGCCTTGTTTTCATTTTAATACTACCTTGTCGTAATATATAAAGCAAGTAATAGTAATTTAAAAAAGAAATAAAATATTTATTTCTTGATAGATCCGGTGTTAAGATGGATCTAGGCTGGTTTCAATCGTGTGCGGTCATACAAAACTTTTTGAACATCTAATTATTTTGATCATTTCAAATATGCTAAATATGTTTAAGATTAATTTGGTCAATTTAATTTAAAATTTTCTTAGTTACCTCAGTTTGTTGAGATGAGAGAGACTGTTAGTAACTTGAATGATGAAAAATGATGAAATACAAATTTTGAGTGCAAAGTGTCAATGTAACAATTTTGATAGATAGAAAATGTGAATACTAAGAATATAGTCAATTACAAACAATCTTCGTTGCAATCAATCTGAAACTATTTTCTTCTAATTTTCCTATTGTCACAACTATTAGTTTTTCCATTTTTTCATATTGATCATATGAAAAGAGTAGTTGGAATCATAGACCATTCAAATATTTAACTCGAGCTATTGTAGTAAACAACATACCTTGTCTCTATTTCTCTCCAATATTAATAGTAGTTTTCTCGAAATTCAATCATTGTGACTTATGGAGTGTTAAACCCCAAATAATTTTCAATGGTAGTTATTTTCTATTACCGCATTTGAATGCAAAATAATTAACAATATTGAATGATGGAAAATGGGAATAATAAGAATGTACCCAATTATAAATAATTTATAATTTCAAGAAGCAAACATTTGGGGTAAACAAACATTTTATTTAGAATGAAAATTCAAGTATTATATTTATGGTTGAATAAACTTTATGCGCTTGCACTGAGAGAGAGTGTGTATGTTTTGGGGGTGAGAAGGAGAGAAAAAGGGAGATGGAGATATAGATGTGGGGAGAGGGAGGAAGTGAGAGGCAAAGACATAGAGGGAGGAAGCGAGAGGAAAAGACATGGAGGGAGGAAGAGATATAGATATGGAGAGAGAAATGTTAGAGAGAGAAGGGCAAGAGAGAGAGAGAGGGAGGGGAAAGGAAGGGAGGGAGAGAGAGATAGATAGATATGGAGAGAGAGTGTGTATGTTTAGGGACTGAGATAGAGAGATAAAGAAGGAGAGGCAATGGGAGATAGAGATATAGATTGAGGGGGTAAAGATGTGCTTACACTAAAATGAATGCACACTATTAGTCTAATTACTTTGAAATTAATGTGCATCATACATCTTGTTGCATCAAATCAGAAATTAACATCTACACTAAAATCAATGCATTTAGTGCAAACAATGAAATAGGATTAGAAATCAACATCTATACTAAAATCAATCCATCTAGTTAAAGAAATCAAATAGGATTAGAAATCAATATCTACGTTGAAACTGATGCATCTGATGCAAGCAATCAAATATGACTATAAATCAACATCTACGCTGAAATCAATGCATATAGTGTAGGGTATTAAATATGATTAGAAATCGACATCTAAACTGAAATCAATGCATCTAGTGCAAATGATAAAATAGAATTAGAAATCAATATCTACACTAAAATCAATGCATCTTGTGCAAGCAATCAAATAGGAGTAGAAATCAACATCGACACTGAAATCAATGCATCTAGCGTAAGGTATTAAATAGAATTATAAATCGACATATACACTAAAATCAATGCACATAGTACATGTGATCAAATAGGATTAGAAATCAACAACCACATTGAAGATCTTAAATATTCATGACTTTCTAGTTCTAACTTATATGTTTGTATTTGTCTCTGTGAAACTCTTTGTTCTTCCCTCTCTCTCCACCTTCCATTATGTGTCTACCTCCCTCCCCCTCTCCTTTTCTCTCTTCCCCTCCCTCTCCCCCGTCTCATTCTATCTGCCTCTCCCTAACTTTCTCTATCTTTCTCTTCTTTCCTCTCTCCCCTTGCTATCTATATTTATACCTCCATTCATGTAGTGTCCTATTTTCTTCCTAGCATAGTTTTGTTACTCCTATCAAGGGTGATTTTTTACGAGTTATATATGTGACAAGTTGATCACTTGATTGAGGAATAATGTTTTATATACATAGCTATATTTCCTTTTATGTTTATATATGGCAGATTGATCACTATATTGGGGAACAATTTTTTATATAGTTATATTCCCTCTTATATCTGGCATTATTGATTACATGTATTATATGGTTTTGGTTAGTAATGTAGGTTTTAGCCTCGTACAAAAATTACCTGCATACGAATTCTAAAACATAGAAAATAAACAATGCGAGAGCATAACACATAAAACACATATACACATAGATTTTCCCCTGGATCCCAAAACTGGGACTACCAGCTTGATTTTTTCATTATGTTCCTTTCAATGTTACAATACATATTTATACATGCCAAAGCATCCAATACCATGCACCGAAAACCATCACGTCCAAAACCATGGACCGAAAACCATCGCGTCCAAAACCATGTGTGAAAACCATGCACAAAACCCCTGGGCGCTGCCCCGAACCCCATAAAGGGGGGCTACCCGCCCCCCTCAAACCCCCCTGTGACCCCGCTGTTGGGCAATCGACACAACGAAGGGGTAACTCTGCCCCCTCTCTAACCCCCCAGTTAACTATGTGGGCTAATCGTGCAAAGAATATAACACAACCCAACATTCTCCTACTTGCTACTTTCTTTCCATAGGGGGCCACAAGAGAGCTTAATCATTTTTCTAGCCCTACAATGCCCATTTCTTCTCTATGCAAATAGAACTTCTCAGAGCTCACAGATTTTTTCAATGCATCTGCAGTATTCTTCAAAGTGTCCACCTTTACCAGCAACACCTTTTTGTCTTCTATCGTATCCCTCACAATGTGATAGTGAACATCAATTTTTTTTGTCTTTGAATGATAAGCAGTGTTCTTTGCCAAGAAAATTACACTTTGGTTATCATAGATTTTCGTTATAGCTCCCTGTACTAACCCCATACTTGAACACAATCTCTGGAACCATGAGTGGCCACCATGTATTCTGCCTCTGTACTTGATAGTGCCACTACAGGTTGTTTCTTACTCATCAAACTGACTGCACCGCCAAATAGGTTAGACACATACCTACTTTTAGATCTTCTCTAATCTAGATCTCCATCCCAGTCTGCATCAACAAAGCCATGAATATCCAAAACTCTGTCCAATCGTAGTCTTCCTTAGTAGAAAAAACCATAATCACTAGTGCCACGCAAATACCTGAAAACCCGCTTCACTGCTATCCAATGCTCCTTTCCTGGTTTTGACATAAACTTGCTCAATACTCCCACTGCATGTGCAATGTCTAGTCTAGTACAAACCATTGCATACATCAGGATACTGACTAAACTTTTATATGGAACATGGGACATGTCCTATTCCTCTTCTTGTGTCTTGGGACATTGTTCAATAGATAACTTCACACCTACAAGAATAGGAACCTTCACCGACTTACTATCCTGCATATTAAACCTTTGCAATATTGTCTTGACATACTTCCTTTAGTTTAACTAGAGCTTCCACTTTGCCCGATCTCTTTTAATTTCCATGCCAAAAATATAGTTTGCAGAACCAAGATCTTTCATGTCGAATTTCGAGAACAATTGGTTCTTCAAATCCTGGATAATTTCTTTGTCATTTCCAACCAACAACATATCATCCACATACAAGACCAGATGTATAACGCAGCCACCAATTAATTTAAAATACACACAGTGATCTGCTTTGTTTCTGGTGAAGCCAAGTCCCCGTATAAATGTATCAAATTTCTGATAACACATCATTGGTGACTGTTTTAACCCATACAGAGACTTCTTTAACTTGCATAGCAATTCTTTCTTGCCCTTCACCGCAAAACCTTCAGGTTGCTTCATGTAGATCTCCTCTTCCAAATCCCGATGAAGAAATGTTGTCTTCGCATCCATCTGTTCTACCTCAAAATTAAAAGCAGCAGCAACAGATAAAAGTAATCTAATAGAAGCTACCTTGGCAATAGGAGAAAAAATATCACCAATATCAATTCATGACACCTGGGAATAACCTTTTGCTACCAACCGAGCTTTGTATTTCTCCACCTTTCCTTTTGCATTTATCTTCTTCTTGAACACCCATTTATTGCCAACAGGTTTCCTTCCAGCCGACAACTCCACTAGATCCCAAGCCTTAGTTTCTGTGCAATGATGCCATTTCATCAACCATGGCCTCTTTCCAGAGTTTTCCATCCTCTGAATTTTCTGCTTCCTTCACAGCTCTGGGATCATCATTAGTAATAGATAAAGCAAAATTCGAGTAGAAAGTAGATGGACTATACCTTTCTAGCTTCCTTCTTTCTCGAACTGATCTTCTCACACTCAGAGTTTGTGGCTCTTAATCTTTTGATTCATCCTCTGTTGTAGAGTCTAATTCTTCCTCCTTTAGCTCAAACTCTATCTTCTCAAGTTCCTTTGATGGGACTTCATGTTTAATAACATCTTTCACCTCTCTGAACAACACATCTTCGTTGTACACAACCTTCCTTGTTACTGGTTTCCAAAGCTTATAACCCTTTAGCCCATCCTTATACCCAATAAAGATGCACTTTTCAGATTTACTATCCAACTTGGTTCTTTTCTCCTTTGGAACATGTAGAGAACACAACAAACCGATTTGTGGGACAGTTACATTTCTACCTATTACAAGAACCAGAATATCCCACAAATATAGTAGAGAACAAAACAAATTGGTGCACTTATATTCATCTGAAATTTTAATATCAATGGATAATAACTGACTTACCGCAGTATTAAATGCGTTCATATGCTCTGTCACCGAGCCTTCATCTTTCATCCTCAGGTTATACAACCTTTTCCGTAGGAATATTTTATTCACTAGAGACTAATATTGGTACAAATTCCCTAACTTTTCCCACAAAGCCTTAGCCATAGCTTCCCCTGGTACATTCAGAAATACTAAATCTAAGACACATAATCGTATTGTGCTCTTTGCCTTCCGATCCAACTTCTTTCATTCTTCATTAGACACTCCCGTTGGTTTAGTACCCAGATCTACCATAATCCACTGATATTTGTTGACCAATAGATCCTCCATCTTGAGTTTCCACAACTCAAAACTCTGACCATTAAATTTCTCGATCTCTATCTTTCCACTTCTCGCCATCTTCTTTCATCACCAGAATCGATCTCACAGATCTCCCACTGAATAGGGTCTACCACAGGCCCGACCGAAACTCCTCAGCAACAAAGGCGTCCCCTTGAAGCCAAAAAAGCTTTGATACCAAATGTAGGTTTTAACCCCATACAGAAATTACCTGCATACAAATTCTAAAACACAGAAAATAAACAATGCGAGAGCATAACACATAAAACACATTAGATCCCAAAACCCGGACCACCAGCTTGATTTTTTCATTGTGTTCCTTTCAATGTTACAAGACATATTTATACATGCCAAAGTATCCAATACCATGGACCGAAAACCATCGCGTCCAAAACCATGGACCGAAAACCATCGCGTCCAAAACCATGGACCGAAAACCATCGCGTCGAAAACCATGTGCGAAAACCATGCACAAAACCACAAGTAGGTCCACCCAACCTAATATAGGGTCCAAAAAAAAATTCCCCAGGGCGCTGCCCTACACCCCATCAAGCGGGGCTACCCGCCCACCTCAAAGCTCTAGTTGCGCAATTAGTGCAATGAAGGGGGCGCTCCACCCCCGGTTAACTATGTCGGCTAGTCATGGAAAGAATATAACATAACCCAACAAGTAAATGTTATACTTATGTTTTTATGTTTGTATCTGATTTATGAATCAGGTGTATGACATGGATGGTGATCCAAGATTGAGACACATAGACCCATGGCTAGTCATGGTTATGCGGAATAGATGGTTAATTATGATTTATGGATGATACATGATTTGTGTGATTATATATGTCTAATATTTTACTAATCAGGATGTGGTAGTGTACCTAGTCATTTTATAAAAAGGATGTTCAATTATGAATGATTATGGAAGTCATTTCTTCAAAACCAAAATGATTGTGGAAGCCATGCACCATTCTAGGTAAAATGTAATTAAGTTAATTTCATTATGAAATTCATTTGATCTATGAGATTGTAATGTGTACAGGTCTTTGAACAAGGCCTTACGAGTGAACCATCAGATGTGTAAAAGCTCGCAATCAGTACCATAAGGAGAAACACAAAGTTTCAAAGAATAGTAGATGAGAGGGCATGGAAATTAGGGCATGGAGTCCTAAATCCAAGAAAGATAAAGACGTGGAGTCTTGTATATTTATGGCATGGAGTCTTGAATATTTAAAAAAATCAATTTGTGGAATCTTGTATCTTTGGAGTAGATCGCGGAGCGGAGTTCTCAATCTACTAAGGCAAAAAGATGCATGAAATAGGGGTGTGGAATCCCTATTCTCCAAGAGAAAAATACGACTCATGGATGAATTTCTTTAAATAAAATTTCATTCTCACAATTCTGGAATCACTTTCTAGAAATAGAAAGTCATGTCCAACATCTCAAGCATGACTTTACAAAAATAGTAAATCACCTTGCATAAATTAGTAATCAAGCAGAGTTGAAGATAAGAAACTTAACTTATCATTAATCAATCTGAATAGTTCAATCTTGATTGAATCCTCAATATTATTATTAATATTATTATCTTTTATGAGAATATGATATTATTATTAAAAAGGAACTACAAGTCAATTTTATCTTCTCAATCACTTCACACATGTCCTTCATGACTCTCATGGCTCTATGTAACTCTCTCTCTCTCTCTCTCTCTCTTTTAAATAGTTCATTAAACTCTATTTTATGCACTCATCAAAGAATGGCATATTCCTTTTCACACATTAAAAATATCTCATAAAATATTCCTCTTATGCTCTCTTTAATGCATATGTTACACTCTACTTAACTAAAGCATGCATACCTCTCCTTAATGGCATAAGTTACACCTCTCTAAATGGAATCCAATGCATGCACATTACTCCTCCTTTATGACAAGAATTGGTTTCTTGAATCATCGTGAAAGTAAGGGTTTCAGAGAACCATTTTTCCCCTATGATCCTTTGTTATCCATTGTATTTAAGGTGTATAAATTTCCAAGAGATGAACTTCATTCCGGGGTTATGTTTTTGGTGGAGTAAACCCTCAAGATGAATTTGATTTACTTGAATTGACTAGAATATCTCTCATTTCTTCCAAGATATAGTGATTATTTTTCTTACCCTTCTGCCTTTCTTCTCTATATGTTTTTTTTATCTCCATCATTGGATCAGAATGGATTCCTATAATTCCGATGTAAGGTTCGTTTTGAGAATATTTTCATGCAAATTGTCGACATTTGAGATAGGCTCTTCCAAGGACCTTCACTTGATGCTTTATTAGGGGTTTGGGGTCCTTTCCTTTTCTGGGATTTACTGATATCACGAAGGTTAAGAGAAAACAAATTGATATCCTTCATGATATCTATGGCGATATCAAGGAAACTTATTGGGATAGATTGATGGATGATGGGTGGAAGGGGTGGGGGTGGGGTTTGAGGGTGTAAAGGGGGAAGGATGTGGCTCAACAGAATAGGGGCTAATTTCCATTTTTTTTAAAATGATCTATGAAAATTTTATAGCAGAATTTTTTTTACCTTAATAACTGTCAGGCTTTTATAGATACTATAAAAAATCATTGAAAATTTGAATATTTTCACAAAAATATTAGCAAACATCTTATACTTGTCATATCAAGGAATAGTAATATTTTCCAAGGTTTCTATAGCTTGTGATAACTTCTAATTGTTAGAATTACCCCTAATTTTATATTCTTTTAGTTAGTTACTTTGTTAAGCCTTTATCCCAATTTCCTTCACTTAGAGATCTATCTGCCATTGTCTCTTGTCTCACTTAGTTAAAAATATTAATGTATTCTATCAATGTATGAGTGTGATTACAATTTTCAAAATAAGGCTCACTATTCTTTCTCCATATGACTTAGTATCACATATGCATTCCATCATGGAAATATATACACATATAGACACTATGCCCTAAAAACCATTATTGGTTATATTATTGATAGCGTAGTTTACCTCAAACATGTTGGATAATAAACTTATCAAAACAAGGTCGACCATATGAGTCCTTCATGGTTAAAAAGACCTACTTTAATTACTCAATCATAATGGGACATAGCCACTAGGGAGCATATCATCTCAATATAAGTCAATCATTAAATAATTTCAAAATCTGACTTAACCCTTAAAAATGTTACAATGTATTGTAAGCATCAATAAATGCTAGAATGTGACATAGCCATTGATGAAAATAATGTGTTGATGTAAATTAACCAACATGAACATACAAATAGGTATAACATATATAAATCTCTTAGTCTCACAATTTGACCATGATTTATTGCTTCTTAAAAAGGTTAATTACACCTCATCCAGGATGACTACAACTAATTATTCCCAACTATCACCGATGATACTTAACTATTAAATTTTCCAAAAATCATCGTATGTCCCAAGTGCACTTGGTATAAGGACGACCTTCAAAATTGGTCAATATTAATTTAGATAGTCAAATATGATCATCCATAATCAACTGAAGTAAACAAAAATCAATTATCATTAAAAAATAATCAAAAATACTTAACCATAATAAAGCATAACAATTACATTTTAATACTATCCCTTATATAATATTATAAATTAAATAATATCGATAAAAAATTATAAAATAAATAATTATCTCACAATTATTTTATTACATAAAAAATTATATTTAATATATCATATATAATCTTATACAATTAAAAATTAAACAAATACTCTAACCATATAGGATAAAATTAAATATGATTTAAATCACAAGCAAATAAAAATTGTAAACATCAATATGGCATCCTGGCATCAATTTATCTTGTATTATATATATATATATATATATATATATATATATATATATATATATAATATGTTATGTTATCGTGTAATATATTGTGAAATATTATTTTTTATTCGTAATATAATAGTAATATTGGTTTAAAATGTTTTACCATTACCATATATATATAAGTATAATTATAATTTTATAAATATTATTCAAATACATAAATTATTATCAATCAATTATAATGTATGTAGCCTAATCATTACGAAACATAACAATTTGATGTAAGACAATCAAGATGATTATTGCAGCATGACAAATGTATTAAAGAATGTTACAATTTCGTATAATATTTAGAAAATGTCATAATGCAAACTTTTTTTTTTTTATGAAAATTAGAATGGTTCATAATAATTGATGAACATGGTAAGTTTATTTAAAATAATCAAGAAAAAAATTACACAAAGTAATTTAGATAAAAGTTACAACAGATATAACCCTATTATAAACTTTTTATTCTCACGTCTTGATTTTCAAAGCATGGCATACACCCTTCTCATTATATTCGACACTTTAGTATATTTTGTAACAATCTTAGCTAGTATTCGTCACTTCAGTATATTTTGTAATAATGTTAGACTATATGACTCTTATATTCGTAAAACAACAGTCAAATTGACAATTTTGTCAAACATGTTATATTTACTCTACTAGTTTAGTTTCATGTATGGTAAACATTACCATAACTTTAGTATATTTTGTAACAATCTTAGACCAGTATTCGTCACTTTAGTATATTGTCTAATAGTCTTAGACTATATGACTCTTATATTTACACAACTACAATCAAATTGACAATTTTGCAAAGATGTTATACTTGTGCTAATCGTTTAGTTTCATGCATGGTAAACCACTAACTTCGAGAATATGGTTTCTGGATTATAAAAATTAAAAAGTGAACTATTTTTTTTAATAATAATAATAATAATTAAAATAATAGTAATTATTCATAATAAAAATAATGTTAACAAAATATTGATCAGCTCAATTATATAAATTATATTATTGATATCAAAATAGTTATGTCATTATATATTGTTAAATTTAAAAAAAGATTATAAAAGTTAAATTAATTATATTATTATTATTATTATTTATAAAAACAATTTATATATATATATAAAACATGTAACAAGATTTTTGGTCATCTAGATTTACTCACACTTTACTATGGTGATTCTTAATCTTTAAATAAGATTTGTTACAATACTATTGGCCAACACCATGGCTTATTAATACTACTTGCTCAAAACCAATAACTCATTATTATATGACACATGTTTAATTAAAAGTAGGCACAAAACTACTTTAGCTTCCTTGTAATTAAATGAATTAAATAGAAAAAGTATCATGTGAATAAGTGTCATATAAAATGGTTTTCAGGTCTTCGATAGATGGTGGTTAGCTGCATTGTTAAGGCACTTTTAGATGTTAAATCATTTGTTCAATTCCCATATAAAATGAGTTATGACATTTTGAGCATGTAGTGTTTCAAAACCATGATTTTTGCAAATAATAGTGTAACAATGTCTTATTATAAATTAATAGTATCAATGTGAAAATGGATATGAATTTGTATGATCAAGAATTTGAATTTGTTATATAATTTATATACTAGTACCATCGCATCAAATATTAATGTGGTTCATATAGTCAAAGGCTTCCTTTGTATCTAAAATTGATAAATATATAATAATAAAAATTATTGCAACAAAATATTATTATTAACTATTGCATCAAAAAAAATTCAACTTTGATTTTACTTAAAACCTTTAAGAATCTCAGTCCTTGAATCCTTAAGAACCCCTAAGAATCTTAGATTTTAATTTTACTTAAAATGAAAGTGTTGAAGAGTTTCTATCCTTTAGAGTTTCTGTCCTTTAAAACCAAGATATTAAGTAGTTTTTCTAAAATTAAATTTATTAAAAGTCAATGCAAACTAATAAACTTTCTAACACAATGCAGCCATTTATAATCATTCAACCAGTCACACTAAACATATGTTGAGCATATTTCCTTGAGAATGAATCTATGCCATCAATTAAAAAATTAAAAAATAAAACAACAAATCCTCATCCACCTTAAATTGAAATAAGAAACCTTCACCTAATTAATTATTTTTACATTTAACAATAATTATAATTTTAAAAAATATTAGTTAATTTTTATTTTTATATTTAACAATAATTATAATTTTGAAAAATGTTGAAATTTAATTATTTTTTATTTTTTATTTTTTTTTATATTTTAGTAATGAGAAATATATAATAAAATAAATATTTTTAACATTTAATTAATTTATAAAGCTAAACTCGTTTTGATATAAAAAGTTTCCCTAGTATTAATTTACATTTCCATGATTGTAACATTAATTCAGATTTTCTTAATTTATAGATTAATGAGCATTTCATATAAACAAAACAGTATAGTTTGACGACGATCGAATTTGTGGATCAAAGTCAGTCCTTTTTCTGAAGCCTAAATATTTATCCAACTATAGTAACAGAGCGAGAGCAGCATCCCCGAATAAAAGTATCTGCGGAAAAGGAATCAACAATGTCAACTGCACGTTAAAATTAAAGAACTGTAAACTAATAATCTTCCTCATCTTTAGTTTCTTTCTGCAATTCTTTATAGAAAAATGCTTAATAGTTATACTACAGCGCTGATGTTTTCAGTTGTTGCACTTTTAAGGAAGGCGTCCTGTAATTGAATTCCATACTCTCGAGTCTCAATGCCGTATCTCTTCTTCTGTTGATTCTGAATTTCCCATATGCGCAGAAGTCGTTTGATGCACTCAGCTAAACTGTATAAAATAAAAAAATCAGCTAACAATGATTAATTGCCAAAATATTGATGATTGATCAAACCAGGTTATTTGAATCGCTAATACCTAATTATGCCCATTCAGCTCAACTTTTAAGATATAATCGGCATAGAATACGATTCCATCCAACATTCCTTGTATGGTGTTTACTTTTTGAAAAAAAAAATAATGTTCGTGGGAGATAATACAATAGTGAGTGTAAGTTATGTAGGTTTAGTTTGTGCGTGGAAAAGTTTATTTTAGTATGAGTTTGTATGAATATATTGGCAGGAGTTGAATAGGTTCACATTTATGTTATTGTAATTTGCAGGCCAAAAGTCAGTTTGACTGTATATGTGAGAAAAGTTAATGATTAAAATTTCAATTGTGTGTGTATTTTGTTTTTTCCATCTCTGCCTTTCCCATCAATGTTAGGTATCTGAACTGGCAAGGAATAGTAGTTACTAAAACTATTAACAACAACAAAAGAAATGTAACGCCGGCGGTATTGAGTGGAGTGACCTGATTAGGTGCCATATCAACCTAACCTCTCCTTTACATCATGTGCAGATTTTGAGGTTGGGGGGAGGGGCGGTTTTCTAAAAATATCACATTGAGTTATCTCTGTCAATCTCGTTCCCACGTTGATTATACCTGGCACAGAATAGTAGTTACTAAAACTATTAATAACAACAAAAAAATGTAACGCCGGCAGTAGTGGGTGAACCGTGGAGTGACCTGATTAGGTGCCATATCAACCTAACTTCTCCTTTACATCATGTGCAGATTTTGAGGTCGGGGGGTGGGGGGTTTTCTAAAAAATATCACATTGAGTTATCACTGTCAATCTCGTTCCCACGTTGATTATAGGAAATAAATTAATGTAGGAATCTGCAAGCATATATGCAATTGGAATTGGACGGTAACAACAGAATCGAAACATGTTTCCTCAGGATTTGATTTGATATCAATATAAAATGAGAATCTCTCCTATCATATTTCTACAGGTGCTATATTCCATCAAATGACCTAATTAAAAATAGATCCCTCGTGGAATCTGGAATAGTTCAGAAACAAAAAATTTAAAACTTGAAAGTACATTAAAGCGTGGAACTGCAATATTCCATCATACTTCGGATTTTGTATAAGGAAACATTTAAAAAGAGATCCCACCTGGACTCTCCAATGGTTCAGAAATTAAAATGAATTCCTGAAAGTACATTAAAGTGCCGATCTAGTAGGCCCTCTGAAACTTAGTTGTTAAGAAAATAGAGGCAACACGGAGTATAATCAGGTGCACAACTTCACACTGTACCTGCTTATTGTGCCTACAACACTTTTTCTGAAGTCAAAATGTTCCACTGTTGTCGTGCTTAATGACATTTTGGAATAGAATGTGCGTTCCCTCACAATTCCAGCATATGCCTAAGAATATATCTTTCAAACGTGTAAAAGCATTCCAGAAAAGAAAGTTAGCTGCGATTCTTTTCGCAGAATATATCTCGAGACGTGTAAAAGCATCCAGAAAGAAATTAACTGAGATACTTTTCAACTTCTGAATGTGTTTGAGGCAAGGGCGAGACACTTTCCACTGTTCCTAAATTTAGGAACAGTGCGATACAACGGATCGCCTTAGACCAGTGGGAGTTGGTGGAAGTATGACTCTATCTCATAATAATCAAATAAAACGTCATAAGTGACACCTAGTTTTATGAGACTGCCTCTCGTGCTGCCCACAATGTAGAGGTATCTTCTTAATCCTCTAATTTTTTATATATTCACTCGCTTACAATAATAAATATATAAAATCTTGCTTTTGAGATTCCCATATGTGGTAAGTAACTAACGTGTGACCCTTATTTCCTTGTAGGTATTGATCATGAATAATATTTCCAAAAGTTGAATAATGATAATATCTATTTAAGGCAGATAATTTATAGATTTTATAAGGTCTAATAAATTTATTTTAAATCATAAATATTTATTTATTTATTTTTTTAAATTAATTCATTTTTAAAATTTTTAAATAACTTCTATAACAAAACACTTGAGATTTTGTTTTATTGATTTCGATTCATCTTCGATTTGCGTGAAGCTCCTTTCCACATGGACGGTAGGGGTGCCCGTGTCCATGCCCATGCCCATGCCCAATGTATCATCAACAAATTTTGGATGAGTTAATGGAAGGTTTGATATGAATAATTGAAGTTTCTTGATTTTCTTCTTAGTGTTCCATTGCTAATATGGAAATGAGTAGAGAGGGAACACCGTTAATTGTTAACGGATGCTTTGGGAGGATTTAAGTGGAGTATTAGGGGAGACAATTACAAGGATGGAGAGGAAACACGATGATAGCAGTCTATTCATACATTCGATCCATGGTATCTCAAATCCAAACGATTTTGAGAATGTTGAAGGGATACTACTAGTTGCTTAGAGAAGGCTTTTGGGAGATTTAACTTCAGTAGCAAGCTAGAATTCTTAGAGATTTTTAGAGAGTAGATAGTTTCATGGGTGACCATAATGACATTTAGGATTTGGAATCCTTCTACATAGCTCGTTTGTCTAGTGAAATGAGTCATGGAAGGAGAGGTTTAAGCCTATTGTCTATGATTTTGGCAATAACTTTGTATATGACATTGCATAAGGAAATGGACATGTATCTATTCAGATCCTCCACCCTGTCTTTCTTCCGCACTAGTGTGATGAAGGTGGTGCCTAAGGATTTTAGATTGGATTTTGTTTTTCTAGATTCTTCCGCTATCTGAGAAACCTCTTGGCCCACTATAGAACAACAATTTTGGAAAAATTCTTTGGTAAATCCATCTCGGTCAGGAGCTTTGTTATAGGGTATCACTTGTGTTATGCCACTAGCTCACAAGACAGAAGAAAAGATAGATCAAGGGCTTAAAAATTATCCTCTTCGAGGGGGAAACCTCCTTAACAATACATAAATGAACAATTCTTGGATGATACAAATGGAAAGACCTCCTTTTTATATATAGGAGTCTAAGGGGTCACAATATAATCAGATCCTACATAACAATAATAATTTAAGGGCACAACGATAACAATATTATGCTTCAATGGGGCACAAAAATAACAATATAGGGTTACACTAACAATAACGAGAAGGGGGATAAACTAGTATTATAGGTACCTAATATGCAGCTTTCCTTCAAAAAAGTGTTGTCCTCAATGTTTGAGTAGTTTTGGATGCTTCTGTATAAAATTTTCATTGTCCCATGTGGAATCTTTAGTGGATAATTTCATCCACTTAAAGAGATACTCTGAAATTCATCGATTTCGTAGCTGTCCACTTCTTTTTTCTGCGATTGCTTTGGGCTCAAATGTGATTTTTCCTTCTTCATCAAGTTCTGGCAACACTGTTTGAACTGGGAGCTTGTAACTGATAACCTTCTTTAAGTGTGAAACATGGAAAATGAGGTGTAATCGGGAAGATGCAGGGAATTCCAATTTATATGCCATAGTATCAATCTTTTCAGACACCTTGTAAGGACCATAGTACTTGGGTCATAATTTATTATCCTTCTTAACTTGCTTAAGGGACATTTGTTTGTATGGTTCTAGCGGTAAAAATACCAAGTCACTTACATCAAAACTTCTTTCACTCCAATGTTGATTTTCAAGTCCTTTCATTCGATTCTATGCGAGAGCGAGTTTATCCTTTAATAGTTGGAGAAGTTGTTATTGATGCTCTATGTGATCTTCCACTACTTGAACCTTAGAATTTTCTCTTAGATATTATGTGATGGACGGTGGATGATATCCATGGGGTAATTCTTGTTGCAGTATGGAAGGAAGTGTTATACCACCATTTAGCTAGAGGTAACTGCTCAACCCAATGTGTTTTTTTATCAGATACAAAGAAACAAAGATATCCTTCCAAACATTTGTTCATTGTCTAAGTTTTCCCATCAGATTGAGGATGATAAGATGATCTATGAGTTGATTGAGTACGAAAACAAGAAAATAATGTCATCCAAAAATTTCTAGTGAATATTGGATCTCCATCACTTACAATAGTCATTGGGTTTCCGTGTAGCTTTTGAATTGTTTCCATAAATGTAGTAACAATTGTACTGACATTAAAAGGATGAGATAAGGCACAAAAGTGTGCATACTTGGTAAGTCTATCAACTATCACCATGACAGCACTCTTTTCTTTAGACTTGGGTAAACTTGTGATAAAATTGATTGAGATGACCTCCCAATGATGGCTTGGAATTGCTTAAGGTTGTAACAGACATGGGGTCTTATTATCTCAACTTTATTTTATCGAAGAACCAAACATTCTACCACAAACTTCTAAATATCAGATTTAGGTCCATCCCAAAAAAAATTCCTTCTTGACCCTCTCATAAGTTTTTAAAAATATAGAGAGCCCTCTTAAGGAGGAGCTGTGAAATTCCAAAAGAATCTTTTGTTTGAGTTGGGAATTCTTACAAATATATAAGCGATATTTGTATCATAATCAATCATTTTTCCAGCTAAATGTATCAAATGTATTGGGATCTTATTGCGAATTTTGAATGAGTGTCCACAACTCTTCTTCATTCTTCCATTCATCCCTTGTTTTGGTTATCAAATCAAGTTGGATAATAGAAATGGAACAAAGCAATGCTTCCACATACTCATCCTTTCTTGAGAGTGCATTTGAAAAAACATTTTGCTTCCGTTTTTTTGTAGATGATCAAAGTCATAACCCCAAATCATTGTGACCCATTTCTCTACTCTTTTGAAGATAATATTTGCTCGAAAAAGTATTTAAGAAAATCATGATCTGTTCTTACCTTGAAATGTCTTCCCGATAGGTAAGGTCGCCATTTCTTTAGTGCATGTAGTATTTCCAACATTTCCTTCTCTTAAATAGGTTTTTCTAAATACTTTCCTTTGATTGGATGACTTTGAAAAACAACAGGTCTTCCTTTTTGCATTAAAACAACATTAATTCCATTTCCTAAAACATCACATTCCGCAATAAAGGTTTTTGTGAAGTTTGTCGTAGCTAAGACCATTTATTGGCACATTTACTCTTTAATATGTTCAAAGGCCTTGGTTTCTTTTGGAATTGAATAAAATGCATCATTATTCAGTAATCTTATTAGAAGTGTTGTTATTCTCTCATAGTACAAACTTTCAATAAAACCCTGTCAACCCGAGAAATCCTCGAAAATGTTTTATGGTTGTCAGGATTTTCCATCCTTAATGGATTTAATTTTATGAGGGTCTACCTTAACACACTCATGAGATACAATATGACCCAAATATTCCACGTCCTATACTCCAACGAAATATTTCAAGGTTTTTGCATATAATTGTTTCTCCTCCAATAATTTAAGCGCCCTCTCAACATGTTGAGCGATGATCCTTCAAAGACTTGTTGTAGATTAGTATATAATAATAAAAATACTAACACAAATATTCTAAGAAAGGATTTGAAAATGGAATTCATCAAACCTTGAAATGTGGAAGGTGCATTAGTAAGGCCAAAAGGCATGACCAAAAATTCATAATGACCCTCATGAGTTCTAAACATTATTTTCAAAATGTCTTCATTATTCATTCTAATTTGATGATATCTTGAATGAATATCCATCTTGGTGAGGTAAATTTCTCCATGTAATTCATCCAAAAATTCAACAATGGCAGGAATGAGAAATTTAACTTTAATAGTGAGCTTGTTGAGCTCCCTATAATTTGGACACATACACCATGTTCAATCCTTCTTGTGCACCAATACTACTTGAGCAGAGAAAGAACCTTTCCTAGGTTGAATTATACTAGCCTGTAGTATTTTTGTAACCATCAGTTCAATTTCACTCTTTTGGGCATACGGATATCTGTAAGGCATGTGTTTCGAGGAACACTTCCTGGACTCAAATGACTAGCATGATCATAATCATGAATAGGTGGGAGGCCTTTGGAAGTGCTAAATACATTGGAATGATTTTCCAAGACTTTTGAAGATCTCAAGAAATAGATAATTTTGATGTTTAAATCTCTAGGGAGCATAATTGTGCAATTACGCCTTGTTGTTATTTCTTCAAAAGGTTTGTCGTCCCATTAGAGGTGATTATCTTTATTGTTTTTCTTGTGATACCACTTAATTCAACTTGCTTTCCTTCCCAACGAAAATTCAAGAAATGTTCTTGAAAATTAAAAGATATCGTCCCTAAAAATTGTAACTAATTGACTCCAAGTACAACATTAGCACCACCCATTAGAATAGAGATAACTAGACTATTCAACACATATTCTCCAATGGTTATCTTAATATTATGGCACTTTCCAGAGCAACTTATAGGTCCTCCATTTGCAACCATCACTTGACACTCTTGTGCTAGATATAGGAAGCAATTCAATTCCTTGGGTATATTACAATGAATAAGATTATGGCTACTACCTGAATCAATCAACACTATTAAATTTTCCTTCTTGACATATCCTTATATATTGAGGATTTGGGGACTGGTAATTCCTGCCAATGCATTATAAGATATAGTATGATTCATTCCTTCTTTCTCTAGGGCTGGCTCCTGATATATATCCTCCTCTTTTGATTTTTCTTGTTCCTTTTCTTCCTCCTCTTCACAATCTATGTAAAATAGTTTATTTTCAGCACACTTATGACCTTTAGTGTATTTGCGATCATAGCTGTAAAAAATTATTTTATCCCTTTTTTCATCCATTTTTTGTCGTGTCAACCTTGTAGGTTGTGGAAGGCTAGGATCAACAATACTTCCATATTTATGGATGTGAGTGGTAGACTTCCTTGTTTCCATAATTTTCCATTCTTTTCTTACTACATGAATTCCTTTTCAAGTGAATCAAGTTCCCAAAGATGAACTTCATGATGGATGTTGTCATTTAAAGTCCTAATGAAGACATCAATCATATGATCCTGGTGTTGTAGCGGCCACAACCACCCTCCAAAATTTTTCCTTAGCCTCATTTTGGAGCCTCCCTTCCAACCTTCACAATAGCTTGCCTTGCTTCGTCAAGTTCACAACCTTCAGTGTCTTTCTTGTAAAAAGGTAGCCTGTCGGTCACAACTTGATCCATTCCCCTCACAATATGTTCACTCTGAATTAGTCTAGCTGCCAGCTGAGCAGCTTCCCCTTGAAAATTGCGCATTTCTAGAGAGAAATCCAGCATTCCATCCAGAAATTGTGCAATCCTCTCTGGCAGCCTACTGGGCTCCAGGATTGCACAATCCTACCTACTAGCACTCCCAGCAGGATTTGTGCAAATTTCCCCAACAAGGTTTTTCAGCCCAAAATTTGCGAAAATCTAGGCAGCAGTCAGCTTCTCTGCCTAGAAATTGCACAAATACCCTGGGCATCCACCCAAGCTCCCCGCTAGAAATGCGCATTTTTCTCTAATAGTTGAGCAGTATCTTGCATGTGCAGTTGAGTTGACTGGCTCCCTCTAGGACTGAGAAGAATAGATTTGCATCCATGGGCTTCCTCTTCCAAGGAAACATGCAAGGGCATCCCTTGTTTCTAGGATCTCTGTTTAGCAGTTGGAGGTTAAATGCAAGGAGAAATTCTAAAACCTCCCACCAAGTGTCGCTTCCCATAGATTCGTGGCATGCACATCACAACCTCGATGTTATCAAAACTCATCAACTAGATGCTACAGAGCTCATTCCTCACATCTACCTTGTATATCTCGCATCCCAAATCAAATATAGGAGTGGTCGGCACATTTAGCTCAGTTGTTTTGGGGCAAGCCCGCTTCTCATGCCTTATGCTGCATTTCTATAATTTTTTGTATTTTTGTTTGTGGGAGAGTTGTTTACTTGATTTCTTTGAGCGCTTGTTTTCGTTTACATGTATACTAGCTTAACCTAGCTCTGTTTCAACTTTCGTTTCTATCTCATTGTTGTCACATGGATGAAACTATTTTGCATGGATATTTGCCCAACCCACGAACTGCCTCACCCACATGCATGTTGATATGTTTGTTGAATATTTCATTCACATTTTACATGCAATGTTAATCACTTCTGTTATCACTTTTGTCGCCATGCATTCACTGACTTACTTGCTCTCAACTTCTCGTCAATGAGTCAGGCCAACCTTGGACTGGGCTCTGCCTTCACCAAGGCTACATTGCGCAATATAGGAAAGGAAGGCTCAACTTCCTCTCTATATTTGCACATTTTTCCCTAGCACTAGCCTGCAGGACTATTTTGTGCATTTCTAGAGGACAGTGGCTGCTTGGCCCAAGAAATTGCACAAATATGTCCCTAGGCCAATAGTCTTCCCCAACTGGAATTGTGCATTGCGCAATTCCAACAGTCAATAGCCAGAATGGATTGTGCATTGCACAATTCCAATAGTCAGTCAGTCTCCCAGCAACCTAGACCATTCCTTCTACAGTCTTGGCATTCGGTCTCCCGACCTCCCCGCCAAAATTGCACAACCTTCATGATCATGCACTGAGGTATGTTGCAAGTCAATTCTCATGTTCATTTTAGTTTTCAACTAAAATATTTCTTGTCGTAAGTATTGCCATGTCTTCAAGTATCCCAGGTGTTCATCTGCCTCTCAGAAGTATAGGTACAATGGTTTCTAGGAGAGCAGAGACAAAGACACCATTCAGAACACAATTGGGGATGTAGTCAATCAAGTGTCCATAGAATTGCCTATCCACAAAGACATCAAGTTGTTCATAGACAAGGACATCTGGCAGTAACATCATGAACAACAGCTGAAGGAAAAATACCGAATGGAGCGAACGTAATGAATGCAGTGAATGCAAGAGGAAGGTTTTTCACAATACGAAGGCTAAACAAAGTTGCAAGATCAAGCAAATCCACTGATAATGAAAGCAACTTTAGAGACTTGGGCTATGAAGTGACGGCACGACATGAAGATCACATGAAGGTAGAAGATTTAACAAAGAAGGAGTTGCATGTGTTGAAGTAGTAACTCAGGAAGAGCTTGAAGCTGCACAGATAGACGAATGAGTTGCAATAGGAACATGAACAACAATGGGCACGACATGCACTCACGGAGGAAACTGTGCCCGTAAAAGTTAAGCATGCATCCTAGTAGCTGACATAGAGCAGACATGGTGAGTAGTGTTTTTGATCTCATGCAAGGGATTCAGCAACATGTATATTGTTTAGTGCACGCATGCAATCCAGTCCATTCAACACACTCACCAAGGCGAAGACAAGAAGCAAGTCTAACTGGGGCTGAACATGCACTTCAGAAAGTTGATGTGCATGACCACCAACACACACTTGAAGGTCAGCACGACCACTATGCATTAGTGTGTTGTTGGTTCAACCATACCCAAGAAGACCATGTGCATGTTAGCATGTGATTTGGATGAACGGGCCGAACCAATGCACCGGCTACAACTGAGGCAACAGTTTGCTTCAGCAAGATGTCAACATGAGGTACATCCACACCATCACGAATGACAAAGCTTGGCATCAGCTCACCATATTCACCATCACAAGCATGTTAAAGAGTTGGTCTCACAACAACGAACTGAGTGTCAGTGATGTCTGTCAAGGCTTGCTCAAGCCATGCTGTCTCACATGAGTACATGTGCATTGTAATGTTGAGTCATGTCAAGGGTAAGTCGAGTGTCAACAATTGGATGTAACAATCATAGAGCATGTGAAGAGCCATGAGGGTAGTTGAACTATCAAAAAGGGGAATGTCAAGGGTCACCCCACCCTTTTCTATAAATAGTCACTCATATCTCATTGTATAGGCTTAGTGTCAACTAACATTCTACAAAGACTATCTTGAAGAAGGCTTGGACAGTATTGTAACACACATTGGCTTCTCCACTACACAGAGCTAGTACATCTCTTTGGAGTAGCAGGCAGATGTGGCTGTAATGTTCCAATGTTGGGGCTAGCAGGTTTACATGGATGTATTGTATGATTGTGACTTACACATCTTTATAGAATAAGAGCCAACACATTTTCATGCATATGTTGTTATTGTAGTTGGACTGCTACAGTTTCTTTAAGGATATTTGTGTTTAACTAACGTACTTTTGTATGAACTTATTCACATGAAATTATATGAATCTTGTTATTAATGTGTTGCATTTGTTGTTAATGTTGTCACCGTCCATGTAGACTGCTCTATCGGACATCAAACAGAACTTTCACTTGAAATCTTGCCATAACAACCGTCGCACTCGTCTTGGACTAATCCGTGAGTGTTGTATGTGTTATGTGACCTTGTATGATGTGACTGCAGCATCCCAGTGGACTGCTCCACCAAAATTTGTGCATGTCATTTGTGTTGTGTGTTCCTAGCTGAGTTGGGGCTGATCACTTTCAACCTAGAACTCACCTTCACCTCCTTCCCCCTTCAAAGTGTTGGAACCTCTCATATACCTTCCTTGACTCACTGCATCAGTCACACCCTTGTTGTTGACAAAGTTATTCTACTTGCCGCTCTGCGACATTGCGGTCAAGGAATTACCTTACGACCCACTGTTGGGAATCCTATACCAAACGGTCTGAGGTCTAATTAGGACTTCTTACCGAGGATATGCCCTTGACATGTTGGTGGGTTCAGCACCGTCAACATTTCTAGTGCTAGAAGGAGGGCCTTATGACAAGTTGTGTCCTCTCATCCAGTTTTGAACCTTTGCATATCTTTCATGGAGTCTTGCACTCTTCTTCCACTGAGGTGTTTTTCAAACCGTGAATATGTCTCCATCTCGGGGAAGATTTTTTATCTCTTGTCCACTCACATGTATGATGGTGAAGGCAAAGTGGCCTGGCCTGAGCATTTACATAACTTTCCTTCCATGATTCATGAGGAAGATGAGTTTTCTGATGAACAGGGCAGTTTGTTGCTTGCATACACACTTTGCAAATATCCATTTCGTTTGGTGCTCGGCCTACCGACTGACACCATGCACTCATTTGAGCACTTTTGTGATCTCATTAAAGATGTGTTCTATCATTTTGATCCTGACCATCTTGATCAGAAACGGTTACAACAACAGAGGGCTCTGCATGAATTCATTATTGATTTTCGGCAGTGCTTCTGTGACTTGGAGTTTCAAGCTCTGAGGAGCCAAATGAAATTTTCTTATCTTTGGGACTAGTTTGAGTATTGTCTTAAGAAATATTCTTGTCCTAAGAGAAAGTTTGAGATCAAGCCTCACTCAACATTCTTTGTTGATGGAGCTGTGTAATCTCATGTGGAAGTAGGCATTGTCTCAACTGATTATCCCCCTTCCTCTTATTTAACAACTCCATCACTGCCTAGTGATGTTGAGGATCATGCTCACACACCTGTTCATCCTTCACACCCTCCCAACATCACTCCACTCAATTTTCATGCAGATTTGGTTGTGAGTCCTCATATGCATTCTTTTCTACAACCTTCATCTTCACACCTGGGTGTTCCTCCGGATGATGTTGTCTTGTGTTCATCCATTTTGGACTCTTCACTTGTTGTGAACAAGGAACAACCCACTGACGGAGTTGGTGTTGCACAACCAACATGCGTTGTCATTCATGAAGAGTATGAGTGGGAGCTTGAGCATCAACACTCGAGGAAGGATGATTGCCTTCCATCTGAACCCCCTCTGTTCTTTCCTAACATCGTTGGTGAACCTGCCATCCATGATTTCTCATGTGTGTCTTCATCCACGGATGCACCCATTGTTGATCTTTTGTAGGACACACAATATGTTAGCCCATCATCCCACAATGGAGAGGACCAATCATTCATTAGTAATTCACTTGATCTTTCATCCACTTTTTCTGAAAATGTAGAGGGTGAACATAGTTCCTCCTCATATACCCCTCTGTGTGATTCATCAAACCATGAGGATGTTGACCAACATCCTAAATTTTCTAATATTGGTTGTCATGATCTCTTCACCTCATCATCCGATCATGATGTTGACTCACTCATTTTTAATCATCTAAGCCACTGGTCTACGAAGATCCATTTGTCAATGAAGTTGAAACCACACAGACTGTCGAGGCACTTCAACCTGAGCTGATGGTTATGTCAGGCCCTCGGTGTCCTGAGGTTGGTTTCACTTCCGATCAAGAAATCGTTCAAACACTCAAGGCTCCTCATCGCTCATCTGTATGCACTCAGGATCAATCTAACACTCAGATTTTACTTCCTCCACTTGAACTACACGATCCCATTTCTCATGCATTGGAGGATTCTTACATTACAAGCACTCGTGTGCGATGCAAGTTATATTTGTTTCTTTTGTTCGCTTGCATGTCACAATCAAGAATGTGCTTATGCTTCAAATTTGCACATAGTATCACACATCACCATGATAAGTGTGTGGACTATCGTCATGCACATTCACTCACCTATATCCCATGGGAACTTTTAATCACAAGTGTGGTTTTATTCATTGTTATATCTTTCTTGCTTGCTGGTTCGCACAACTGAGTTGCTCACGGACCAAGCATTCACCAACATGGGTCTACTAATGCACTAGTGGTTGCATTAGAAGTATCACTTCACGTGATTAGGCCCATGTATTGTTAGTGTAGAAGTAGGAATAGTGTTTTCTTTTAGTTGTTTTCTTGCATGCTTGTTTTCTTACGTGCTTTGTTTGCTTCTTTATTTACTTACTTCACTTTCATTTTTGCTTCTACTCTTGCTTTTCTTTGTTGATTGTTAGTTCATTCACTTGTTTTTTTCATAGGTTAGTTTTGCATGAAACCATGTATGACTCTTGAAGTGAGCTGGGTAAAGTATAGGAGGCCTTGTACAACTATCACTACCTAGTTATCTATCATCTTGCCTCTGTATGATGAGCTTGTTAGTTTTAGTCCATGATACGTCAAAGGAAAATATGTATTGTTTGAAGTGAACCTTGGTGTAAAAAAAACGCTTGCGTGTTAACTAGTGTCACCTTCTCTAGTCGATTGTTTTTGGGTTAACCCTTGTCAGCTCAGCCAAGTAGAGTAAGGTAAGGGGGAAAACCTTAACAGGCATGTTAGAGATACAATAAACTACTTCTCTATTGGAACAACCTCCTCTGCTCTCAATAATTTAGTATCCCTATTTCGCTTCTGAAATGAATAAGTGCTATGGATAGTGAAAAAAAAAAAAAAAAATGAATGAAAAGTCCAAAATGAAAAATGAAAAATGAATAAGGCTAAAGAAGAGAAAGGCTTCCTGTGTAGGAAGGTGATGCAAGTAACTCTGTCGGGGTACTAACTAGGCTTACCGGTAGCAGATCCATTCTTGTGTTCCTATGTGACTCCACCGGGGTACTGTCCAGGCCTACTGGCAGTGGAGCAACACCAGAGATGAAACTAAGACTCTGATGACTATACTGGTTGTGCACCTATATACCCCTCAACCCCAATCGAAACAACTGCATTATCCTGGCTTGGAATGTATGTCAATCGACCAAGGGTTTGGCAGATGCTACATATTACAATCAATTTAGTGTGAAACCAAGATGACTTGAAAACTGAACAACACTTCCAGAGGTGTTAGACTTGATTTTCATGAACAAGGTCCATTCAGAGAGCTAGAGTTCTACCAGTGTGTAGCCAAGTGTTGTAGCAGCTACAACCACCCTCCATAATTTTTGCTTAGCCTCATTTTGGAGCCTCCCTTCCAACCTTCACAACAGTTTTCCTTGCATCATCAAGCTCACAAGCTTCAGTGTCTTTCTTGCACAAAGGTAGCCTGCCGGTCACAACTTGATCCATTCCCCTCATAGGTTGTTCACCCGGACTTGGTCCAGCTGCAGGCTTGGCAACTTCCCCTTGAAAATTGTGCATTTCTTGGGGGCAACCAAACTTCCCTCTAAAAGTTGTGCAATCCTCTCTGGCAGCCTATTGGGCTCTAGGATTGCGCAATCCTGCCTGCCAACACTCCTAGCAGCATTTGCAAAATTTCCCCAGTAAGGCTTCTCAGCCTAGAATTTGTGCAAATCTAGGCAGTAATCAGTTTCTCTGCACAAAAATTGTACAAATCTCTTGGGCAACTGGCCTAGCTGCCAGCTAGAAATGTGCATTTTTCTCTAGCAGTCGAGCAGTCTCTTGGATGTGTAGCTGAGTTGATCGATTCCCTTTGGAACTGAGCAAAACAGACTTGAATGTATAGGATTCTTCTCCCAAGGTAGCATGCAAAGGCATCCCTTGTTTTAGGGATCTATGTTTAGCAGTTGGAGGTTACATGCAAGGAGCAATTCCGAAACCTCCCACAAAGTTTCGCTTCCCCTATATGCGTGGCATGCATTTCACTTACCTCGATGTTATCAAAAATCATCAACCAGACACTTCAGAGCTCATTCCTCACATCAACCTTACATATTTGACATCCCACATCACATCGAGGAGTGGTCGGCACATTCAACTTAGATATTTTGGGGTAAGCCCGCTTCTCATGCCTTGTGTTGCATTTCTATTTAATTTTGTGTTTTCACTTGTGAGACTACTATTTAATTTATTTATTTGAGCGCTTGCTGTCATTTACATGTATACTAGCTCCGTTTTAGTTTCTGTTGCTATCTCACTGTTGTCGCATGCATGAAACTATTTTGCATGGACGTTTGCCCAACCGGTGAACTGCCTCACCCTCATGCATGTTGATTTGTTTGTTGAATCTTTCATTCATGTTTTGCATGAACAGTTAATAAATTTTGCTATCACTTGTGTCACCATGCATTTAGTGACTTACTTGCTTTTAGTTGTGTGTCAGCGAGTCAGGCCAACATTGGCCGGGCTCTACCTTCACCAAGGCTGCATTGCGCAATATGGGAAAGGAAGGCTCACCTTCCTCTCCAGATTTACGCATTCCTACCCAATAATCACCTCCAGGACTATTTTACACATTTCTGGAGGACAATGGCTACTTGGCCTAAGAAATTGCCCAAATTTGTCTCTAGGCTAGTAATTCTTCCTAGCAAGAATTGTGTGTTGCACAATCCCAGTAGTCAGCAGCCAGCCTAGACTATGAATTGCGTAGTTCCAGTAGTCAGTTAGTCTCCCAGTAGCCCAGACTGTGCCTTTTGTAGTCTCGGCAGTCGGTCTCCCGACCTCCCGGCTGAAATTGCAGAACCTTCATGATCATGCACCCAGCTATGTTGCAAGTCAGCTCCCATGTTCATTTTTGTTTTCAACTCACATATTTCTTGTCAGAAGTATTGCCATGTCTTCAGGTATCCCAGGTGTTCATCTACCTCTTAGTAGTACAGGTACAATGTTTTCCAGGAGAGCAGAGACGAAGACACCATTTAGAGCACACTTGGGGATGCAGTTGATTAAGTGTCCATGGACTTGCCTACCCATGAAGACAACAAGTTGTTCATAGATAAGGACATCAAGTAGTAGCATCATAGCGAGTAGCATCATGAATAGCAGCTAAAGGAAGCATACCGAATGCAGCAAACATAGTGAATGAAGTGAATGCAAGAGGAAGGTTGTTGACAATACAGAGGCAAAACGAAGTTGCAAGATCAAGCAGATCCACTGATAATGAAAGCAACATTGGAGACTCAGGCTATGATGTGACGGCGCGACATGATAACCGCACGAAGGCAGAAGATGGAACAAAGAAGGAGTTGCATGTGCTGAAGTAGCAACTCAAGAAGAACTTGAAGCTGCACAGAAAGACAAATGAGTTGCAACAGGAACACAAACAACAGTGGGTGCAACATGCACCCATGGAGGAAACTACGCCTGTACAAGTTAAGCATCCATACCAATAGCTGACACAAAGAAGACAAGGTGAGCAGTGTTGTTGATTGCATGCAAGGGATTTAGGAGCATGCATATTGTTGAGCGTGCGCATGCAATCCAACCCATTCAACACACTCACCAAGGTGAACACAAGAAGCAAGACCAACTGGGGCTGAACATGCACTTTGGTAAGTTGATGTGCATGACCACTAGCACACACATGAAGATCAGCACAAACACTATGCATTGCTACGTTTCCAGTTCAACCATACCCAAGAAGAACATGCACATATTAGCAGATGAGTTGTATGAAGGAGCCGAGCCAATGCACTGGTTGCAATGGAGGCAAGAGCTTGCTTCAGCAAAATTTCACCATGAGGTACATGCACACCAACACGGATGACGAAGCTTGGCATCAGCTCACCATATTCACCATCACAAGCATGTTAAAGAGTTGGTCTCACCACAGTGGACCAACTGTCAGTGATGTCTTACAAGGCTTGCTCAAGCCATGATGTCTCACATGAGTACATGTGCATTATAATGTTGAGCATGGAAAATTTTAGGGGCTAATGTTCGCCCAGTGGGCTAATTTTCCATGATTTTTCCACAAAAAAGATTCGCCAATTTCCAATTTTATAAAAGTCGATTCGCCCAAATTTTAGAATATAAAATTATTTTACCTTAAAAATCGCCAACATTATATAGAGACTATATATAAAATAATTATAAATTTGAATAATTTTACAAATATATCAATAAACATTTATAATTTGCATATTAGGGATTAGTGAGATTCGCCAATGTTTTAAACTTCAAGAAAATTTTCCATCCTTAAAATTTTCCTTGATGTTGAGTCATGTCAAGTGTAAGTCGAGTGTCAACAGTTGGATGTAACAATCATAGAGCATGTGAAGAGCCATGAGGGTAGTTGAACTATCAAAAACGGGAATGTCAAGGGTCGCCCCACCCTTTTCTATAAATAGTCACTCATATCTCATTGTATAGGCTTAGTGTCAGCCAACCTTCTACTAAGACTATCTTGAAGAAGGCTTGGACAGTACTGTAACGTACCTTGGCTTCTCCATTGCACGGAGCTAGTATATCTCTTTGGAGCAGTAGGCGGATGTGGTTGTAATGTTCCACTGTTGGGGCTAGCAGGTTTACATGGATGTATTGTATGATTGCGACTTACACTTCTTTATATAATAAGAGGCAGCACATTTTCATGCATATGTTGTTATTGTAGTTAGACTGCTCTCGTTGATTTAATAATATATGTTGTTTAACTTACATACTTGTGTATGAACTGATTCACATGCAATTATATGAATCTTGTTGTTAATGTGTTGCATTTCTTGTTAATGTTGTCACCGTCCATGTCGACTTCTCTGTCGGGAATCAAACAAACCTCTCACTTGAAACCTTGCCATAACAACCGTCACACTCATCTCAGACTAATCGTGAGTGCTATACGTGTTGTCTTACCTTGTATTATGTGGCTGTCGCATCCGCGTGGACTGCTTTGCCGGAAGCTATGCATGTCCTTTATGTTGTGTGTTCCTAGCCGAGTTGGGACTGATCCCTTTCAAACTGGAACTCACCTTCACGTCCTTCCCCCTTCGAAGTGTTGGAACCCCTCATACACCTCCCTTGACTCACTGTATCAGTCACACCTTTATTGTTGACAAAATTATTCTACCTGCCTTTGTGCGACATCACAGTAAAGGCATTACCTTATGACCCACTGTTGGGACTCCTATACCAAACGGCCTGAGGTCTAATTGGGACTTCTTACAAGGGATATCCCCTTGACATGTTGGCGGGTTCAGCACCGTCAACACCATATGAATACAAATTACCTCCATATGCAATTTCTGGAAGTCCTCAATGTGCTCTGCCATTGAACCCTTTTGTTTGAGATTTATCAATTTTATAAATAAGGTGTTTCTCTTTGTATCCTCATAATGAGCTATCATTTCCTCCATAAAAATTAACCAAATGACTAGTGTTTTATCAAAACAAATCCCTCAATAAATTACAGATTGATTGGGTTCTAAATATAAATATGCAATGTGTACCTTTTGTGTGTGTTGAACATCATGAAGATCAAAATATTCCTCCAATTGTATTATCCATGTTACCGGATACTTGCCATCAAAATTCCTCATATCGATCTTTGGAATACGGTTGGTATTAAAGCTAAAATTGGAGTGTCTAAAATAATAAATCATAATCCTTTTGTTCTCTTTGTGACTTTCATGAAATACCTTGTAACCACTTGGAAGCCTTTCTTGGAGAAGCTTTGTCAGACCTTCCATTTCTCCTTTTAAACCATTCATGTCACCTTTTATTTATATTTTAAACCATCCACGTCAAATTTTGTCTTTTCTTTTAAACCATCCATGTCCCCTTTTAATCTATTCATGGCCCCATTTATTTCATATTAGGTTGTTCTTTGTTAGAGCGGAATTTATTGCACTTGGTTCCGTAACTTGAATATCTCATTTTTGCAATTCTTCCTCTTCATGTTTCATAGTAGATCTTTTTGAGGGCTTTATGGGTATAGAATTATCTTTTTTAGTGACATTTTAGAACCAAATAATAATATCTATGCTTCAATATGCCCTTGGAATCACTTCAAACTAACTTTTCAAACAAAAGTTATGCAATTTTTAAAAAATACACACATTTTTCTTGCTTTTAGGAGCTCGATTTTGAAACAGTTATAAATTTTTAATTTTGGCTCTCCAAGCTTTAGAATTTTTTTGTCTCGTAGCCCTACGAGTCTGCTTTCTAACCCTATTATTCATACCGAGATTTCTAACCCTATTAGTCTACTTTCTAACCCTATTATTCATACTGAGATTTCTAACCCTATTAGTCTACTTTCTAACCCTATTAGTCTGCGTTGAACCTTGGGTCCGAATTTCAGAGCTTTTCGCGCTATATTTGCGGAGATATGATCTGAGGAAGTTGGTCTTTTTGCAGACTCCTGAATTACATTCAAAACAGGTGACCTGGGGAAAATCGTCATAACTTTCTCTCTGGGTATCCGATTGAAATTTCATAAGAAGGTACATCAAGAGGATGGACTTTAATTTCTTGTATATCGTTTTTAGAACCAAAGATCAAAAATTGTACACGTGGCACTTCATACAAGTTCGCTCTTCTGGAAAGGTCTATAATCAGGTCATCTTGGGAGATTGTGCATAATGCTTTCTTGGAGAATCCAATTTGGATCAGACTGGTGGCATTGTAAAGACGACACAGAGAGCTACTACAGGTCACAAATTTAGAACTAGATGATTGGAAAGTACAGAGATACATCAGAGGCAATATCGAGCTCTTACAAAGTGAAAAAAGGTGTGTATTTTTTTAAATTTTTTCTTAAGCTTGGTTTGAAAATTTATTTTGAAGGAATTCAATGGGCATAGTAGAGCATTATTATCAATAACTGATGCCCCAAGGAAATAAAATGCAAACACCTGGTAAGGAACCTGAAAGCTCTAGCATGACTCATGAAGAAGAGGAAGAAATGCTACATGATATATCAAAATTACAAGAACAAGTGCAACAAATGTCATGCTCACAAAAGTTAAAAGAAGCTAAGATAAATGGCATGGAAGCTAAGATGAATGGCATGAAGGCTAAGATGGATAATTTGAAGATAGATTTGAACACAAATTTGAAGACAGGCATGGCAGATTTGAAGACAGATTTGACAAATTTTCTACAAGAAATACTTACTAAGGGTGAAAAGGTAGTAAAGGAAACTCATGATGAGAACAAAAGAAATGTTAATCATGATCCCATAGATGCTAATGGTGGATCGAAGAATCACCATATTCCAAAAATCGATATGAGGAAGTTTGACGGCAAGGATCCCGCCACATGGATATTATAGATGGAGCAATTCTTCGATCTCAATAATGTGAAAAACGCACAAAAGGTACGTATGGCAACTGTATAGTTGGAACCAAATCAGTTTGTATGGTATCAATGGCTTTATTCTCATAAACAATTTATCACTTGGGCAATTTTTACAGAAGAATTGATAGCACATTATGAGGATACAAAAGCAACACTTTTTTTAGCTAATTGATAAGTCTCAAACAAAAGGGTTCAATAATGGAGCACATTGAGGAGCTCCAAAAATTGAACATGAGGGTAAAAGATATTCCAGAGGAGCATAGGATTGATGTGTTCATAGGGTCTTTAAAGGATAATATCCAACATGATGTTCGCCTTTTGGAACCTGATTCATTAGAGAAGGCATTCAAGTTAGCAAGAAAAATGGAAAGCAAAATTATGGCAACTAGGAAGCATACCACTCACAACTATAAAGACGGAAGTGTTGTTGCCCCTAGTCTTCCACAACCTACAAGGTTGACACCACAACAACTGGAAGAAAAAAGAGAAAAAGTGCTTTGTTACAGTTGTGATAGCAAATACACAAAAGGTCATAAGTGTGCTGAGAAGAAATTATTCTACATAGATTGTGAAGAGGAAGAAGAAAAGGAGCAAGAAAGGTCAAAAGAAGAGGATATACTCCAGGAACAAAGCCTAGATGAAGAACAAATAAATCCGACCATATCTTGTAATGCATTGGCGGGAATTACCACTCCTCAAACCATCAAGATAGAAGGACAAATCAAGAAGAAAAAAGTAATAGTGTTGATTGATTCAGGAAGCACCCACAATTTTATTCATTGTAGGGTAGCAAAAGAATTGTATTGCTTCCTATATCTAGCACCAGAGTGTCAAGTGATGATTGCAAATGGAGGAACAATAAATTGCTCTGGAAATTGCCATAATATCAAGCTATCCATGGGAGAATATGCATTGACTAGCCCAATGCTTTCCATTCCAATGGGAGGTGCTGATGTTGTACTAGGAGTCCAATGGCTACAATCCTTGGGTACAATAGCTTTTAATTTTCAAGAACTTTTAATCAAATTTTCTACGGAAGGAAAGGAAGTTGAATTAAGGGGTATTGCGGGGAAACCAGGAAAGATAATCAGCTCTAATGGCATGACAAAGCTTCTAAAAAAGGAGCAAAGAGATGTAATTGCACAATTATGTTCGCTAGATGTTTCCACATTGGAATCATCTATTTCTCCAAATCTCCAAAAAGTCATGTACAATCATTCCAAGGTATTTGAGACTCCCAAAGGTCTCCCACCTATGCGTGATCATGATCATGCTATTCATCTGATTCCAAGAAGTGTTCCTCCAAACATCAGGCCGTACAGATATCTCTATGTCCAAAAAAGTGAAATTGAACGTATGGTTGCAGAAATGGTAGTTGCTGATATAGTTCAACCGAGTCAAAGTTCTTTCTCAGCTCCAGTAGTATTGGTGCACAAGAAGGATGGATCATGGCGCATGTGTCCGGATTATAGGGAGCTCAACAAGCTCACTATTAAAGATAAGTTCCCCATTCCTGTCATTGATGAATTACTGGATGAATTGCATGGATCAATTTACTTCACCAAGTTGCATCTTCGTTTGGGATATCATCAAATCAGAATGAAGATTGAAGACTTTCCAAAAATGGAATTTAGAACTCATGAGGGTCATTATGAATTTTTGGTCATGCCTTTTGGCCTTACCAATGCACCTTCAACATTTCAAGGTTTGATGAATTCAATTTTCAAACCATTCCTTAGAAAATTTGTGTTAGTATTTTTTGATGATATACTAATCTACAGCAAGTCTTGGAAGGATAATGTTGAACATGTTGACAGGGTGCTACAACTATTGGAGGAGAAACAATTATATGCAAAAAGATCCAAATGTTTCTTTGGAGTCCAGGAGGTGGAATATTTGGGTCATATTGTATCTCATGAAGGAGTTAAGGTAGACCCTAGCAAAATTAAAGCCATCAAGGAATGGAAAATCCCCACATCCATAAAGCATCTGCGAGGATTTCTTGGGTTGACAGGGTATTATCGCAAGTTTGTTAAGAATTATGGGAGAATAGCAGCACCTCTAACAACATTATTGAAGAAAGATTCATTTTCATGGACTCCGGAGGCAACAAAGGCCTTTGAACATCTTAAAGAGGAAATGTGCCAAGCACCGGACTTCACAAAGACCTTTATTGTGGAATGTGATGCTTCAGGAAATGGAATTGGTGTTGTTCTAATGCAAGATCAAAGACCCATTGCTTTTGAAGGTCGTCCAATCAAGGGAAAGTTTTTAAGCAAAGCTATTTATGAGAAGGAAATGTTGGCAATACTCCATGCACTTAAGAAATGGCGACCCTACCTAATGGGAAGACACTTCAAGGTAAAAATGGATCATGATAGCCTTAAATACTTTTTAGAACAAAGGTTATCCGGTGAAGGGCAACAAAAGTGGGTCACAAAGATGTTGGGTTATGACTTTGAAATCATCTACAAAAAAGGGAAGCAAAATGTGGTGGTAGATGCACTCTCAAGAAAGGATGAGGATGTGGAAGCATTGTTGTGTGCCATTTCTATTATCCAACCAGATTGGATAAACTAATCAAGGGAGGAATGGAAGAATGACGAAGAAGTGTGGGAACTTATTCGAAAGCTACAACAAGATTCCAGTACTTCTGATACATTTAGTTGGCAAAATGATTCGTTATGGTACAAAGATCGTTTATACCTCTGTAAGAATTCCCAGCTAAAACAAAAGATTCTTATGGAATTGCACACTTCTCCCATAGGAGGGCACTCAGGATTTTTAAAAACTTACCACAAGGTTAAGAAGGATTTTTTTTGGGATGGCCTTAAATCAGATATTCAAAAGTTTGTGGCGGAATGTTTGGTTTGCCAACAAAATAAAGTTGAAACAATTAAGACACCAGGTCTATTACAACCTTTATCCATTCCAAGCCAACTTTGGGAGGAGGTTTCAATGGATTTTATCACAGGTTTACCCAAGTCTGAGGGAAAGAGTGTCATCATGGTGGTAGTTGAAAAACTTACCAAGTATGAACACTTTTATGCATTATCACATCCATTTAAAGCCAGTACAGTTTCTACTGCATTTATGGAAACAGTTCAAAAGCTACATGGAAACCCAAAGATTATTGTAAGTGACAGAGATCCCATTTTCACTGGAAATTTTTGGACAAAATTATTTTCTTCTCTTGGTACTCAGTTAGGTCATAGCTCATCTTATCATCCTCAATTTGATGGGCAAAATGAGATAGTAAACAAATGTTTGGAAGGATATATTCGTTTCTTTGTATCTGATAAACAGACACAATGGGTCAAATGGTTGCCTCTGGCTGAATGGTGGTATAACACTTCCTTCCATACAGCAACAAAAATGACCCCATTTATGGCACTTTATGGGTACCAACCACCATCCATCACATCATATTTAAGAGAAAATTCTAAGGTTCAGGCAGTGGAACATCACATTGAACATCAACAACAAGTCCTCCAACTCTTAAAGGATAACATCGTGTTGGCACAAAATAGAATGAAACAACAGGCAGATCAACATCGCAGTGAAAGAAGTTTTGATGTAGGTGATTGGGTATTCCTACGGCTACAACCATATAAGAAAATGTCCCTAAATCAAGCTAAGAAGGATAATAAATTATCACCAAAGTATTATGGTCCGTACAAGGTGTTGCAAAAGATTGGTACTATGGCATACAAATTGGAGCTTCCTGCAGATTCTCGATTGCACCCAGTTTTCCATGTTTCATGTTTAAAGAAGGTTATAGGCGGCAAGCTCCCAATTCAAACAATATTGCTAGAACTTGACGAGGAAGGAAAAATTATATTGGAACCGGAAGCAGTCACAGAAACAAGAACTCGACAGATACGAAATCTATCAAATTCAGAGTATCTTATAAAGTGGAAGAAATTATCGGCTAAAGATTCCACATGGGAGGATGAGAATTTTATGCAGAAGTATCCAGAACTACTCAAGCGTTGAGGACAACACTTGTTTGAAGGAGAGGGGCATGTTGGGTCCCTATAATACTAGTGATTACCCCATTACTATTGTAGTTATACCTCTTATTTATATTGTTGTGCCCCTATTACCACCATATTGTTATTTCTGTGGCCCATAGAATCCCTCTATTGTTATTTTTGTGGCTTTATATTATTATTATTAGGTCGGCTGGATTATATTGTGACTCCTTAGACTCCTATATATAGACAGGAGGTTTTGTCATTTGAATCATCCAATAATTGTTCATTTATGTAATGTAAAGGAGGTTTCCCCCTCGAAGAGGCTGAATTCTAAGGCGTTGATCTATCTTTTCTATCTTTTCTTGAGCTGGTTACATAACATGTCACCACTAATATAGTGAGTTGACATATGGGCCATTTAAAAAGTCTCCAAGATAAATAGGGAGTAACCAAATAGAAGGGTTTATAACTCATATTTATTGGATGGTTTTTGTGCAATATATAATTTAATTATGAGAAAATGATGGAAATAAGTGCCATGTTTAAAGATAATATGTTTCTACTTCTTGAAACAAACCTCAATTTGTCTTCCCTACCTTTTCTTTTAGCATATCCTTCATGGATTAATGATTTTGAGAGGGAATAGAACTAAAATAGTGTATTTTTTCATTTATTTTTAAGAATATTTAAAAAGAGTTAAAAGTTCACTCAACAAGGTTTATTTTCCATATGGTCGACTTAGTTAAAGATATATTTAAAATATTCTTGATATGGTATCCTTATCATAGTTTAGTAAGAAGAAGAAATTCATAAAATATATCTTATCATATTTCATTATGTAGTGAGTATGAGAAGAATTAAAATGGAGCTTGTCTTGGAGAAATGAGTGGTACAAGGGTATGAAACTAGTTCCAGTCTAATGAGATTGATCTAAGTGACATGAAGGAAAAGAGTATATAAAGAAAAATCTCTTCTCACAATGGTATCTCCAAGAATTTTTGGGTCACAAAATAGAGGAAAAATGGATGCAATGGTATGAGGTCAATTTTGAATAAATTGGTTGGAACTGGAAATAAGTAAAAGAATTAGGTAGTAGTAGGAATTAGAATATTAGCAATTTTATGCAAATTCATTTGTTAAGTAATATAAATGTGTTACTAAATCTCGTTAGGATATTCCAAGAAAAAATATAGAGAGAGAGGAATGACGTTCAACACATACTAAACACATACTAAAATTATAATGTACACAAATCAAGGAAATCACACAAATAAGAATGAATCAAAATATCTAGTCGCTAATGGAGTCACTACTCCTATGATAATAGAAATATGCCTCATATATAGGTCAGATCCTTTGCTATTATACCCTTCATTTGTGATAGAATGGTGGATATATCACAACACAAATTTCCTCTAGATCAAAGTAAATTAATCTGTATTTATTACTAAAGGAAGGAGAATCGATAGCACATTTGATCTATGGTGGTTTTCCGTGTTTGATCCAACAGATGTATATCCAGAGATCAATGCTCCAATTCCTACCATATTCTATTTAAATGTAACATACCAAACACATAGAAATACCAAGCCAATTTAACCAAAGGGATTTCTAGCTATCTATAGATCTAAGCAAAAATTCTATGGAAATGATCAAATTTATCAACTACTTATACCAAATGTTAATATGTAAAATAATTCAAGGGAAAAAATATTAATATTATTATTGATATTAAGAGAATAGAAAGACGTAAATCAATAGTTATATGTTGAGTTATTTTTTGAGGCCCCTCCTAGGTACTTGGCTCCACACTCCTCCTTGTCTGACATCCATAAGTAAGTGCAACTCTTGAATTCAATATTGAACACAACAAGAACTCTCTCTATTATTATGGTAAAATGTAGCTACATTTATGTTCTCTCCTTTTCCCTTAGCAATTGCTTCTTTTAATATAGTTGGTGACTATTTGAGGGGATTTATAGAGAGGCATAGGTCTTAATGACTTGAGAGTTCCATAAGTCCATTAGATGAGGTAATTTAACTCCTTCAAATTGATATCCTTTACAAAAGAGAAAATTTAAAGCTATTTTGTAATGTCATTTTAGGTTCACGTGTAATGAGAAATCAACACTCCCTAGTAGAGTGAAAGAAGTGATGAATCACTTTTTGTCAATGGACCATGAGAAATGATGAGCTTAATTTCTCATTCATAGGGATAACAATAATGTTTCATCATGTTGTCATGAATATCTCTCCTAGGTAGACTCTAGGGTAAAAAATAAGGTTGTGGGGCTTGTGCATATCAATTTCATCTTCGTGACTAAAATTTTAATCCTTCTACACTAATTTCTTAATATATCTTACCTAGAAATTAGTTTTTCTTCCCATTTTAACACAATTTCTTTTGTTAACACTTTGTAATTTTTATTTTGACCAATTTCATATCTATAATCTACATAATTTATGTAAAATGGGGGATCTTACTCCCATGAGACCGGATTTCCTCAAATTTTCAAAGAAATTTCTTAAATTTCACTTAAGAATCTTTGACAAATAATTTGCAAGCATTCTCAAATATCTCCTCTATAATAGTTTTTCACACTACAACTTCAATGTCTAGCCCATATTTATCAAGTATTGAACTCAAGTTATGATACCACATTGTAATGTACCCATGAATCATGTCCAAGCATATGTCATTGCAATTCCCACTTTGTACATCTAAATTTTTAGTTTTCTTTTAATTTAGATCCTTTTATTTCCATGTAAGTAATCACCCAACCCTCTATCCAATAAGTTTGGGTAAGATATTCCATAGGGATTAAGTCCATAAATCAAATGATGGTCAAAGTCATGAGATTTTTTTAACTTATCTTTATTATACTCTAATACCATAATTAATTATGGCCCATAGTGATCTGGTACCAACTTTATAACAACACAAATAACCAATTCGAGCTTTGATACCACGATGTAACATTGTTACCATCATATGAAATAGAGATGCAATCCTACCTACATGTATTTTCATGTTTAAGTTATAATATGATGCACTTGTAAACAGAAATAAGATAACAATGAATAAACACATAGATCATATCATATGAAGGACTAATCACACATTAAAATTATCTTAAAAGAAATATCAGCTAGATATAGACCTCAGATGTTCTATCCAACCGTACACATTGTTGTTGTAGCTCTCTCATAAGTGGGTCGACTATGAGATGGGGACATAACTCAATTATGGAATAGGATACCTAACAAAAATATGTCTAATAATTAACACCCACAATTCCTACAACAAAGTATCAAACTTTAGTATTAGCTCAAACCTACTTCGTCTCATTCTCTATTAACATCCACAACCTAAGGAAGTTTACCTCCTTCTCTACACTATAGTTCCTAGAGTTTTCATACTTCCCTTCCTAAAATATTGGAACTTACTAGTACAAGCTGAATAGGAAGTCATAAAATTTTATGGATGTAGGATCTCCATGTACTATAATGAAGTCTTCATTCACATTCTAGGAATCATACTTGGGAACCTATCCCAACCAATTATCCCTCTAAGGATGCATCATTTCCTAAGGTTCCCATAATATCACAATGTTTAAATGTCTCCTCAGCTCACACCCAACATCCTATAGAACAAATTGCAATCCTAATGGCTAGGAAATATTGAGAAAGATGATTTTCTCACAATTACTAATATTAATTTATGCATTCCTTCATTTTGAAAATTGTCACATGAAGAATTATTTGCCCCGCCACTTAGGAATTTGTCCCCACACTTGAAAACCTAGTATAAACGATATTCTAGTAACAACTTAGGAATTTAGGAATACGCAAAATCTAGTGGGCTAAGTTTCATAGATCAGATAATTTTCCATGTTTTTTCCGTAAAAAATATTCATTGATTTCTATTTTTTGTAAAAATGATATACCCAAATTTTATAAGGTAAAATTATGTTGCTTTAATCACTAATGTTTTATAGATATAAATGGAAATTTTAATATTTTCAAAAAAATATAACCAAACATTTTATAGTTTTTATTTAAAAAACTACTAATATTTTACAACATTTTTGTAGTTTGTTATCATTTATAATCCCTAGAAGTAGATCCCTCATTTTATATTCCTTTGCTTAGACCCTTGGCTTAGCTTCTTACCTCGGCCTTTATCACACATTCCTTCTCATGGATTCATATCTCCTATACTCTCTTGTCTCACTTAGTATACAATATTGATGTATTTTATCAATATATGATAGTTATTACAATTTACAAACATAGGCTCATTACGTTTTCCACATATAGTCTCTCTGGCTTAATTTCACATATGCAGTCTATCTTGAAATCATATACACAACCACTTTTCCCAAAATACCATTATTTGTTGTATTATTGATAATTAGTTTACCTCAAACATGTTGGTTGGGTAATAGTAAAACCTATTAAGAAAAGGTCAACCATGGTTAAATAGGTCTACCCTAGTTAGCCAATCATAATGCCACATAACCATTGGGGAAGATAACATCTCAATAGAAGTCCATCACTAAGATATTTCAAAATTCAATTTAACCCTTTAAAATGTTAAAATGCAATATAAATCTTAATGAATGCTAGAATGTGTCATAATAATTGATCAAAATAATAAGTTGATATAAATTGATCAACATGAACATAGGAATAGGTATAACATATATAAACCTTTTAGTTTCAGCATTTGGGCATCCCTGATTTTTATTTATGATGGTTTTATACATTTGAGCAAAGATGACAACTAAGTATGGACAATTACACTTCACAACGATTGATTCTTCCAATAAACCATTGTATTCCACATAGCACAGTTGGATTAAGAAGGCCCTTCAAAATTGATGAATAATTAACCATGATCAATTATACTCATTCACAATTAAGAAAAATCAACCAATCAATTATTATAAAAGCAAGCAAACATAACTAACCATAATTAAACATAAAACTATCCATATTTATATTTTAATATCACCACTCCTCATAATATTATAAGATAAATAATATTATAAGATAAGTAATGTTAACCCATAGAAAATAATTATTTTAAAATTATTTTATTAAAATAATTATCTTAAATATTTTTTTATATAATATAAAATTAAAAGTGTACTCTAACCCTATACGATAAAATTAAATATTATTTAAATCACAAACAAACAACCTATAAACATCGATAGGGCATGATATTCTATAATGCGTCAATTTATTTTATATAATTTTCTGAAAACATTTAGTGTTTAATAAATAAATTTTTTATTACAGTATAAAAAATGGTAAGATATTATTTCTATTTATTTTATTAAATTCCTATTATAATAGTAGTATTCGTTTATAATGTTTTATCATTGGTGATATTTATTATAACTCATGTTCTTTATAATGATTATATAATAAATTTTCAAATATAAATAGATATTCGATCAATTATAATGCAGCATAATTATTAGGGAATTCAAAAATTTGACTTACGGCAATAAGATGAATATCACATGTCAAATACATTGTGACAATTTATTATAAATTTTAAAATAGTCACAATGCAATATATATTTTTATGAATATTAGAATGTTCTATAACGTTTGATATGCGTATCGAGTGAATATAAAATAATTAAGATGGAAATTTTAATAGATATACTTATGTTATAAATTTCCTTTTCTACGAATTCCATTATCATTAACTATGTCTAACTATAGTTGAGTAGGATTGAAGTAGGGTGACCATGGTTATATGGGTTATTATAATTAGTCATTTTCTTTTTTTCTATATCATTTATTGGCTGAAATGCATAATTGTTTTAAGAATGAGGTTTAACATGGTCATTGATAGTCAATCATGGTGAATTTTAAATTAAAGTAAGGTATAGTCATAACCAAGTATAGTTTACGGAAGCCAACCATAATCAACTCTCATAAAACATAATAAACATTAATAAACTATCTTTAACCATATTAGTAATTTCTTTTTAATCCTATTACTTTCTTATATTAATATATGATAGGTGATATTAGTATAACATTATAAAGCAAATAATTGAATAAAAGCTATTGTTTTTCTTTAAATTATCTTTCATCATAAGAACAAATTAATAAAAACATAAATTCAATGTTATGTTTAACCCATAAATGTAATTGGTTTATGAAAACCCCCTTTGTTATGGGACAAGGGACCCTCTACATCAATAGCTGACTCCTAAAGAGGTATACATACTCTACCTAACTTTTAGGTTGAATTTACGACCTTTAGATAGAAATACATGCTCTTAACCGTAAAACCGTACTAAGAATAATACACAAGATATATATATATATATATATATAACATTCTATAACAAAATTTGTAATAATAAATGAGATAAGAACCCCATGTATAGTGTCTTCCTGGGATTGCCTAAGTATCACAAACCTTTCCCAATAACCCATCGCCACTTACCTCCATGGTTTATCACCACATGGGAGAACATACACCTTGAATTAAGTGGTAATATGAAGGGAGTTGAGGCACATCACCTCACATAGTGGAGATATTCATTGAAGGTTACTACAACACATTAATATAACTGAGTCTTAACTTAATATACATTCTTTTTGATGATTGAGGTGATCATTATTTGTTGCAAATACGCTGCCAAAAATCAAGTTTATTTTTCTTTGTTCTAGGTTCTCTTATTATTCTAGGAATGTTTGAACCACTACATCACCTAGCGTCTTTTCTTGTTTGTGCATTTGTTTATGATTTTTTTCAATCATTAGTGCATTGGACATCCTTTTGCCCCTTTGATGTCTTTAATCTCAGTCTCTATATCCTTTCTCATTCTATTTTGTCCTTTAAATTACTATTTTTAGATAGGGATAAACAATAGAAGGCCTACATCCTCTATCTCTTGGATTGTAGTTTCTATCTAGTTGGATACTCCCATAGGATCCATATCCCATGTACTACATCCCTTTATCCTTGGCCCTCATTCCAATGTATACTATGTCGTGACTTGGTTCTTCACATCACCATCACAAAAGTTGAGGCTAAGAAGTCTTTTCAAACCTAAAAAAATAGGAATGAGAGAGGATTCTCCATCACACAATTCCTCAATAGATATTATAAGGTAGAAAGAGATTGTAAAAAATGAAGGAGAGTGGAAAGAAGATCCCTGTGAGATATAGAGACTGAGAAAAATATTACACAATGAACTTTATACTTAGGTAATACTCACTCAAGAAAAACTTAGTATATGAAGATCATAAGCCTTTATTGAAAAATTAAAATGATTATAAGAACTCTAGATTCATATACCCATATAAGCTCTATAGTTCCAGGTGACTACTATAGATAACAAGGTGACGACTGTTGACAAGAAAGTAGAAAAAATGGAATTTTGTAGACAATCAGGAGGAGGAGGTTGAACCTTAAACCCAATGAGACCATTTCCCCCCTGGATAAATGGTAAGCATATATATTTATCTTTTGAAATCCTATTACACATCCTTCTCATTATCACTAGTACTTGACCTTTTCGAATATTTTGTAACAATCTTATAATATGTGACTGGTATATTTCTATAACTACAATTAAATTAATAGTTTTGTAAACGATATTATATATGTGCTACTAGTTTTGTTTCCCCAACAAAAAATCACTAACTTCAGGAATATGGTTTCTTGATTAAAGTAATACAAAGGTGTGAGTATCATGATAATAAATAAAAGAGAAGATCTGATACTAACTAGTGAAGACATATAAATTATCTCACTAGTAAACTCAAATAGGCATTAAAATAGTTACCTCGTGGTATATCTTATATTGCTAAAATTTAAAAAATCATAAATATTAAGTAAATTATAACTTTATCTTAGATTATTATTATGCCCATGTTGTGTCTATTTTGTAATAAGGATTACAAAATTTTCATCTAATCATGAATATTATGGTAGGGATTTAAAAATATTAAAAGAAAAAATTATTGGTACTCACAAATAGGTTGAAATTCATTTCTGAAGTAGTTATAACATTTATCCCTTTTAATCAAATTGATTAATTTAAAAAATGACTTATAAATAAGCATCGTTTTAAATGGCTTATGATTTTTTGGCGATACAGTATTGGTAAGTCATCGTATTAGCCCACGATATTGTAACAAAGCCTATTTATTTATTAAAAATTTCCATGATAATGTGGATTTAATATCCATGGTTAGAAATGCTATCAAATGTTTTTTTAAATTGGTATATATTTATCTTATATTTTAATTATTTTTGTGATTAATAATAATCATAAAACAATAATTTAGTTGTTTTTTTTCTTTTTCTTTTTTGTTAAATTTTAGCAACATGGGATGTATCATAAAGTAAGTGTTTTTATATTCGTTATAGATTGATGTGTATTAATACTTGTCAACCATTTAATTTATATGAATGTGCTAATTATTATTATTAATTATAAATGAATTAATATATGAGATAAACATATATACATGTAATAAAGAAGGTAGCAAGGCACTTAGTCATGAATTCACACACACTTTATCATGGTGAATTTTAGTCTCTGAATATGATTTGTTATAGTACCATGAGCCAACTCCATTGCATACTAATACCACATCCCAAAAAAATATAAATCTTGTTCATATTACATTTTCTTAATTAATCAATTCAATTAAAATGGAGCATAACTAAAATTAATTGTATTAACTTTTAATAAAAACATAACACATTTTCATATAACATTTATTTAATTAATCAATTTACTTAAAATGGGCATAGTTAAAAGTAATCATGTCAAGTTTTAATTAAATCAATTATGTGGTAAACAAAAACATATAGGAAAAAGTGATATAAAATAAATTAGGTCTTTTTAAAAATATGAAATTAATAAACCATATAATTAACCTATAATATTGTAATACTTTGTTATTAAAAATCTCAATATTAAAATAGAAATAAATCTTTATCGTTAAAAATATTATTATATAACTCATCCATTGAATTTTTAAAATAATAATAATAATATAATTATAATTAAATAATTTGTATAATTTAACCTGAATATTTTGACTTATCCATTATTATATCTAATTTCTATTATTACAGTTATATTAATTATCATTTCCTTATATGTTAGTTTACATTTTCCTTAATTAAATATCAATTGGCATTTTCTATAGACAAATCACGATAATTCGATAAATTCGATTCTGTAACCCTATCTTGTGAAAAGGAATCTACAATGCGAACGGACTTTAAAATAAAGAAGAGTAAATTAATGGTTTTCCTCATTTTTTGTCACGGTAATGGTCATTGACATCAAAAGTGGATTTCAAAATAAAATAAATATATTAAAACAATTTATTTTTAAATAATTAAAATGATGGGTAAATGTTTTAAAAGAAAAAAAAAAAAAAATAAAAAAAAAATTAAATTTTATTTATTTTGAAATAAAAAATAGGTTTTAAAACAAAAAAAATATATCAATAAAAGATATTTTAGGCAAATATTTAAAAGGGAAAAAAGGAATTTTTTTTTTAATTGTATTTTTTATTTATTTTTTTAACAAATTTCAACAGTAGACACAGGTTGAATATGGAATTAAATTACACATCCCAGGAGTACCACTCTGCATACTTCTCTAGAGATTTATTTATTTTTAATTATTTTTTATGTGGCTATTTTGACAATTATGCATACTCTTCAAATTTCAAGAGTAGGCACCTTATGAATATGGACTTAAATTCCACATCCTAAGAGTACCCACTCTAGAAATTTGTATATTTTAAATTATTTTTTATGTTGCTCTTTTCAGAATTATGCATAATAAATATTCATTGAATATGAAATTTAAATCTATATCCAATAATTATCTACACATAAATAAGTAAAAAATACAATAAAAAATATCTTTCTTTTCTTAATTCTTAAATATTATTATTTTTAATTATTATTGTGTCATTTTTTCTAAAAACATCTATTTTAAACCTAAAATTCCCTTAATATAATATCTATCTTCTATGCCATTAAAATAAATATAAATCTGTTGATTTTGATTAATCGCGAATTCTAAATTCCGCATATGCCAAGAAGAAATTAAAATAAATCTGTTAACTGTGATTAATCGCCAAAGTATTGTGATTGATTTTGAATTTCAATGGCTCATATCTAATCATGTCCATTCGTCTCAAATTAAAAAAAATCTGTTAACTGTGATTAATCGCCAAAGTATTGTGATTGATTTTGAATTTCAATGGCTCATATCTAATCATGTCCATTCGTCTCAAATTAAAATAAATCTGTTAACTGTGATTAATCGCCAAAGTATTGTGATTGATTTTGAATTTCAATGGCTCATATCTAATCATGTCCATTCGTCTCAAATTAAAATAAATATGTTAACTGTGATTAATCGCCCAAGTATTGTGATTGATTTTGAATTTCAATGGCTCATATCTAATCATGTCCATTCGTCTCACTTTTTAGGATATAAACGACATTTTTACCGAAAATATAAAAGACGAATACATTAAAAAAAAAAATATTAGGTATATCACCTCGCATAGAATAACTTTTAATAAAACTATTAATAATAACAAATGGCATGTCAATAAAGGAGTAACTATACCAGGCTCTGGTCGAGGAGTGGATAGGTGCCTTGTCAACCCAACTTCTCTTTTATAACATGTACAGATCCCAAGGGTAAGCTTCTCAAAATGTCATATTCAGTTAAAGTTGAAGAATATTGGAACATGCATTTATGTAAAAGGAGTTGGACGGTAACAACTGAACCGAGGATCTTCTCAAACTGTCATATTCAGTTAAAGTTGAAGAATATTGGAACATCCATTTATGTAACAGGAGTTGGACGGTAACAACTGAACCGAAATATCATTCTACAGCAGTTGATTTGATATAAATATAAAATGCATATCCCATGTAACTATTCTTGAGGTGCGATATTCTATCAAATGACCTAATTAAAAAGAGATCCCTCGTTGAATCCTCAATAGTTCAGAGACTCAAATTAAATCTTGAAAGTACATTGAAGCGTGTAACTGCAATATTCCATCATTCTTAAAATTCTTGTAGAATTAACGATTTAAGAAGAGATCCCACCTTGACTCATTCTTGTATAATAAACCATTTAAAAGGAGATCCCACCTTGACTCTCCAATGGTTCACAAATTAAAATGAATTCCTGAAAGTACATTAAACTGCCGATCTCGTATGGCCGGCTGATACTTTCTTGTTAAGAAAATAAAGGTTCACAACTTGGCATGGGAGGTACATATTGTGTCGGTGACACTTTCTGAGATCGTCCGGTGGGTGGAACATTTTGGAATAGAATGTGCGTTCCCTCACAATTAAAAATGTTAATTATATGAGTTCGGCATATCAGCAGTGGCGTGAACAGAAAGGAAGAAATTAGTTTAAATTTTTTTAGTTACATAGAGTAGATCTTAATTTCAAATTTATCTAAATATCTAAAAAAAAAAAAAAATACTGACTGAAAATCAGATCACTAAAATGAAAACATTTTTCAAACCACTAAAAACTTTCGACAAAATATTAGCTGCTATTTCTTTTGCCAGAATATATATCAAGATTTGTAAACGCATCCGGATGAAGAAAGTTGAGATGCTATTCTTTTTCCGGAATATATATATGGAGACGGGTAAAAGCATCTACAAGAAGTTAGTCGAGATACTTCTCAACTTCTGGGTATGTTTGAGGCAACAGAGAAAGTTCGTTGAGATACTTCTCAACTGCTTAGTGTGTTTGAACTTTCGCTATTGTCTAATTATTTTACATTTTAGAGTTTTTTTTCGGTTTATTTATTTATTATTTTTTTAAATATTTTTTATTCGGATAGTATTTTTAAATAGAAAAATTAAAAGATCAAACCGAAAACTCCAACACACTTTTACAAAATTCCAAAACATAGAAAACTGCCATACGGTGCCCTAGAGCAGTGTCAGTGGGTGGAAATCTGACAATATGACTCGATCTCATAATCATGAAATAAAACCTATGAAATAACAAGATATTCAGTCTCCTCTCATGCTGCCGACAATACAGACCTGTCTTGTTAATGTTCCTAATTATTTATATTTTCACTCGCTTACACTAATAAGCATATAAAATATCGCTTTTTAACATTACCTGATTATGAGCGGATCACCATTATGTCCTTGCAGAAACAGAATGATTAATATTTACAAAAAGTTGAATAACGATTAATACTTACTTAATGTTAAATGGTATATATAAAATTTAATGGCGATTCATATTTTTTTAATAAATATTTTTTAAAATTTAATGATATAGTAATAAAAGAAATGAAAAATTATTATTATTATTATTTTTAAAGTGTATTATTTTTCAAATAAGAGATTATTTGAAAAAGAAAGAAGGTTTTAGATTATAGGTTATATAGGAGATCCAACCATCGACAAAAATCTTTTTGAGAGAGGAAAAACATAAAGAGATGCTTATGAATTCAAAATAGACTATACATATGCTAATATATGCACCTTCTAGGCCATAAGAGCAAAATAAGTAACAAAAAGTTGAGAAACTAAAGAGATAACAAGAATAAAGAGACTATGAAGAGGGGTCTGAATCTATTGTTGCAACTTGGATCAGCTTCTTCTTACTAACTGGTGAAAAGCCACTAGCAGGGGGAATGCCAAGGTGCTTCTCAATGAACTCCATTCACTGAGTCATGCCATGAGGTGTAAATTCAAATGCTCCATGGGGAGGAGGAGGTAATCTATTTTCAATATCAGTTTAGGAGAACCTTTCTTAGTAGGAATTTCATGTGTTAGTACATGTTGACTATGTGCTTATATTATTTGAAGCACCCACTTGTGTGCCCTGTATTGGGCACCCAACACCCAATCAAGAAGATTAGTCAATGCCTCAATGTTTGAGAGGAGGTGCCTCTGGGTAATTCCTTAATGCGCGGCATGAGTGAGTTCCCCCTAAATAGAGGACAAGGTAAGATTTACCATAAATGTTGAGTTCCTCATAGTATGTTACGCCTCATGCACCAAAGTTTTGCTAGCATGGCATGGGAATTAAAAAGGGATGAGAAAAAAGGCCAAAATAATGAAATGGATTTGTGAGGAAAGAGACAAAAATGGATCAGCAAGGAGGTAGTGATAGTGAAACAAAGCCACACTTGTGTCTTGAAAGAAGGTGTGTGGTCGATTGCAAGTGAGAGTACTAGAAGCATACCAACAGAGGGAAGTGTCAGTCTAATGGAGCATCACATGAAGCTAGGAGAAATCATAAGGAGAGATGTTAGCCAACATAAATGGAAAGGAGATCAATACACTACAATGAGTGACACGCTGATGATGAACACTAAGAAAAGAGAGCTCAAAAGAAAACTAGGAGGATAAGGGTAAACTTCCCTAAGGGAAAGTCATCCAGCTGTTATAATGCATTTTCATCATTGTAGAGTGCATAAGCGAGCTATAGGATTATGAGTAGGCCACTCAAGAGAGAAACCTATTTTCAAGTGAATCAAAATGCTATTTTAGATTGAATAGGGAAGATGCTAACTTCATGTAGCAAATCTCAGTGATGAGCTAGTTTTCCCTTTCTCCAGTTTGGCTTGGAGAGCTAGAAGAGATGAATCTATGAGAGCATGGCTCAAGGGGTTGAACTAGTGTAATGTTTCCTTCGCCAATTGGACTTTGCAATTAGGGGAGAATGAAATGATCAGAGTAGATGACTTGGATTTTGTACTTTCGATGATGTTCTTGATATCCTTCTGCCCATGGTAGCCAACCGTGGTGTAGCTTGAGTTATCATTACTGGGGCATTTAATGCAATTTTTTCTAGATTCATAGTTTTCTTAGTCATACAAGAGGAACTAAAATGAACAAACTAAGACATTGTGAGCAAGGTGAGGTAGATTGGATAGGAATGGAAATGATTGAGGGTGGACTCTAAAATATGTGGTGCCATAGTATAAGATGATATTATTCCTCGTGTTGATCTAATATAATTAATGACCAATTAAGGGGGTGTGCTTCCATGTCACTTGTTGAATTGTTAGGTATGATAGCAACAAATGATCCCCATCCTCTCATGTTAAAAACACCCCATCCGAGGAACAAAAATCCTTGTGAATAAGATGCTAACATTCCCTCTTTACATGGGATCCCACCGAGAGATTTCAGGTGTATGATATTTTGGGCAAAGATTCTAAACAACCATGGTTAGCAAGTGTGTCAAAAATTTTGTTCATCACTGTTCGAATAATGTTGTGAATGATGACAAGGATATTGGGATTTTCAGCATAGATTTAGTGTTGTAGTTCATCCCACCACCATATTTTAGAGACTTTGTGCACATGAGTGTCATTTGGAAGTTTGAAAATTTTATTTAATATGATCTTTGAGTCTCCCTCCATAAAGAGATTAGAGAAACCTTGTTTTTGAGCTATGTTTAGTCCTTCGATGAGGGTTCTGAGTTCTACAACATTGTTATCACTGTTGCCAAGAATTCTAGGACATATGAAGAGAAGAAAGTGTAGGTTTTTTCTAAAGATTCTCCGATAGGCATATGGACTAAGATTTCCTTTTAAAGCACCATCAAAATTCATTTTAAGAAAAGAGAGGGGTGGTGGAGATCATGAGTTGATATAATAGGGGTAGTCAAATGGGAAAAGTGGTTTGTAGAGGGAGGGGGTTTGGAGAAAGGTTCCAGCTACTAAGGAACCTAGCTTAGTGATGATGTGCTTGCTATTCTTATGGTGTAAAGTGAAAAGTGAATATTGTTTCTTTAATATTCCTCTGGATGATGCTCCAAAGAGGGTTAAGAGGAAGAGAAGAATTATTCAAAATATGATAGTTACATTCCTTTGATGTTTCCCATAAAAAAAAGTTGAGAAAGAGACTCCAAATGTTGTTGAGAATGGGATTGGAGAAGGCATGGTTCTTTCATTGTGAAATGGTGTTTGGATTACTAACCAGGTCTTAATCAGAGAAGTTAAGGAAGGCTTCCAAGAAAATTCATAGCCATTTGGAGTAGGTACAAATATTAAATAAATGTTCTATACCTTTAGAATTTAGGAGATAGAGGGGGCATCTAGAGGGTCCCTAATGGCTTTTCTTTTGGATATTGTCCTACATTAAGGTTATTTTTTAAACCAAAAGTCAAGGGAAAAAGGATATTTTTGGCCATGTACGGAAGCAAAAAAAAATATAGGTATACACATAAACACAAAGACGAAATACAAATAAAACTTCATTTCATTAATATCAAAGAACTAGAATATAGTTACATACAAAAATGGAAATAAACTAGCTCGGGTGATTGTGGTTTATCTCTAAGAAGAAATGTGGCAGTTATATGTCTCTTAACTATGTTAGAATGAGGCTGAAGGGCCTTTTTATTATGGAACAACAAGAGGAAAACCCTAAACCAAGGAGATGGAATGAGACGAGTCTATGGGCCTTGTTGGGGTTAGTTGGTTAACCAAATTCCTAGGGTCATAACTTGGTCATATTATCTTCATTTGGCATGTACAATACCTCGTTGGAAAGATATCTATGAGTATTATAGGATTTTCCATAGGTCCCATGCTTTGAACCTTAGAATAATTCCATTAAGGGGGTCAAAACTACTCCGAATGTTCAGGACCCAAAAAACTACAAAAAATAGTAAATGCTACTATAAACAAGGAAACTAATGAAACTGACTGGAGGTGTAGGTCGAATAGGCGGGTTGCCACCAATAACCACCCAGATCAGTCCTCCCTCCTTAGCAAGAAATGGTCTCTATTGTGTGAAGATTCTCCATGAGGTGAGAAATTGTTTGTTGAACCTGGTCACTACTGAGCAATTTGCCCTAGTGAAGGAGTTGGCCTGCTTTGACAAGTCGATATAGTTGAATCCTTTGTTGAAGGGTGTTCTTGATGTGCATGTGCATGATCTAGGTAGTTGTGGTCTATTCCATGTAGTTTGGGTTTAAATCTATTGGTTTGAGTTGTTCTGTAATGTGAGATATGTCCAACAACGGTGGAAATTATGGTCGAAGGTGGTCCACATTAAATATTGGGTGGAAGCCAAGGAGTGGTGGAATGATGAACTTGAAGTAATTTTCCCCTAAAATGTTGGTGATTATGTATAGCCAATATCAGAGCAGGTGAAGCTTGTGGTGGGGCCCAGAAAAGTGTTCCTTCTACATATGTATCCAAACTTTGTCCCCCACCTGGAATTTATGTGTCGCACGATGTTGATCATGTCGCTGCTTGTAGTTAGCATTGTCTATGTCCAATATGTCATGGAACTGATAGCAAATGTGCTTAGTGTGATCAATGAAGTTGTCAAACCTGTCATCTTCAGAATCGACATGAGCCAAATCTACCTAAGTTGTTGCAAATGGTATGGCCAAATCAATGGGACATAGTGGTTGGAATCCAAATCCATCTAAAAGGGGATATGGCCAGTTGAGCTATCAAGAGCTTTTTTGTAGTTGTGATAGACATAGAGGAGGCTTTCATCCTATGTTCTTGGATGCTTCGAGTTATACATGCACATAATATGTAAGATCATCTTGTTGACGAACTCTGTTTGGCCATCAGTATGGGGGTGGAAATCCATGGAATTGGTGAGCTTGGTATCCAACATCGACCAGAGACTTGACCAAAATTTGCTTAGGAACATGCTATCCTGATATGAGATAATGGAATTTGCTATTCCAGAGTGTACCCACACTCATTAAAATAAGAGCTTAATAGTGGCTTCTATTGTGATACTCTTCTTGTAGGACGCCAAAATGGACATCTAGAGAATTTGTCGACGACCATGAAAACCTATTCATTGCCATGCTTAGTAGAAGGAAGGCTTGACATGTATTTCATGCAGATGGATTCCCATGGTCAAATAGGAGTAGAAAGAGGAGTATATGGGACTTCCTTCTTGATGTTGTGTTTGGCATTGACATAGGTAGTGGGTGATATAATGTATTTCCCAACTTATTATCAAAGGTTCAGCTAATAACAATACTTTTGGAGCACTACCACTGCTTTCTCTACCCCAAAATGTCTAGTAACCCAACTTTACTGCAGCACCAAAATCATCTTGGCACGCTCACTTGAAGGATCATAAAGGTGTCTTAGGTGGAATAACAATTCATCTTGGAGGTAAAAAGTTGGAGCTTTCTCTTCTAGGAGCGTCTAGTATGTGTTGTTGAATTCTAGATCACTTGTGTAAAGATGCGGCCACCCCACAGTCTCGTGCCCATAAGAGTCGAGCACAGTGGCCAGTTCCATAACCGACGGTCGGCTGAGCGAGTTTGAAATATTGTTGTTGTTGCCCTTCTTGTACCTAATTTTCAAATCGAACCATTTCAAGTATGTGGACCATTTCTGATGGAAATGATTCTGCAAATTCACTTATGTTTGTATGAACTATGAGTGTCAGTGGTATTTGTGGATGATTTTTTCCTTCCCCATAATGTAATGTTGACATTGTCGAAGGGCTTGCACAAAGGAATACATCTCTTTGTCATAGGTGGGATAGTCCGAAAGTGTCTCACTGTGATAAGCCATTGGATGTCTTGGTGAGTAATAACTGCACCAATAGCATAGTCGAAGGCATCTGTCTCGATCGCAAATGGTTGTTATAGGTATGGTAATGTGAGAATTGGTGCAAAGCATAGGTGATGCTTTGACTGAAAAAATTCCTTCAATGGGATTCAAACCAAAATAATTTTGCTTTAGGTCCTCCATTGGTTACTTCACTAAAAGGCCAAGTGATATGAGAGAACCCTAACATGAACCTGCACTAGAAGTTGGCAAGAGACAAAAAGTTTCAGAGCTCTATTAGACTATTGGGGATGACCAATCCCAAATGAATTGTATCTTGGCTGGGTCCACATGCACACACTACTAATCAAGATGCACCCTAGATATTGAACCTGGGTCATACCAAAAGTGCATTTCTTTGAATTGGCACACAACTTGTGTTGCCTTCCTGTTGGAATACCTCTCCAATATGGTAGAGGTGCTCTTCCCAACTCTCAATGAAGATCATAATGTTTTCCAAATACACCACCACGAATGAGTTGGTGAAGGGTTGCAAGATGTCATCCATTCGCCTCATGAAGGTTTCGGGGGAATTCATCAACCCAAAAGGCATGACCAGCCATTCTAGAAGGCCCTTCTTGGATCTGAAGGCAAAATTCCATATGTCGGAGAGTTGGATTGCTACGTGGTGATAACTAAACTTCAAAAATCTTGTTGAAATATTTGTCCCCCTTGAGTTTTTCAAGAAGGTCATCAATATATGGGATTGGATACCTATTCCAGACAGTGATCTTGTTCAGGACCCAATAGTCAATACAAAGTCTGTAGGTCCCATCCTTCATCTGTACCAATATGATCAGGCTCCCACAGGGTGTTGAACTTGGCTTGATGTACCCTTTCAGCAACATCTTGTAAATCTGCCTCTTGATTTCATCGTTCTCCATAACAGAGCATCGATAGATCGTTCCATTTGGTAACAACATGCACAAGGTCACATCAATGTATTACTTGACCTGATAGTGTAGAGGTACCATTTTGGGTGAGGTGAAGATGTCCCTATACTCCTCCATAACCTTGTCCATATGTTGTTGTCATGCGAAGTAGACCTGTCTCGAGGCCTTGGCCACAATATTGTGCCTTCCCTAAGGGCGAATAATAAGGAAAAATATTTCTCGGTTTGGGAAGTGATCTTACTGCATTGATTGACAGTGGTCAAAGGAATTGTGGTAGGGAATATTACCTTCACGATATTGTACAAGTTATTGCCCAAAGTAATAAGAACAATGTGAGGCGTAGACTCATACACATCATGTCGCTTCTACAAGTATGGGCTACCTAACAATACATCACAAAATTCGAGAGGAGAAACATCACATAATACCTCATCTGTGAAGGGTTTCATGATGTAGGGAAGGAAAAACTATTGGCTAACATAGAGATCGCACCCTTGGTGAGGCCACCAGATGGTGTATGGCTACAAGTTTGGTGTGGTGAGTAGGCCCAACCTTTTCACTTATCAACAATGAAATGCAACAGAGAACCCTTTACCAACATCTGTGAGTGGAAGTGTCGCTCCACCTCCTCTGGATCTTTCATCTCATCCTTCTAGATCTTGGTAGTGGCAATGATGGCATTAGGCTCCGCATTGATAAGATACTTCCATTTGTCATTCCCATTGTTGGTTTTTGACTCGCAGTCGAAATATGCATCTACTTCAAAAGTCTTCATCTCAACCAACAGTGGGTTCTTGGCTCAGCACTCACTTGTGTTGTGAGTAGGGCTCTTATGGAACTCAGACCATTTCCCATTTTTGTTCTTTGTCTTCATGGTGTTGTTCTTTTCTTGAAGTTTTCGCACATTGTCCTGGGTCGCTGTGCCTTGGCTTTGTCCTTTTTCTGTAGTTTGGGGGCACATTTATTTTACTTTAAATCCACAAACCCAAAGTCTCACTTCTTCTGTTTAAATTTCTTCTTGATCTTCATAGCGTATCGATAGGCGGTGTCAAGTGAGGAGATGTCCAATAACTCCATATCTTCTTAAATGTACTTGTGTATATAGTCGCGGTAATTGAGTACCAAATTCCACTTAGAATCCTTCATACCCAACTTTGTGTGGAGGGTACTGAAAACATTTGTGAACGCTGACACATATTGGTACCTTCCTTGCTGCAGCCTGGTCCAGTTTATATATTTATCTTCGTAGCTTGCGACATGGTAATATTTTTCCTTGATGGTGTCTTATAAAGATTTCCATGTGGGAGCGGTTGAAAGCAGTGAGGATTCCCTCTCGTTCTTTTGTTAGCAGTAGATTTCCCACTAGTGCTTGACATGTGAGGCAGCTTTGAGAAGTGCAAAAGTAATCTTTTCCTGATTTGAAAAGTCATGAATTGAAAAATATCCTTCCAACAAAATTAAGCATCTATCTATAGTGTTTTCATCTATATGGCCTACAAATATGGGAACGTCAAAGTTAACTTGTAACTTAAAAGGAGTGGTGCCTCCAGATTGGTTGCTAGATAAAAATGCATTGCCTATGGGTAGCCACCGAAGGACCTAGGAAAATCAATCCATCATTGCATTCATTCGTAACTCAAGGGCTCCCTCAAGTAATACTTTGAAAGCATCTTCTAACCTTCATCTTTCTTTTCTTCCCCCATGGGAGGTTGTTGAGGTTTGTGAGGTTGGTATTCCAAAGGTTCAACTAGTTCGAGCCCTAACTCCTTATACCTTGATCTCGTTGGGGACATGCAAAGAAAAAGAGAGAAAAAGAAGACCGCTTTAATACAACTGATCCAGACGTATGTAGGAACACAACAAACTACAGATATGCATATAAACACAGAGATGTAGCAAAAATAAAACTTCATTTCATTAATATCAAAGAATTGAAATATGCTTACATACAAAAATCGAAATAAATTAGCTCATGGGATGGTACCTTATCTCTGAGAAGAGATGTGCTGGCTATGTTCCACTGAACTATGTTACAATGAGGCTCAAGGGGCATTTTGTTATTAAACAATGAGGGAAAATAATAAACCACCAAAACCCTAACCCTAGAAGATGGAACACCAAGAGTTTGTGGGCCCCACTAGGGTTAGTTGGGTAGCCAACTTCCTCGGGTTGTAAATTGGTTATCTTATCTCTCTTTGGTGCCTATGATACCTCATTGGAACAATCTCTCTAAGTACAATAGAATTTTCCACAACCCCCTACATGGACCTACTATGACCTCAAAAAAAGACTATTTAGGGGGTCAAAATTGCTTTGGAAGTTTTGGACCCAAAAAAATTGCTAAAAATAGTAAATGTTACTATAAACAACGAAACTATTGAAATCAAGTGGAGGTCTAGGTAAAATAGGTGGGCGACCACAATTATCCACCTCGATTAATGGTTCTTCCATTATGAAATCTTGTTTGGAGTACTAAGCGAGTCTTAATTAGAGAAGTTAAGAAAGGCTTCTAAGTGAAGTCATATGCATTTAGAGTAGGTGAAAATATTAAATAAATGTTCTATACTTTTAGAATTTAGGGGAGAGAGGGAGAATCTAGAGGGTCCGTAATGTTTTTCTTTTGGATATTGTCCTAGATTAAGGTTATGTTTTTAACCAAAATCCATAGGAAGAAGGATATTTTCTTCCATGTATTTTTTTCGAAATGTTAGTACAGATACATTCTCTTAGTGTTTCTCGATTCCCTGGTTCCAGATGCTATACTTCTCGAATGGTGAAGGTGATTTTTGAACTATAACCCCACCTGAGTTTGTACTTATACAAGAATTATGGAATTATTCATTCTTGAAAGTTGCATAAAACCTGATACAATAGCTACTCCTCTCATTTGGGATGGATTTTTCCTTATGGTAGTAATTTCCTCCACTATTGGGTTATGTTGGGATTGCTCTGGTAGTTATTTATATTTCTAAAGCCATGAGAATTCATTTGTTGGTGTAGATTACCTAGTTGTTGTTGTTCTTGGAAATTAGAGAGTTCTTTCCATAAATCTTCCAAAAATAAAGTAGTGTGCCTATCCCTTACTTCCCAAAAGTAATTTTTCTAATTTAGGTTAATTCCTTTTTTTGCCAAAGTCCATAAGGATAAGCTAGAAAGGGGGAAATTCATTCCAATGAGATGTTGAGGAAGGGTTTGAGGGGAATGTTTCCAACACCATATGAATTAAATAGATATGGTCCTCCTTATATCCATGTCCATAATGTCTTAGTTTTTAGGAAGTTTTCCATGGTGATGGAATCACACAAGCCCAATCCTCCCTTCAATTTTAGAAAGTAGAGTTTATCCCATACTACTAAGGACCATAATTTTTCCAAGTTTGCTCATCCCTAGAGGAAAAAAAATTGTAGTCAATGAATTTCATGTAGAATCAAGGCCAGGGCCATGAGTCCAGCGAACCAAAATAAGAGGAGAGATTAAACAACTACTTTTAGAAGTATTAGTCATCCTTCTACATTGAGGGATAAGAATGTCCATATTTCCAGCTTAGTATTGATTTTGATTAAGAGTTCTTCCATAAGTGTCATTGAAGGGAGCTATCAACTTATGGATCAAAAAAGTATTTCGAGGGGAGTTTCCTTATTTCAAAGCCAAGGATATTAGCAATATGTCTCTGAACATAAAGAAGAGCATTTAAAAAGAATATTTGGTATTTGGTTTTTTATGATTTCGATACCTAAATATTTCATTTAGGATTTGCATGAAGATCCTTGCTTCATGGATGGTATGGGTGTCCACACCCATTGTATAATTAAGGAATTTTTGATGAGTTAATGGAAGGTTTGATCCAAATAATCAAATTCCCTTGATTTTCTTCTAAGTTGTCACTACTTTGATGGCTCTTTTCATCCCTTCCACTACTAATATGAGAAAAAATAGTGAGAGAAGATCTTGATGGATTCTTTAGGAGGATTTGAATGGACTAATATGGGATCCATCTACAATGATGAAGAATAAATCCATTGAGAGTTGTATTCTAATACATTCATACATTTTTGGTCAAATTCAAAGGATTTGAGAACACTGAAGAGATATCGTTATTTGAGCTTAACAAAATCTTTCAAGAGATTTAACTTGAACATCATGCAAAGCTTCTTAGAGATCTTCAAAGAGTGGATAGTTTCATGGGTGACCATGATTCTCTCTATGATTTGGTGTCCTTCAACATATCATGTTTACGCTACTGATATGAGCCATGGAAGGAGTGCCTTAAACCTATTGGCTATGATTTCAGTAATAACTTTGTATGTGACATTGCATAAGGAAATAGGCATATATCCATTGTGATTTTCCACGTCTTTGTTTGGGAATAGTGTGAGGAAGGTGGAACCTAAGAATTTTATAATGGATTTTGTTTCCTAGATTATTCCACTACCTCCCAAATATTTTTGCCCAATATGGACATACGATTATGGAATAATTATATGATGAATCCGTTTGGTTCAAGGGAATTATTATTGGGCATCACTTTGATTGTTACTTCCACTTATTCAAAGGATATTTCCCCAAGAAGAACCTCATTTTTTTCTCGTGCTACTAAAGAATGGATACGCTTGAAAATTTGTGGTAATGTGTGTTATCTCTTTGGAATGTTTTTTACTAGAAGAACTTGATATTAATGAGTTTAATTATTTCCCTATATCTTAATTCTCCTAAATTTGACTCCATGATTTTTAAGGGAAGAAATTTGATTATGATGGAAATGTTGTAGCAAATATTTCTAAAATAATCTCAAGTTTTTTCCCCTTCTTTCTTCCAATGTACCCTTTAGTTTTGTTTCAATAGTAGTTCTTGTTGCATCTAGAGTTTGTTGATTTGTGTAAGAGTGTCAAGATCTTCTTTGATTAGTATCTTCAATTTACCATGAAGGATGGCTCATTGTTTATTTTCCGCCTTCTATTCTAGTCTTTTCTTTCCTCCATGATGTTGCCAAATTTTTATTTGATATCACCTTTGAGTTACAATTTGATGTACTTGAGTTTCTATTGGATTTTGTACATTGATTTTCCTTCTAACGCTTATTGTTCTTCCCATCAAGTCCTTATGCTGGCTAGGTGGTCTAGATGTTGGAACCAAAACTTTTCTAAATGAAAGGTTCTATACATGGGACAATTTTTATTGTCAATGTTAACGAATATAATGCAATGGTTAGAGCCATAATTGGATAATGGATGATTCCAAGTATATATGTAAGTTCATGAAGAATTTTTAGATTAAGAACTAATTGAATTTGGACGCCACTTGTTGGTAACATCCTCTTTGGTTGTTCCAAGCAAAGTTAACATTTATATTGTCCAAATCAATCAGGTAAGAAGTTACCCGTTTTTCTTAAAACTGAGTAGAATTTGTGTCAAGTCTTATTATTACACCCATATTTTCTTCAAAGGATTTTATCAGATTGAAATCTCCACCTAGGATCTAGGGAGATGGGGGGAGAAAACCACCAGCATTGCTAATTGAGTGAAGAAAAGGGTTTTATCCTTGGGTAGGGGTGGTCCATAGGCATTTGATATGTAACATGTATCAATGGACTTGATGAGTTCGAATTGGATGGTGAGGATTTAGAATGTGGAAAACATATTTAGTATGAGAACTTCTGAGCATTCTAGACTATGGAAATATCATTAAATTATTCCTAGACATCGACTGCTACTGACTTACCATCTCCTCCCCATTTGCAAGTTATTTTATTAATCGTGTGACTTGAATATTTGGTTTCTTGAATCATCATGAAAGTAAGGGTTTTAGAGAACCATTTTTCCCCTATGATCCTTTGTTATCCTTTGTATTTGAGGTGTATAATGTTCCAAGAGATGAACTTCATTCCGGGGTTATGTTTTTGGTGGAGTAAACCCTCACGATGAATTTGATTTACTTGAATTGACTAGAATATCTCTCATTTCTTCCAAGATCTAGTGATTATTTTTCTTACCCTTCTGCCTTTCTTCTCTATATGTTTTTTTATCTCCATCATTGGATGGGATGGGATTCCTATAATTTCCATGTAAGGTTCATTTGGAGAATATTTTCATGCAAATTGTCAACATTTGAGATAGGCTCTTCCAAAGACCTTCACTTGGTGCTTTATTAGGGGTTTGGGGTCCTTTCCTTTTCTGGGATTTACTGACGTCACATGGAATGAGTCGATCTTGCGGACAATATAGACCTTCCTAGAATCTAATGATATCTAGTGACAATCAAGCCAATAAAAAACTATCTTTTTCTAAATATGCAATTATAAACAAAGGCAAACAAGTGTTTTAGGCATACCTTGGGTCCAATACAAGTTTGTGGAAGCCTCGCTCCTTTGATCCAAATGAGCTCCCTTGTCGCGAATCTGCAAACACAAACAAGCAAACAAATTAAATAGCACCTGAAAAGCCAATATCATAAAGCATACTTATCATGATGATCAAGGAATTCATGAAACAAATTACATAAGACAATTTGTTGAGAAAAATGAATCTGATTGTATTAATTCAAATCAAGAAGAACTTTACAACCTATACCTTGATGTCGTACAAGCTCCTCCCAGGGTCCAACAAGAAATCTCCTCTACTTTGACAAGTTTCACTCTCTTCCCAATGAAGCCAAAAAGGTATGTGATCTCTCCTCTCAAGCTTAACTAGGAAGTCTCAATGCCACCAACATTTACCCTCAAAAATGTTTAGCTTCTAACCTCTCTAGCAACCAGCCCAATGCCTTAATTTATAGTGTAATGGAGGGAAGTTACTAGGTCCTCCTTCAAAGGGATAAAGCCCTCCTTCAAAGGGATAGCTCCTCTCATCAAGGGATTAGCTCCTTCTCTTTTGGGATGCATGAACCACCTTAGAGCGAACAATCCACGTCAAAATTCCTTCTAGAATCATCTAGAATTAACCCAAAGTGAGTTTTTTATAATAAGATTGCGCCTTTTTGACTTTCACACGGGTCCGCACACACTCCTTTCAGGACAGAGCAGGCAGGTCTACAGGTAATGTGAACAGGGGGTCCGGGACCGCAGGCAATAGTGAGAGAAAGTGCGAAACCAGAGCTTTGTTGATTTTCAATGTCTTTCTCTCATTTTCAAAGCTTGACTTGAAGAGCTGAGGTCTGAGACTTGCTTAGGAGGACAGTACAAGTGATGATAGACCCATACTGACTGCAAATAGTCATGGTGACGATATTTTTGTGTAACATATTGCCCCCTAAAGTGCGAAGTCTGTAGTAGATGAGGATTTCATTTATCATTTAGGAAGAGTGAAGTACTTTATCATTTTGAGGATCATCTTGTGGGGAGCCTGGTTGGAATCTCTAAAAACATTCAATGCAAAAAATATATATATGAGATCATATCATCGCTGAGGTAGGCAATTCCCATACTCAGATCAAAACTGACTAGAAAACTAACTACTGCTATGATATATGAATGATCTTGTAATACATCACAAGTATAGACACATGTAGACACAGTATGGACGTAGCCATCTGTTTATGAATAGTTCACAATATAATGAATACAAAATTCCTCGCAGCCTGGATGGTGGAAACTAGATCCAGGGTCTTCATTTCTACTTCCCGAAATAGTACGATTCTATCCATGTGAATGAATGTGTCAAAGTCAAACTATTAGCATATTCCGACACATAGGAAATAGTTAAGTACAACTTGGTCTAGTGTAGAGTTAGGTATAGAGTTAGGTAAAGTGTGTTTCTTTACCGTTGTACATTTTGTAACTTACAATCCGACGGTCACGATATGTAGTGATCCGACGGTTCATTCTCTCCTCGGTATTACCGACACTTGATCCGTGGCTTGACACCCGATTGGTCCATGAATTCTATTTAAAGCGCATGGAGGGTCATTTGTAGGGTAATCTGTGCATGAGAGAAGCTTATGTAAATTTTCATTCTTTGATTAATAAATTGCCTGAAGTGGCCGCGTTGGCTCAGGCCGTGGACTGTTTCCCTCTTTGAGGGTTTTAACCACGTCAAAAATACTGGTGTATTGATCTGTGATCTGGTTGTGAGCGGTGTCCTTTTGGTGTTCTTTCTGAGGAACTTACCTTGTAAATTCCTACATGGTATCAAAGCTATTTGAGTGGCCGCGTTGGCTCAGGCCGTGGACTGTTTCCCTCTTTGAGGGTTTTAACCACGTCAAAAATACTGGTGTATTGATCTGTGATCTGGTTGTGAGCGGTGTCCTTTTGGTGTTCTTTCTAAGGAACTTACCTTGTAAATTCCTACATGGTATCAGAGCTATTTGAGTGGCTGCGTTGGCTCAGGCCGTGGACTGTTTCCCTCCTTGAGGGTTTTAACCACGTCAAAAATACTGGTGTATTGATCTGTGATCTGGTTGTGAGCGGTGTCCTTTTGGTGTTCTTTCTTAGGAACTTACCTTGTAAATTCCTACATGGTATCAGAGCTATTTGAGTGGCCGCATTGGCTCAGGCCGTGGACTATTTCCCTCTTTGAGGGTTTTAACCACGTCAAAAATACTGGTGTATTGATCTGTGATCTGGTTGTGAGCGGTGTCCTTTTGGTGTTCTTTCTGAGGAACTTACCTTGTAAATTCCTACACGAACATGGTAGAAACCACTTGATTACTAGTCAATGATGTAAACTATTAACGAGTGTGAGAGAAACCACCAGTAATGTCAATGGCTCTCAAAGTACTCAGTACAATCCATGATATGTGAATAGATGTGTTGATGTCGAACATGTCATGGAGTCCTTTGATTGAAGGTCAATGACACAACCTATCGTCGAAGGCGAGAAACCTGCCATTGAGGCATGCAGATCCCAAGGTACTCACGATTTCTAGATCATCTTTATACATAATGAGCTGAAGTCGATAGAAAGCGATCCGTCGTAGGCAAGCCCAGAGCACGAAATCATAGATCAAGTTGAAGAAATTTAGTTGCAAGGACTAACTCAGGGATGGTCAAGATGGATGACAGATATTTTGCAGATGAATGGCTTATTTGCACTGACCTCTTGAACACATAATGACATAGCAGATGGTTTGGTGACAATTGACCCAAAGTCAATACCCAGAAACTGGCTGAAGACTTCCAATATGGTTTGATCAACTGTTAGGCAAAGGATTTCCCAACCCAGGTGAATAAAAGTGTCGTGTTCAACAGTGGTTACAAAGTATGACAAACAGGCTCATTTTTCTCTCTTATCCCCCACCATTTCTGGAAAGTACCTCTTTATTTTTGACAAGCTTGAGGAGGATAACGTTTGCTTGATTATAATCTCATCCTTCGGATGAGTCCAACTTAGTTTAAATTCGAACCCTAAGAAGGAGTGGTACGTTCCTACTTGTAATTGAACAGGTCCTTTACTGTTAAATTTTAACGTGTCCAGTATAGGAGAAACTCGGCATTTTTCAATTTTAGAGAGTCTGAAAAAACTTAAGAAGACTCTGTGGTTGACCTTTTTCGTAAATTTGTGTCTCCCAAGCCCGAAAAAGTATAAAATAATACTTGAGAGAACCGCTTGATCTTTACGACCAAGGAGTACTTTTCGTAATTAGTGCCTCTCATCCGAAAAAGTAAAAAAAAGAAATCAAAGACACGTCGTTTTATAACCAATATCGAATTTGAAACGATAAAAATCCAGCAACCTTTTCATGTTTTTACGACCAGAAAAAGAGTTGTAAGTGGACCATCTTTTTAGTTCCTTTTTAACGAGTTTAAAAAGAAAAAACTCGGCGAACTTTTCATGTTTTAGGAGTCAGAAAAGAGCTTAAAGGTGGCTCTAATTTTTTTCGTTGAAAATGACCGATTTCGCCTGAAAAATCCGTTATCCTGAACAAAAACTCAAACATTACTCATACTTGTTTAAAATGGATAAGAATGCTGCAAAAGTTACCTTTCGAAAGTGAAACATAAACAAATTTACAATTCATTTATTCAAAAAACTTATAAGAAGGGCTTTCGTCAATTCATTTTTACCATTTGAGATTTGGGTGAGAAAATAGTGCTTTTGGTCAGAAACTTCCTGTGAAGATTGTGGAAAATCCATCCATTGGAATCGAGCGCCGTCTCCTCCAGGTAATCCACATCATCCTACTCTTCAATTTTATCCATTTCAAATCGTTTTTTAGGGTTTTATTTCATTTTTTAGAGGATTTTTAGGCTAGAAACCCGCACGCGGGGCCCGCAGATGTAACACAGGTAGCCCGCGGACCCCGACTTTTTCTCAATGGGGAAAAAGTCAGGGGTCCACACCTGTCGTGAAGGCAAGGTGCGGACCCACGCACTGTCTCTAAGAGAGAGGGTGCGGTCCCCGCAGCAAGGGTTTTTAACCTTAAATTTCTCAAAATTCACCCAAACAATTCAATTTTTTGCATTCTAATTCGCCTTTTTGTTGGATGTAGAGCATACATCATGCTTGATTGGCGAGAACAGGAGCATGAGGACATAGATCTTGCAGCGTTAAATCACCAACCTTCGATTGATGCATTGAAGGCATGTGGCTTGTACAAATTCTGGGCCATACCTGGCATGAAGGCCCAGGTGGACTTCTTGCAGTGGCTGGTAGACAGGTGGAGCATATAGGACCAATGCTTCTTCATTGGTGGCCACCAGCTCGAAATTGAGCCGGCAGACATATACTTCTTGACTGGTTTGCCTAAGAGAGGTGAAGACTTGACTCTATTCGGGACTAGGCTAGGTGGTCAGTCTGTCGATAGCCTCCAACTAGAGTTCTGCAACAACCAGACTATAGACAAAGGGATAGACATCAAAACCATATCCAGTCCTGAACTCATGGTGATCGCGTTTACTGTTACCAGGCTTTGCAGGAGCACCGCACTACATATTTCCACTAGATCCCAGATGCGGATGGCAGTTGACTGCTTTCGAGGCACCATCTTCAACTGGTGCGATGCTGTGTTGGCTAATGTAAAATGCCAACTGACCAGAGCCAAGAACGGACAACTAAAAACCTTTGGATATGGTGCTTTAGTTGTGAGCTTTGGTCTGGAGAGGGTCCCAATGTTGGTCCCACAGCACCTCACTGTTGGAGGTGGACTTCCTCGAGAGCCCAAACTGATACGATGGGTTGCAGTTATGGCCCGTCATCCTGATGAGGGGACAGAGGTCGTTCGATTCAAACCTGAGTATTTCCATTGGTTGGAAAACTAGGTTTTTGCTATTCAGGACTTTCCTTATGCTGGGGTAGATTTTCGCGGTGACCCAGACATGGCTCTTCAACCAGGAGAGCAATGGGATGACTCAGGTAAAATTGTTTTCAACATTTTCCTAATTTAATTTTTTTTATTTCGTCCCAAAATTGATAGTAAAAGTTTCAAATGCAGATGTGGGTCCACAACGACTAGCCACTCTTCGGCCTTACGAGAGGAAACAACCAGCTACAGCGGCACCAGCCCCACAGGACGAATCAACAGAGACCTTGGCCGAATTGGAGAGCCATCTAGAGCGCTTGACAAGAGACATTCCAGAGACCGGCATAGATGACATTCCTCATCGACTACAGCACTATGTGATTGGGGTCTCGGGACCTTTTAGAGGTTCCTTTGTAAGGTGGCTCGTATAGTGGTTTCTTATCGAGATCATCACCAGTGATAGGATGATCGCTTATTGTAGACACATATGACATTTTTTGCTTTTTGTACTTATCATTTTTGCTGATCATAAGGTGCTTTTCAACCTATGATCTAGGACGATGTATATTTTGACACACTCCTATATTATACTATATCACTATTACCGACTTATCTTGTAAAACATGTTTATGGAATGTTTTTAAATTTATTTGTATGATTATTGCAAATGTCTACTTAACATTCAAGAAGTAATTGCATCAGCTAATGTATTTAAAGATCTTGGAATATGCTGATATTCAATATAATCAATTTCACGTTCCAAGAGATGCACTCTCAAAAATAATCTCAATAACACTGGATTTCTAATGGCATATACTCTTTTAAGCTGTAATACAATGAGTTTAGAATCTAACCTCACTATCAAACTCTGAATCCCAAATGAAATAGATTCAGATAATAATTCAATCACTCCACTATACTCTGGAATGTTATTCGTTGTTTGACCGAGGCGTACCCCATGCATAGATACCAACTCGTCAAAGGGCGAATAGATAACCCAAGCTGTGGAAGAAATGTTCCGTGTATTACGACAAGCACCATCAGCAAAACCAATGTATGTTTGGAGAGGCATCGACATCTGCAATATCAAGAGTAAAACCAAGATAAGCAGGAATAATGATGAAAAACACTCTCTAAGCTAAGCACACTTTTTTAAACTAAAACGCAACAGCTATAAAGAAAGCTAACCTAACTAAAAATATCCACACCCATTCTTTAAGCATAATACCTCTTCAGGTAAAGACCATTTCTGGGTTTACCCAAAGAGTCCCTATCAAATTTTACCAATTCATAGGCCCCTTTTGCCAGCTTTTTCTTGACAACATAGGGACCATGCCACATAGGAACGAATTTTCCAGTGCCTAATTTATCATTAGCTTGATCGTACAATAAGACTAGATCGCCTTCCAAAAAATTTCGAGGGGTCACATTTCGATAATACTGAGCTTTAATATGTTTTGCATGAGTTTCGATTGCTAATGTAGCATCGCGTCGATTCTCATCTAGTTGAGCCAAGTATAAAAAATGTCTTTCCTCTTCGGAAGTGGTTGGAAGTAACTCGATGGCCATTTGCAATGACGAGATTTCGTATTCAATGGGTAACACAGCTTCCAAACCATAAACTAGTTGGAAAGGAGTGAACCCTGTTGATGTTTTTACTGAGGTTCGATATGCCCAAAGCGCTGAAAATAGCATGTTATGCCAATTCGACCGATGAATCCCGATGATCCATTGGATCATGATGACTAAAACTTTGTTGATGGATTCAATCAGACCATTCGCTTGTGGATAATAAGGAGTTGAACTATCGTGACGCAAGCCAAGTTGGCCTGTAAGTTCAGTCATCATAACGTTTCGAAAATGACACCCATGATCAGTGATGATTGCTTGTGGAACACCAAACCTAGCAATTATATGATTGAACATCGCATTTTTTTTGTCGTCTGCCTCAAATGTAGAAATCGCATCAGCCCACTTGGTAAAATAATCTACATGTAACAAAATCGATACCCCATTTGGCAAAAGGACCAACAACAATTATAGGGTGGAGAGGAGCAGGTGGAGCGCGCATCTTTTGATCAAAAATTTGGTAGTTGTGGCATTTTTGGACCGCGTTAATACAATCTTTAAACATAGACGGCCAGAAGTAGCCAGCGCGCAATATATTTTGGGTTGTGGCATACCCAGACATATGACTGCCACACGCTCCAGAGTGATAGTCATTTAGAACCCTTTCAGCCTCCTCATGTGTTAAACAATGTCGAAAAATAGAGTCAGCCCCACGGCGATAAAGAGTATCTCCAATAATTCTGAATTGTTGGGACTGGAATCGTATTTTTTGACGTTCGACCTTGAAATTTCTGGCTGAAAGGATTGGGTCTAGAGATAAACGATGATATCTCCATACCATGGATCTAAAGTGCTGATTAGAAACAAGGATTCGTCCGCAATGGGCTCCTCTACCATAGTTTCCATGTTAGCACGCGAGAAGTCACACATTAACTCCGCAAAAACTAAAGATTTCTTCGACTTAGACTTTTCAAATTCCAAGTCGAACTCCTGAAGGATCACAATCCATTTGGAGTACTTGCCCCCTAGCAATTGCTTCGTCAAAATATAGATCATAGGGTTGCAATAAAAAATACTGTAGTTTTACGTAGTAAAATGTAATGACGAAAACGTTGGACAGCTTGAACAGCTGCCAATGCCAATTTCTCCACATGTGAGTATTTTAGCTCAATTGGATTTAAAGTTTGACTAAGGTGATATATCACATGTTCAGTACCGAATTCATCTTCCTGAACTAACACCATTCCGATGTGGAATGGGAAGCAGCGAGATACAAGAATCAGTCTTGGTTGTAGTTGGGAGGATGCAATAATGGTGCATGGGTCAACGCGTGTTTCAGTGCATCAAAAGATTTCTGAGCTATCTCATCCCAATAGAATGGAGTATTCTGTTTCAACAACTGGGTAAAACCCTTTGTAACCTCGGCGTAGTTAGGAATGAATCGTCGTAAAAAAATTTCTTTCCCCTGCAAACTTTGGAGTTGGTGAAGACTCGAAGGAGGAGGCAATTTGACAATAGCTTCAACCTTCGAGGGATCGACGCGAATGCCGGGTTTCGAAACAAAAAATCCTAGTAACCGACCCGTTTCTATATAGAAAACACACTTCTGTGGATTCAACCTAATCTGAAAATGCCTACACCTCATAAAGATTGCTCGTAAATGGATGAGATGATCAGCTCGATGTAATGAATAAGCAGGAAAATCATCGAGATAGGGTTGCACAATGTGCTTGATGTCATGAAACGCATAAGGCATGGCCCTTTGAAAAGTTGCCCCGGCATTCTTGAGCCCAAAAGGTAATTTACAATAAGAAAATGTCCCCCATGGACAAATGAAAGTTGTTTTTGGTTGATCAGCAGGTAGAATATTGATTTGATTGTATTCGGAAAAACCATCCATGAATGAGAATATTTCTCTGCCGGCACAATCATCAATAATTTGATCGATATAGGGAGTTGGGTAATTGTCCTTTAGACAGGCTCGATTAATGTCCCTATAATCGATACATATTCCTATTGTCCCTTGCTTTTTGTTAAAAGGAAAAATATTCAATACCCAATCCGTTAACGGGATTGGATAAATGAAACCTGCTTTGAGTAATTTTTCAACTTCTGCTTTAATAGCAACAACTTTTCTTGGGTGAATCTGACGCAAATGTTATCGGACGGGTTTAGCGTCCCAGTAAGTTTTGATTTCATGAACAACAATTGCAGAGTCAATTCCTGGTATTTATTCATATGACCAGGAAAACACGTCACGGAATTCTTGAAATAGGGCCTTATATGTTTGAATTTCATCTTCTGTACATGAGGCACCTATATGAATGTTTTCAAAAATTCCAGGCTTAACTGAAATATCAATAGGAATAGTTCGAGAAATGTTTCCCAAATTTAACTCTGAATCAGGATTTTTCATTGGATTCTGAGGTTCCTTGACATATTTAGTCGTAAAAATTGATGAAAAATCATTTTCAAAATGATCACTCTCGGGTAAAAACGAAGATCTGTGATGGAGATCTTCCCATGGTAAATCATCAACACATAGGATTTCACGAATTTTCTCATCAGAGTGAACAAGTTCGAAAAACGCTGTTGAATCCAAGTTTGATGTGAAAATTGATTCCTCATGGACCACATTCATTAAGTCAATTTTGGTTGAAGATGAGTCAGAAAACGACTGCACGGCCTGATACGCAATTTCATATGGACTCAAAGGCATAACATCACAAAATGAGTCTATCTCAAATTCAGAAGGTACGATCCAAGGATCATCATAAACAATGGTGTCTGACAAAATCATATGAATGGTTGCAAAAGAAGACGATGCGTTGATAGGAGGAAAAGGAAAAGTTCCCAGTAAACTGGCATCTTTAACTAGTCCTACTCCAACATCTTTATATGGGATAGTCATTTTACTGACATGCTGAATGCTTTCAAACGAGGCTGGGTCGGATGAAAAGTAAGCCAGATGGTCTATTGTTACAATCTTTCCATTATGAGGAAACTTTATAACCCAAAAGACCGATGAAATGACAGCTGTCATAGCGTAAGACCAACTACGACCCAAGAGAAGGTCGTAACCTAGAGGGGCATCAACCACCTCCACATCTAGATTCACAGTTTTGCCTTCTACCCCTATAGGTAAATCCTGTAGAATGCCAAAAGGATGAAACCCACGGCCATCAAAGGCCTTTAGAATCATCGGGCATTGATTTAGTGAAGGAGAACCAAGCGATCTCCAACACTGTATCGACATAATACACGTTGAGGCTCCTTCATCAATCACAGTCCTATGAATAGGCCTGTTTTTTACTATCACTGGAATCTGGAAAGCCATTTGATGAGATAAGCGTGGTGTACTATTTTCTAGATCGAAAATTATAACATTCGAGTCCTGAATGTCAACAGCTCCTATAGCCAACAAAAGTAATTTACGCTGTGCTGGACATGATTGCAGCACTTCCAAAGCCAACATTGCTGAAGGTGAAACAACTAAATCTTCAACAATGTTATAGTTCTGAGCCGCTCTCGCATGTGGATTGAAAGCTGACTTTTGAAGTATACCCTTGGCGGGCGTTTTGATTACTAAGTCTGCATTAGGTTTCTCGATCTGTAGTGGATCGGAACCGGGAGCTGAGGTTGATGGGTTAGAATGAGAAGATTCTGATTCTTTACCATCAACAGGACTTTTACTACCATAATCATGCGATCGAGTCACAATCCTAACATGGGACATCATCAGTATGGGTTCTTCATTGGCATTTGAGGAAGAACCTATCATCTTACTGTCTTCACTTGGAAAAGGATCCTTCAAAACAACAGGAGTTTGGGAACCTTTGACAATTTTCGCAACCTCTGCACGATGAGGGCAGTCTCTTGTAAAATTCTCTTCTTCACAAATGAGACAAGGATAACGAGGTTTGCGTTTCTCATCAGTAGATTCCACTTTTTCTGGTTTCTCTTTTGAATTTTTGTCTGTTTTATTTTTTTTCTTCCCTTTCTTCTTACCGCCGGATTTTGATTTGGCCGTAGATGACTCTACAACATGAATATCGGCGGAGATTTCCACGAAAGAATCTCCTGTCGGGGAATCTGGCAAGGTTATGATAGGAGAAGAATTCTTGGAAGACTTCTTCTTACTTTTGGTATTAACCGTACTAATCATACCATCACCGACATGAGACCCTAAAGGAGCTGCAGCGATTTGATTTTGCTTAGGAATATCGGGGATTTTCTCGTGTAACGTACCTAACTGGGTATAAACTAATTCAAGGTACTGTGCTTGAGCAATTACCTACTCCTCAGTAACGACTCCAGCCTTAGCTACATCCTCAATGATCTTTGGCAATAAAGATTTTACAAACCATTCAGCTAAGATCTGATCTGGAATAAAAACCTTCACTAAACACCGTCGATGTCTCCATTCATGAATTTGATCTAAAATGTAAGTGGATGTCGACTGCTTTAACGAAGTTAATAATTCCATGCCATTGTCATATCTGACTGGAAACTGAAAATGAGTTAAAAATGAAGTAGCTAACTAACTAAAATTATAAAAAGTGGCTTGTGGTAACTCAATGTACCACTTGGCCGCAAGACCAATCAGAGTGCACTGGAAAGCCTTAAATGGATTGAATCATCTGAAATGGAATTAGACACACAACAGAGGTGATAAGTCATCACATGGTTCAACGGGTCCTCTCCTGATTTGCCTTCAAACTTAGGAATATCACTAGGCAACTTATTCGGCATTGGCGGTCAAAACGGAAGATAGTTAATTAGATCATTCGTTAGGCGTGACAAGTCAGGCAAGTCCAAAGTTGCGATAAATGGTAATTGACGATTAGGGTCCCTAAAACTTTGTGTCATGAGACCAGCCCCAGGAGGAGGATATCCAGGATAACTAGGAATTGGGATTGCATTTGGGATATTATATCCTCCTGGAAAACCAGGATTAACCGGACTCTACTGGGGTTGTTGAGGTTGTTGATATGTATACCCAAGGTACGGTTGATACTGATAGACTGGCTGCTGTACAGCAGGACCGAATTAGTACTGTCCCTGGCATGGTTGATAAGTAAATTGAGGTTGACTTATGACAACCGTACTTGAACCAGGTTGTCCTATAGGTATCTGAACTAAAGTTTGGATTGTGGGTCCAAACTGAGGTAAAGATGTCTAAGGAGTTGATACAGGAACAGTAGAAACCGGAGCTGTCGATACTCCAGAAATAGGTGGGGTAGATTGAACAAATGTTGCAGCAGTTGCAGCAGCCGTTTGAGGCGGAGTACGAGGCGTACTAGGCCCAGGCTGAGAAACTACCGAAGGTGAAGAAGTTTGAATAGTTGACTGGACAGGTTGCCGTGGTGAACCAGAACCTAAGGGTTGTCCAGTTTGATATGACAACTGTACATTCGGTTGCAAGACCTGTTGAATTTGCGATGGATCCCACACTAAGTTCATTCCGGGGTACGGACCCATAATAGGTTGAGAATATTGAGGACCATAACCAGGTTGAGGGTAGGGTTGATAATTCAGAGGTACATTTCTAGTTCCTTGAACATATGATTGACTGGAAGGTGGTTGGTAACCTTGGGTTGGATACTGACCTTGAGGTTGATAACCTTGAGGCACGTACTGGTACTGGGTTGACCTTGAGGTACATATTGATATTGGGGTTGACCTTGAGGTACATATTGAGTCTGGGGTTGACCTTGAGGAACGTACTATCCCGTAGGTATGTACTGTCCTTGAGGTTGCCCCCCAAGCAATAATTGAGGATTTTGAGGCTGCCCCCCAGGCGATAATTGAGGATTTTGAGGCTGCCCCCCAGGTGGTAACTGGAGACCTTAAGGTTGAGGATTAGGAATAGTACCCAGGTGACATCATGAGAATATCTTCTACACTCAACGGCTTAGTACCATTGTTTCCAGTTAATAACCCTTGCTCAATAGGTTGAGGAGATGCTCCCGCAAAAGTACCAGAAAGTGACTGATACCCAGAGGGAACAGAAGGACCGCCATACAAAAAGGTTTCTAGAAATTGAGAAAACATGGATGACTGTCTTGACATATTTAATGGAGGATAGTAACCTCTAGGTGTTGGGTGATAAGGAATACGAGGAGGTGAAAAACTTAGTCCCAGGTTTTCCAAAAATTTAGTTAATGAAAGATACCAAGCGTTAGTCCTAGATGGACTGTAAAAGATTGATTCATGCTCCCTAAGCTCTATAACAAGTTGATTTTCAGGGATAGGGATACCTTCTTCTTCCGGAGAAGCAAGTTCTTCAATAGCTATTAGTCTAGAAGGAAGATTTTGGGTAATTATTCTTTCTACCCTAGGTGAACCACGACCACTAGAAGTTGGAGAGGTAAACCCTGATGTTGGAGTAGCAGCAAATTCAGTTTCAGGTTCAGATATTTCAGGTTCCTCACCTAAATCACTAGTAGATGAAACACTGCCAGTAACTTCGGAAATAGAAACAGATTATGGTTGATAATCTGCTACTAAAGCTTGAAAATCAAGATGTACCACTAAAGAAGACTCTCCTTCTTCAGGTGATCCTACTCTACTGTCTCTAGGAGTAACAAGGGCTCTTAACCCTTAAGGCTGGCTCGATGAAAACTCAGGAGGTTGGCCCCGAAGTCTATGGGACTTCCTCGGTAATTCAACCACGATTAAAAATTTTAACTACTTCACACGAAAACAAAGTAAAATCTCAATGAAAACCACCTAAAGTCTCTAAAGAACCAAACAAATTTGAATCACACGCCTAAAGAATCTAGGATATCAAACTACACACAAACAGTAACTTTCCGTACTGAAAACACTAGTTGGTGATGAAACCCAACGTCACAGAGTTCAATACAGAAATGGGGGTTGGAAAAGTTACCCCGATAACCTTCTTAATGAATAGACTGGCACAAGTTCCTCCACTAAACCGTCTCAAGTGAAGAGAACCCCCCAGAAAATCCAAGTGAGTCTAGCTGATGTCTGCTCGAGGTACAGTGGGATCTTCCCACCACTGTCACCTTAGGAAGAATCCTATAGAGTATGGTCACTAAGGTTACCAATGGAAACAAATATACCTGGGGGAACAATCTATGATCCGATACGCACACAAGGGCAGAGTAACAAGCTCAATCCTCTTGAAGGCTCCTTGACATAATCCAAGGTTTACCAACAAGTGACCCCAGGCTCCTCGACAATGGTTAATCCGAGGTTTACCATTTTTAATACATGAATATCTGGTGTCGTTCCCAATGAGGAGGGACTGATTCCCACACTGGTTCAGACACGATATCGTGCTTCTCCTTTAAGAGGAGATTTCCCAGAGAATAAATGCAACAATTGGATTTTTCTCCTACCGCAAGATACAACTACTTGTTTGTTTTACTGTCTTGGAGAGTTAATTACTCCCTACTCCAAGACACTAGCCTAAGTTATGTTGGTGTATTAGAGCCCTAGAAATAAAAATAGTACTAGATAGATTGTACTTTGAGCGTTACTTTTATTGGTTTTGTTTAAGTCAAGAGGTGCAGAGATGAAACTCGTGGTGTGAAGACTCGACTCGAAATCACTAAAAAAATGCACTTAAGATGATTAAAGCAATCTTTTCCCTTCAATGAACTTCTAGCTAGGAAAGAGTTTGAGAATGCAAATGCTTGTAAACACAAATCTTTCTTAACAAACAAATTAAAAGAAGATCTTTTTGTCTTTTCCAATGCACTCAAAACGAGACAACTAGTTATTTTCACATAAATTTCCCTTTTCTTTCAAACACTCAAATACTACAAAAACAAACTTTTTCTAAAAGAGATTTTTTAATTTTTTATAAAACACTCAAAACTATGGAACTAACTAATCTTGAGATCTATAAACTATAAAAAACTATTTGAAGTCAAAGCTCACAAGATATCTTTTTCAAGGATGTTTTACTTAACTATAAGCAAACTAAGGACTAATTTGTCCAGAATCACAAATCAGTCAAAAAACAACCAATTTTTGTTTTCTTTTTTAAAAATGAAATCCAAACTTTTGACACAAGTTTTTTTCGAAGTTTGCAAAGAGAAAACACAAGGTGGATTCCTCAACATAGGTAGATTTTTCAAATGGTCAGACTCATAAGAAGGCTAGTAAAAACCAAGGTGATCTGAGGCTTCTACAACTTCTAGGCTCTTAGCTACTACAAGACCGAAATGCAAATCAAGCCCGGTAATCAAAACTTCTAGGAATTTCACCTAAAACCCTAACACCAATGGAATTAACCTAAGGAAAGTTCCTAACAAGTCATATGCAGGTCTGGGCAGGGTATAACGACATCTAAAAAAAAACTAAGCTGACTAACAGAGAAAATCTTAGGTCTTCCAAACTTTTGACAGGGTCCGCAGGCCCACAGTTCACACAAGTGTGGTACCGCTTTGTGCTAAAATCAAAAGTGCAGATAGGTCTGCACTGTGTCACAAGTCGAGGGTGCGGTCCTCTCCCAAAGTTATTAAAAACAAAAAATAATCCTAGATCTACTAAATCTACCCAATTCCACACACAACAAGCCAAAAACAGAAACAAAAACACAGTTTCTCAGGTCAATGTAAAAACAAGGAAAAAATCAAGTCCCCAGTGGAGTCGCCATTTTGTCACACAGAATGAGTCGATCTTGCGAACAAGATAGACCTTCCTAGAATCTAACGATATCTAGTGACAAGCAAGCCAATCAATAACTATCTTTCTCTAAATATGCAATTATAAACAAAGGTAAACAAGTGTTTTAGGCCTACCTTAGGTCCAATGCAAGTTTGTGGAAGCCTCGCTCCTTTGATCCAAATGAGCTCCCTTGTCACGAATCTGCAAACACAAACAAGCAAACAAATTAAATAGCACCTGAAAAGCCGATATCATAAAGCATACTTATCATGATGATCAAGGAATTCATGAAACAAATGACATAAACAATTTGTTGAGAAAAATGAATCTGATTGTATTAATTCAAATCAAGAAGAACTTTACAACCTATGCCTTGATGTCGTACAAGCTCCTCCCAGGGTCCAACAAGAAGTCTCCTCTACTTTGACAAGTTTCACTCTCTTCCCAATGAAGCCAGAAAGGTATGTGATCTCTCCTCTCAAGCTTAACTAGGAAGTCTCAATTCCACCAGCATTTACCCTAAAAAATGTTCAGCTTCTAACCTCTCTAGAAACTAGCCCAATGCCTTAATTTATAGTGCAATGGAGGGAAGTTACTAGGTCCTCCTTCAAAGGGATAAAGCCCTCCTTCAAAGGGATAATTCCTTTCATCAAGGGATTAGCTCCTTCTCTTTTGGGAAGCATGAACCACCTCAAAGCGAACAATCCACATCAAAATTCCTTCTAGAATCATCTAGAATTAACCCAAAGTGAGTTTTTTATAATAAACTTGCGCCTTTTTGACTTTCGCAGGGGTCCGCACCCACTCCTTTAGGGACAGAGCGGGCAGTTCCACAGGTAATGTGAATAGGGGGTGCGGGACCACAGGCAATAGTGAGAGAAAGTGTGGAACTAGAGCTTTGTTGATTTTCAAAGTCTTTCTCTCATTTTCAAAGCTTGACTTGAAGAGCTGAGGTGTGAGACTTGCTTGGGAGGACAGTACAAGTGATGATAGACCCATACTGACTGCAAATAGTCATGGTGACGATATTTTTGTGTAACAACTGATATCAAGAAGGTTAAGAGAGTACAAATTGATATCCTTCATGATTTCTATGGTGATATCAGGGAAATTTATTAGGATAGCTTGATGGATGGTGGGTGGAAAGGGGGGTGACGTTTGAGGGCGTAAAGGAGGAAGGATGTGGCTCAACAAAATAGGGGCTGATTTCCATTTTTCTAACAATGGTTTGTGAAAATTTTATAGGAGAAATTTTTTTCACCTTAATAATTGTTAGGCTTTTATAGATAATATAAAAAATCATTGAAAATTTGAATATTTTCACAAAAATATTAGCAAACATATTATACTTGTCATATCAAGGAATAGTAATATTTTCCAAGGTTTCTATTGCTTGTGATAACTTCTAATCATTAGAAGTACCCCTAATTTTATATTCTTTTAGTTAGCTACTTTGCTAAGCCTTTATCCCAATTTCCTTCACTTAGAGATCTATCTGCCATTGTCTCTTGTCTCACTTAGTTAAAAATATTAATGTATTCTATCAATGTATGAGTGTGATTACAATTTTCAAAATAAGGCTCACTATTCTTTCTCCATATGACTTAGTATCACATATGCATTCCATCTTGGAAATATATACACATATAGACACTATGCCGTAAAAACCATTATTGGTTATATTATTGATAGCGTAGTTTACCTCAAACATGTTGAATAATAAACTTATCGAAACAAGGTCGACCATATGAGTCCTTCATGGTTAAAAAGACCTACTTTAATTACTCAATCATAATGGGACATAGCCACTAGGGAGTATATCATCTCAATATAAGTCAATCATTAAATAATTTCAAAATCTGACTTAACCCTTAGAAATGTTACAATGTATCGTAAGCATCAATAAATGCTACAATGTGACATAGCTATTGATAAAAATAATATGTTGATGTAAATTAACCAACATGAACATAGGAATAGGTATAACATATATAAATCTCTTAGTCTCAATTTGACCATGATTTATTGCTTCTTAAGAAGGTTAATTACACCTCATCCAAGATGACTACAACTAATTATTCCCACTGATGATACTTAACTATTAAATTTTCCAAAAAACATCGTATGTCTCAAATGCACTTGGTATAAGGATGACCTTCAAAATTGTCAATATTAATTAAAATAGTCAAATATGATCATCCATAATCAACTGAAGTAAAGAAGAATCAATTATCATAAATAAAAAATCAAAAATACTTAACCATAATAAAGCATAACAATATCAATATTTACATTTTAATACTATCCCTTATATAATATTATAAATTAAATAATATACATAAAAAATTATAAAATAAATAATTATCTCACCATTATTTTATTACATAAAAAATTATATTTAATATATCATATATAATCATATACAATTAAAAATTAAAAAAATACTCTAACCATATAGGATAAAATTAAATATGATTTAAATCACAAGCAAATAAACTGTAAACATCAATATGGCATCGTGGCATCAATTTCTCTTGTGTTATTTAGGGATTTATATATATATATATATATATATAATAATAATAATAATAATAATAATAATAATAATAATAATGTAATGTTATGTTATGTTTTGTTTTGTTATGTTATATTATGGTGTAAAATATTGTGAAATATTATTTTTGTATTCGTAATATAATAGTAATACTGATTTAAAATGTTTTATAATTACCATATATAAAAGTATAATTATAATTTTATAAATATTATTCAAATACATAAATTAATATCAATCAATTATAATGTAAGTAGCCTAATCATTACGAAACATAACAATTTGATGTAAGAAAATCAAGATGATTATTGCAGCATGACAAAATGTATTAAAGAATGTTACAATTTCGTATAATATTTAGAAAATGTCATAATGCAAACATTTCTTTTATGAAAATTAGAATGGTACATAACAATTGATGAACATAGTAAATTTATTTAAAATAATCAAGAAAAAATTACATAAAGTAATTAAGATAAAAGTTACAACAGATATAACCATATTATAAACTTTTTATTCTCGCGACTTGATTATCAAAGCATGGCATACACCCTTCTGATTATATTCGGCATACACCCTTCTCATTATATTCGACACTTTGGTATATTTTGTAACAATCTTAGACTAGTATTAGTCACTTCAGTATATTTTGTAATAGTCTTAGACTATATGACTCTTATATTTATAAAACAACAATCAAATTGACAATTTTGTCAAACATGTTATATTTATGCTACTAGTTTAGTTTCATGTATGGTAAACATTACCATAACTTTAGTATATTTGTAACAATCTTAGACCAGTATTCGTCACTTTAGTATATTTTGTAATAGTCTTAGACTATATGACTCTTATATTTATACAACTACAATCAAATTGACAATTTTGTCAAAGTTGTTATATTTGTGCTAATCGTTTAGTTTCATGTATGGTAAACCACTAACTTCGAGAATATGGTTTCTGGATTAAAAAAATTAAAAAATGGAACTATTTTTTAAGTAATAATAATAATTACTCATAATAAAAATAATGTTAACAAAATATTGATCAGCTCAATTATATAAATTATATCATTGGTATCATAATAGTTATGTCATTATATATTGTTAAATTAAAAAGAATGATCATAAAAGTTAAATTAATTATATTATTATTATTTATAAAAACTATATATATATTTAAAAGGAACATGTAACAAGATTTTTTGTCATCTAGATTTACTCACACTTTATTATGGTGATTCTTAATCTTTAAATAAGATTTGTTACAATACTATTGACCAACACTATGGCTTATTAATACTACTTGCTAAAAAACAATAACTCATTATTATATGACACATGTTTAATTAAAAGCAGACACAAAACTACTTTAGCTTCCTTGTAATTAAATGAATTAAATAGAAAAGATATCATGTGAATAAGTGTCATATAAAATGGTTTTCAGGTCTTAGATAGATGGTGATTAGCTACATTGTTAAGGCACTTTTAGATTTTAAATCATCAGTTCAATTCCCATATAAAATGAGTTATGACATTTTGAGCATGTAGTGTTTCAAAACCATGATTTTTACAGATAATAGTGTAACAATGTCTCATTATAAATTAGTAGTGTCAATGTGAAAATGGATATGAATTTGTATGATCAAGAATTTGAATTTGTTATATAGTTTATATACTAGTACAATCGCATCAAAAATATTAATGTGGTTCATATAGTCAAAAGCTTCCTTTGTATCTAAAATTGATAAATATATAATAATAAAAAATTTATTGCAACAAAAATACTATTATTAACTATTGCATCAAAAAACATTCAACTTTGATTTTACTTGAAACCTTCAAGAATCTCTGTGCTTGAATTCTTAAGAACCCCTAAGAATCTTAGATTTTATTTTTACTTAAAACAAAAGTGTTGAAGAGCTCCTATCCTTTACAACCAAGATATAATGTAATTTTTCTAAAATTAAATTTATTAAAAGTCAATGCAAACTAATAAACTTTCTAACACACTGCAGGCATTTGTAATCATTCAACCAGTCACACAAAACATATGTTGAGCATATTTCCTTGAGAATCAATCTATGCCATCAATTAAAAAAATTAAAAAATAAAACAACAAATCCTCATCCACCTTAAATTGAAATAAAAAACCTTCCACTATTAATTATTTTTACATTTAACAATAATTATAATTTAAAAAAATATTAATTAATTTTTATTTTTATATTTAACAATCATTATAATTTTGAAAAATGTTGCAATTTAATTATTTTTTATTTTTATTTTTTTATATTTTAGTAATATGAAATATATAATAAAATAAATATTTTGATATTAACATTTAATTAATTTATAAAGCTTCACTCGTATTGATATAAAAAGTTGCCATAGTATTAATTTACATTTCCATGATTCTAACATTAATTCAGATTTTCTTAATTTATATATTAATGAGCATTTCATATAAACAAAACAGTATAGTTTGACAACAATCGAATTTGTGTATCAAAGTCAGTCCTTTTTCTGAAGCCTAAATATTTATCCAACGAAAGTGACAGAGCGAGATCAGCGTCGCCGAATAAAAGTATCTGCGGAAAAGGAATCAACAATGTCAACTGCACGTTAAAATGAAAGAACTGTAAACTAATCATCTTCCTCTTCTTTAGTTTCTTTCTGCAATTCTTTATAGAAAAAAGCTTAATAGTTATACTACAGCGCTGATGTTTTCAGTTGTTGCACTTTTAAGAAGGCGTCCTGTAATTGAATTCCATACTCTCAATGCCGTATCTCTTCTTCCGCTGATTCTGAATTTCCCATATGCGCAGAAGTCGTTTGATGCACTCAGCTAAACTGTATAAATAATTGCCAAAATATTGATGATTGATCAAACCAGGTTATTTGAATCGCTAATACCTAATTATGCCCATTCAACTCAACTTTTAAGATATAATCGGCATAGAATACGATTCCATCCAACATTCCTTGTATGGTGTTTTCTTTTTGAAAAAAAAAAATAATGTTCGTGGGAGATAATACAATAGTGAGTGTAAGTTATGTAGGTTTAGTTTGTGCGTGGAAAAGTTTATTTTAGTATGAGTTTGTATGAATATATTGGCAGGAGTTGAATCAAGTTTAATTAGAGTTTGTTATGATTCTATAATTAGTAAGTGTAGTATTTATACATTTATGTTATTGTAATTTGCAATATAAGAAAGCCAAAAGTCAGTTTGACTGTATATATGTGAGAAAAGTTAATGATTACAAATTTAGTTGTGTGTCTATTTTGTATATGTGAGAATATATATGTGAGAAAAGTTAATGATTAAAAATTTAGTTGTGTGTGTATTTTGTTTTTTCCATCTCTGCCTTTCCCATCAATGTTAGGTATCTGAACTGGCAAAGAATAGTATTTACTAAAACTATTAACAACAACAAAAGAAATGTAACGGCGGCATTATTGAATGGAGTGACCTGATTAGGTGCCATATCAACCTAACCTCTCCTTTACATCATGTGCAAATTTTGAGGTTGGGGGTGGGAGGGAAGGGTTTTCTAAAAAATATCACATTGAGTTATCACTGTCAATCTCGTTCCCACGTTGATTATACCTGGCACAGAATAGTAATTACTAAAACTATTAACAACAACAAAAAAATGTAACGCCGGCAGTAGTGGGCGGAGTGACCTGATTAGGTACCATATCAACCTAACTTCTCCTTTACATCATGTGCAGATTTTGAGGTCGGGGGGTGGGGGGGTTTTCTAAAAAATATCACATTGAGTTATCACTGTCAATCTCGTTCCCACGTTGATTATTCCTGGCACAGAATAGTAGTTACAAAAACTATTAACAACAACAACAAAAATGTAGGCTGGGGCGGTTTTCTAAAAATATCACATTGAGTTGTCTCTGTCAATCTCGTTCCCACGTTGATTATACCTGGCACAGAATAGTAGTTACTAAAACTATTAACAACAACAAAAAAATGTAACTCCGGCAGTAGTGGGTGGAATGACCTGATTAGGTGCCATATCAACCTAACTTCTCCTTTATACCATGTGCAGATTTTGAGGTCGGGGGGTGGGGGGGTTTTCTAAAAAATATCACATTGAGCTATCACTGTCAATCTCGTTCCCACGTTGATTATAGGAAATAAATTAATGTACGAATCTGCAAGCATATATGCAATTGGAATTGGACGGTAACAACAGAACCGAAACATGTTTCCTCAGGATTTGATTTGATATCAATATAAAATGAGAATCCCTCGTATCATATTTCTACAAGTACTATATTCCATCAAATGACCTAATTAAAAATAGATCCCTCGTGGAATCTGGAATAGTTCAGAAACTAAAAATTTAAATCTTGAAGGTACATTAAAGCCGTGGAACTGCAATATTCCATCATACTTCAAATTCTGTATAAGGAACCATTTAAAAAGAGATCCCACCTGGACTCTCCAATGGTTCAGAAATTAAAATGAATTCCTGAAAGTACATTAAAGGGCCGATCTAGTAGGCCCTCTGATACTTAGTTGTTAAGAAAATAGAGGCAACACGGAGTATAATCAGGTGCACAACTTCACATAGTACCTGCTCATTGTGCCTACAACACTTTTTCTGAAGTCGAAATGTTCCACTGTTGTCGTGCTTAATGACATTTTTGGAATAGAATGTGCGTTCCCTCACAATTCCAGCATATGCCTAAGAATATATCTTTCAAACGTGTAAAAGCATTCCAGAAAAGAAAGTTAGCTGCGATTCTTTTTGCAGAATATATCTCGAGACGTGTAAAAGCATCCAGAAAGAAATTAATTGAGATACTTTTCAACTTCTGAATGTGTTTGAGGCAAGGGCGAGACACTTTTCACTGTTCCTAAATTTACGAAGAGTGCGATACAACGGATCGCCTTAGACCAGTGGGAGTTGGTGGAAGTATGACTCTATCTCATAATAATCAAATAAAACGTCATAAGTGACACCTAGTTTGATGAGGCTGCCTCTCGTGCTGCCCACAATGTAGAGGTATCTTCTTAATCCTCTAATTTTTTATATATTCACTCGCTTACAATAATAAATATATAAATTCTTGCTTTTGAGATCCCCATATGTGGTAAGTAACTAACATGTGACCCTTATTTCCGTGTAGGTATTGATCATGATTAATATTTCCAAAAGTTGAATAATGATAATATCTATTTAGGGTAGATAATATATAGATTTTATAAGGTCTAATAAATTTATTTTAAATCATAAATATTTATTTAATTTTTTTTTAAATTAATTTATTTTTAAAATTTTTATATAACTTCTATAACAAAATACATGAGATTTTGTTTTATTGATTTCGAATCATCTTCGATTTGCATGAAGCTCCTTTCCTCATGGACGGTAGGGGTGCCCGTGTCCATGCCCATGCCCAATGTATCATCAACAAATTTTGGATGAGTTACTTATTGTGGGGAAAAATGCCTATGCAGGACGATCCTATCCACCTAAGGTGTGACAGTGCCTTAGCAACAAACAAATACAGCTATTATGATTTCTTCCTTTATGAAATGTGAAAGAGGGGAGATCGACAGACTTACCGTTGTCTTCCGTTTGTCCCTCGATCTAGATCCTCTTCTCTTTGGGTGTTCACGGCTACTTGCCTCCTCGCTTGCTCAAGAGAACAGCTACGTGATTTCCACGAGATCACAAGAGAACAGCTACCCGTGACAAGAGAACAGCTACTTGCGATAAGAGAAGAACACAACACAAAGGCATATATTCATATTCATAAATGATTCAGGATTAGAAGTAAATCAAATATACTAATGCAATCATACACATACACCAGCATATAGGAGAAAACCAAGATAGCTTTATTGATTGATAACAAGGTTCAGGAAGAGATACAACCCAAAGGGCTCCAATCCAGCATCTCCTTCCCAGCAGAATGGAATTCCTTCTTTAGCTCCCTTCAAAGCATTAAGCACCCAATGTTTCCAGTCTCAAACCAACAACAATTCTTTGCAATAACAAAATTCCAGCCCCTAGATCTCATGGAGGAGAGATCTATATATAGTTATTTTGGAGAGAGGATGAGTCATCTTGAGATCTGACTAGTGTCTTCTCCCTCTCTCAGTTCTTGAGTCCACTTGGAGGTTCTTGCTTCCACTTGGAGATTTGGAACCTCTTACTCATCACCAGTCGAATTCCCTGAGGCAAGTGTCATTTTGGAAGCTTCCTGAGCATTAACACATTGAGGAATGAGCCTGCCACTTGTCCAAACTCGCTCAGCGCAGGTAGTCTTTGTTGGAGTTGACATTCAACACAGGTAGATAGTGGAGCAGTTGACATTCAGCGCAAATGCTCAGTGGAGCAGTTGACATGATCCTGAATTGACTTGTTTTTGAGTGGTTTCAGGTGGAGAACTTCTGTGAATTGCTGTGGTTAGTTAGCCTTGTTCCTCTAGGGGTAGGAACAACATGTTTAGGGACTTTGGATCCCTTAGATTATGGACATTTCATGCTCAATGCTGTAAGGCACAAAAATGTCTATAACAGTTGCCCCCTAAAGTATGAGGTCATTTATCGGGTGAAATGCTTTATCCAGGAGGGTCCGAAGTTCATCCATTTGCTGGGAGGAGACCTGTAATAAGATACAATACAATACATTATGATTCATACTGCTTTCATGATCTAGCTGAGGCGGGTATTCCCATGCTCAGCTTTATAAATTCATTTTTGTACATAGAACAGACGATCGTCTGATGGTAGACTGATAATTTTGGCGAAATTATCATCCTTTGAGTAGGATGATCATCTGCTGCAATGATGTACATGTCAAATGTCTTTATCTTTCCTGAATATATATCGCAGCCCGGATGGATGAAACTAGATCTGGGGTCTTCAAACTCGTTCGATCTTCACTCTAAGTACAAGTCGATCCATGTGAGAATTGCGCTGAAGTCGAACATGGAAAGACATCGCTTGATTACCAGTCAATGATGTAAACCGTTAACAAGCGCGAGAGGAATCACCGATAATGATAATGACCCTCAAGGTACTGCAGTACAATTCACGTGGTGTGAATAAAGGACTTGGCATCGAACACCACGCAAAATCTTCTGGTCGAAGGTCATTGATGTATACCTATCGCCGGAAGTGAGAAACTTGCCATTGAGGCATGCAAGCTTCAAAGTACTGAAGGGGTTGTTCCTAGATCAACTTCTTGGATAATGAGTTGATGTCGACAAGAAGCGATCCGTCAAAGGAGGGCCTTGATGAATCCCACATCAGTGACACGGAACGGAGCTAATGATTTTAATGGAGGTGAAAACAATATGTGACATATGATTCAGGGTGGCGGTCATGAATGGATGAAGAATAATGTATGGCAGTGGATGGGACCCGGTTGACTCTTTCTGAACGACTTCTCTTGAACATATGGCAACACTGATGCGATGGATCGGTAGCATTACCCCAAATATGGATGGTATGGCGAGACCATGGTGATGTGACCGGTGAATGAAACAACCCAACCCGATTGTGGTACGGAGGAAAAGTGTCATGTTCAAGAGCGACTTGCTACCATCAAAGTTTTCTCGATTTTCTCCCAATTTTTCCCCAGTCATTGCTGACCAGTACCTCTTTATTTTTGTCAAGCTTGAGGAGGATAACATATGCTTGTTCTATAACCTGCCCTTCGGGCAAGCCCATCGCTATGTTTTAACGAGCCTAGCAATAGTGAAACTCGTTCTTGTCTAAAGACAAGTTTGTCGCTATTTAATAATTTTAACGAGTCTAACGACAAGGATAACTCGGTCCTTTTCATTTTTAGAGAGTCTGAAAAGGTACATAAAGTCAACTCCAAAATTCCTTTTTCGTCATCTAATCCCTTAAGTCCGAAAAAGTATAAAACAATACAGAAGGGATGAGTTTTCGATAGCTTTAACGAGCCGAACAAAAGAAGCACTCGATCTTTTTGTGCAATAATCCCTCAGGTCCAAAATGATTAAAATCTAGAGGAGGGATAGCTCTTCCTGTCTTTTAATGAGCTAGAAGGCCAAAACTCGGCAATCTTTTCATATTTTACGAGTCAATTGAAAAGAGCTTAAAGAAGACTCGTCTTTTGAGGAACGAGTGATAAACAGGGATATCAGCAGATTCCAAGTACAGGTTGGAATTTTCCAATCACGGCAGTGTCACAAGGATGGCTAGGTGAAATCACTCTTCGCAGCTGTTCCTCAAAATGGGTAAACAATCATATGGAGGTGAACGATTGGCCAAATGAAAAGTGGAGGTGGCGGGTGCAAACACGACCAAGGCTTTAATGGCTGATAATATTACATTCACGGTGATTATTTACCGGGTAGGTTCATTTTTTAGTTAAAAATGAGCTTAAACACTGGAGGAAACATTGCTCACTGCTTATATTTATTTTTTAATGAGCATGAAGACCGCGTTAAAACTGCTCGGATCTTGCGTTTATTTTTTAACGAGCATGAACTTTATGCTAAAATTGCTCGTTAACCCAGTCATTTGATAAGAGTGTCTCATCAAGATTCTATTTTTTATGGAGCTTCATCTCACTAAGCTTTGCTCCCCATCCTTTCTTTATGCAAGTTTGGAAACGACTAATCCTACAAGTTTAAAGGGTTAGAGGTCCTAAAAATTTAAAAAATAAATAGTTGCCCCTTGCTTGCACTCTGAAAGGTTTGCATGCCCCCAGGTATAAAGTACGATTTCAAAGTTACCTCTACTTCAATTCCATCGAAACTTTCGTTTCACCGGGAGAGGCTTACCTCTTTCAGGTTACCCAAAGATTGTCTCGTTACTCTTTCAAACAAAACACTTCCTCGACAATGTCTACCAAAATAGACAGAGGTGAGTGACGACCCCCGCCCTCTCACATAACTTTGACAAAATAATCTTATTCCAGAACAACCCCTCTTCCAACCACGGACGGGGTACGGACTAGTCATATTCTCCCGCGGAAACCTACCCTATACCCGAAGTTTTCCTGCCGAAGCAGGCCAGGACGCATGCTCCCTGGGTTCCAGTCATATCCTCCCGGATTACTCGCGCTCATCAGGAGGACGGACCGTGGGTTGAGACACTTCTTGCATGAATAGACCATTTAGGGATGGCACATGACTATTTGCGATGCGTGATCCGGGAAATGAAAGTTGGTCTACGAGCTTGACCATTCTTCCTTCATGCGGAAAACACATTACTCTAAAGAGTGAGGAGACTACAGCTCCCATGCAATATATATAGTCTCGTCCAAGGAGTAGGTTATAATCCAAGGGTCCTTGAATGACCATCACATTCATTTGAACGGTCTTCCCTTTCAATGTTATAGGCACATTGGGGAGGATCCCTAAAGGTCGACTGGTTCCTTTATCAAAACCTGATAGATTTCTCATCTCAGGTAAAAGCGCTGGCGAACCAAGCGCTTTCCAAGAAATAGAGGAAAGGATACTCACAGATTCCCCCTCATCAATGATAGTGCCAGCCATTACCATTCTGTATATTTGACAAATAATTCTGAATGGTATACTGGCTGGCAACCAGGGTCTGCCTAGTTGGTTCCAGTCGAAGGACACAACTAGGTTGCTTGGTGGTGGGACCGAATATACGGCCGGATATCGCTCTGACGAACTTCCTTCCTGCAATAAAGGAATGGTGGAATTGCCCCCTTGTTCATCAGAGTCAGTGCTGATGAAAAGAATCTTGACGGTGTCGTCTTTATTCTCCTCTGTGATGGTGTCATTCGAAGATGGAGCCTCTGAAGGCAAAACCGGGTCAACTGCCGTATCAACCTTTTGACTTTCGTCAGGCATGGATCCAGACGATTCATCTTCAATGACAGGTGCTTCGGCTGACCACCTGGGCGGGTCAGCCGGGTTTTCAACTAGTGAGGGACTTGGCAGGAGTCTTTTATATCCAGGAGGGAGATGCGCTCGCAAAATCGGGCGATCTTCCAGAACTCTTTTTGCCTCATCTAAGAAGGGACAACGGTGGATGGCGTGATTGCCTTCACACAGTCTGCAGGGAAATTTATCTTTCCAGCTCTGTCTTGGGTCTTCACTCCCACTAGTTGACAGTGAGCAGTCGACATGGCTATCAAAGGTCGATGCTACCGAATTGTGCAAACGGGGGGACCAGTCCCTTAGTATCCGGGGGATACAGGGACAATCTCTATGGAAGTGGTCTCCCTTGCATATGACGCATGGCGATTTAGGCCTTACACGTGCTGTGTGTGGATTTTTGTTAGATGACACTTGTTTGCCCCCAGTCACCTTAGGCTCCTTCTTCTTCTTTTCTTTCTTCTTCTTCTCCTTCTTCTCCTTAGGAACCCGGTTTTTTGTTCGACCAGTTCCGTCAAGCGAAGAGGAAGGAGGGGAGGAAGATGAAGTGGAAGGCTGGGAGGAAACTCTTGTCTGATCTAACTGTTGACTCGACTGTTCAGGAATGGTGGTATTCTGAACGACATTGGTTGAAAAGAGCCAAACTGGTAGGCCAATTGTCAGTCCTGGAAGCGACAATGTGGCCATGTGGGGCGCACCAACATCTCCCCAAGAGGAGAAGGGACTAGGATTTCCACCAATAGGAATTCCTTGGTTGGTGTGCTCCATCTTTTCAACCCAAAGATCAACGCAGGATTAAAGGGTGATTGTTCCGTTTAAAATAAATTGTTAACGACGCTTTAGACACAACTTGCTTTTTCACTTTTAAAGAGTCGAGAAAAAGCTAAAGATGACTCTAGTCTCCTTCTATGTTTTAACGAGCCCGAAGTGACAAATGCTCGGATGGACTTTTTCTGTTATAGAGTCTGAAAAAGGCCAAAAGAAATTGCTCTGGAGTTCTAGGCAGAGGGTGTGCCAAACTTTTCACAAAACCACAGAATACTTTTTAGGGTACGGGCGGTCGATCTTCGTGAATGTTGTGTTCAGTGCATTGCGATCAGTAGGGCGGCCGGCATGGCTTCCTAAGGATAAAAGATATATGCCTATAGGGGTCTCCCAATATATACGCGATGGTACGTGGGAGCACAATCTGTACTAGCGCTATCGTCCCTCAGGAGGAATCACCCACCTTCCACGAGATCGACAGTCACTAGGCTTAACGACGCCGGAACACGTCTCTAGCCTAGACCTCTATGTTGTGCGTTATGTTACAAAGCGTTGTTAGGTTCATTCAGTTTATTTTAGGTTGATATTTTTAAAGTTTGCCTTTCAAGGTTCACCACGAGATGTATGATACAAATTCCTAAATGCAGTCTAAGATGATAAGCAAGCTTTATTATCTTTTCAATTTTGAAAATCCTAGCTACTAAGGGAAAAGAAAGACACTATCTTTTCTCAAAGAGCAATCAGCACACTCTAATGCACTTTCCCTAAATCCAACATGCAAACTATCAAATGCAAAATGCACAATGCAGGTGTTTGTTTTCCACTTTCTTAGTATTAATGCCTACAAAGAAAGCTTTTTGCACAACTTTGAATTTTCTTTTAAAATGATCAATACAAACTAGTTCACTTTTTTCGAAATCGGAGAAGATAGAAGAGATTACACTACTTAACGATTTTCGAAATAAAGACTTGTTTTGACACTTCAAAAGAGACAAATTCAAACCAATAAGCAAAAGTAAACCTATAATCAATCTGCAAACAGCCAATGAACTCTCTTCTAAGATCACAATCAATCAGATCTGAAACAAAGGCTACAGGATGACTACTTTACTCATGCAAAGGAAAACTGTAAATGACGCCACAAACACATAAAAACATTCACAGCCTTTTTGTACAAAAGGAGGCGGAATCTAAGCAAAGAAAAGAAGTTATCTAACTGGTACCTATGCTGGTTAAAGGCTGCAAAAAACAGAGATCAAAACAGGGCAACAGAGAGCAGAGAACCCCAGCTGCACAAGGCCAAACTGGTTCAGCGCAACCTCAACACTGAGAATTTGACATTCAGCGCAGGTAGCCCTCACGGGACCTGCGTTGAAATGCAGACTGCCTTCACAGCAGTTGCGCTGAAGGAGAAACTCTCGTTTCCCCTGGGTTCTGGGTCACAAAATGCTCAAAAATCAACTGTTTCAGGCCAAATCAAAAACACGAGCAAGTTATAAACAGAGGGATGCTTTGAGAGGGTACTAAAGACTATCACAAGGATCATCAAATCATTTGTGGATCCATTTTTTAGATCATAGACAAGTCTAGCAACTGGATCAAAGCAGCAACTTTCTACTTTGCATCAGGGAAAGATGCAGTTCGATTGTCGCTGTCAAGTTTATGAAGTAAACAAATGATAGAAACACAAATGAAATGAATAAACAAATTCTCCCCAGTGGAGTCGCCAATTTGTTGTGGGGAAAAATGCCTATGCAGGACGATCCTATCCACCTAAGGTGTGACAGTGCCTTAGCAACAAACAGATACAGCTATTATGATTTCTTCCTTTATGAAATGTGAAAGAGGGGAGATCGACAGACTTACCGTTGTCTTCCGTTTGTCCCTCGATTTAGATCCTCTTCTCTTTGGGTGTTCACAGCTACTTGCCTCCTCGCTTGCTCAAGAGAACAGCTACTTGATTTCCACGAGATCACAAGAGAACGGCTACCCATGACAAGAGAACAACTACTTGCGACAAGAGAAGAACACAACACAAAGGCATATATTCATATTCATAAATGATTCAGGATTAGAGGTAAATCAAATATACTACTGCAATCATACACATACACCAGCATATAGGAGAAAACCAAGATAGCTTTATTGATTGATAACAAGGTTCAGGAAGTGATACAACCCAAAGGGCTCCAATCCAGCATCTCCTTCCCAGCAGAATGGAATTCCTTCTTTAGCTCCCTTCAAAGCATTAAGCACCCAATGTTTCCAGTCTCAAACCAACAGCAATTCTTTGCAATAACAAAATTCCAGCCCCTAGATCTCATGGAGGAGAGAGCTATATATAGTTATTTTGGAGAGAGGATGAGTCAGCTTGAGATCTGACTAGTGTCTTCTCCCTCTCTCAGTTCTTGAGTCCACTTGGAGGTTCTTGCTTCCACTTGGAGATTTGGAACCTCTTACTCATCACAAGTCGAATTCCCTGAGGCAAGTGTCATTTTGGAAGCTTCTTGAGCATTGACACATTGAGGAATGAGCCTGCCACTTGTCCAAACTCGCTCAGCGCAGGTAGCCTTTGTTGGAGTAGACATTCAACGCAGGTAGACAGTGGAGCAGTTGACATTCAGCGCAGATGCTCAGTGGAGCAGTTGACATGATCCTGAATTGACTTGTTTTTGAGTGGTTTCAGGTGGAGAACTTCTGTGAATTGTTGTGGTTAGTTAGCCTTGTTCCTCTAGGGGTAGGAACAACATGTTTAGGGACTTTGGATCCCTTAGATTATGGACATTTCATGCTCAATGCTGTAAGGCACACAAATTTCTATAACATTACTGGAAGGTTTGATATGAATAATTGAAGTTTCTTGATTTTCTTCTTAGTGTTCCATTGCTAATATGCAAATGAGTAGAGAGGGAACATCGTTAATTGTTAACGGATGCTTTGGGAGGATTTAAGTGGAGTATTAGGGGAGACAATTACAAGGATGGAGAAGAAACACGATGATAGCAGTCTATTAATACATTCGATCCATGGTATCTCAAATCCAAACGATTTTGAGAATGTTGAAGGGATACTACTAGTTGCTTAGAGAAGGCTTTTGGGAGATTTAACTTCAGTAGCAAGCTAGAATTCTTAGAGATTTTTAGAGAGTAGATAGTGTCATGGGTGACCATAATGACATTTAGGATTTGGAATCCTTCTACATAGCTTGTTTGTCTAGTGAAATGAGTCATGGAAGGAGAGGTTTAAGCCTATTGTCTATGATTTTGGCAATAACTTTGTATATGACATTGCATAAGGAAATGGACATGTATCTATTCAGATCCTCCACCCTGTCTTTCTTCCGCACTAGTGTGATGAAGGTGGTGCCTAAGGATTTTAGATTGGATTTTGTTTTTCTAGATTCTTCCGCTATCTGAGAAACCTCTTGGCCCACTATAGAACAAAAATTTTGGAAAAATTATTTGGTAAATCCATCTCGGTCAGGAGCTTTGTTATAGGGTATCACTTGTGTTATGCCACTAGCTCACAAGATAGAAGAAAAGATAGATCAAGGGCTTAAAAATTATCCTCTTCGAGGGGGAAACCTCCTTAACAATACATAAATGAACAATTCTTGGATGATACAAATGAAAAGACCTCCTTTTTATATATAGGAGTCTAAGGGGTCACAATATAATCAGATCCTACATAACAATAATAATGTAAGGGCACAACGATAACAATATTATGCTTCAATGAGGCACAACAATAACAATATAGGGTTACACTCACAATAATGAGAAGGGGGATAAACTAGTATTATAGGTACCTAATATGCCGCTTTCCTTCAAAAAAGTGTTTTCCTCAATGCTTGAGTAGTTTTGGATGCTTCTGTATAAAATTTTCATTGTCCCATGTGGAATCTTTAGTGGATAATTTCATCCACTTAAAGAGATACTCTGAGATTCATCGATTTCGTAGTTGTCCACTTCTTTTTTCTATGATTGCTTCGGGCTCAAATGTGATTTTTCCTTCTTCGTCAAGTTCTGGCAACACTGTTTGAACTGGGAGCTTGTAACTGATAACCTTCTTTAAGCGTGAAACATGGAAAACGAGGTGTAAACGGGAAGATGCACGGAATTCCAATTTTTATGCCATAGTATCAATCTTTTTAGACAACTTGTAAGGATCATAGTACTTGGGTGATAATTTATTATCCTTCTTAACTTGCTTAAGGGACATTTGTTTGTATGGTTCTAGCGGTAAAAATACCTAGTCACTTACATCAAAACTTCTTTCACTCCAATGTTGATTTTCAAGTCGTTTCATTCGATTCTATGCGACAGCGAGTTTATCCTTTAATAGTTGGAGAACTTGTTATTGATGCTCTATGTGATCTTCCACTACTTGAACCTTAGAATTTTCTGCTAAAGATTATGTGATGGACGATGGATGATATCCATGGGGTCATTCTTGTTGCAGTATGGAAGGAAGTGTTATACCACCATTTAGCTAGAGGTAACCGCTCAACCCATTGTGTTTTCTTATCAGATACAAAGAAACAAAGATATCCTTCCAAACATTTGTTCATTGTCTAAGTTTTCCCATCGGATTGAGGATGATAAGATGATCTATGGGTTGATTGAGTACCAAAACAAGAAAATAATGTCATCCAAAAATTTCTAGTGAATATTGGATCTCTATCACTTACAATAGTCATTGGGTTTCCGTGTAGCTTTTGAATTGTTTCCATAAATGTAGTAACAATTGTACTGACTTTAAAAGGATGAGATAAGGCACAAAAATGTGCATACTTGGTAATTCTATAAACTATCACCATGACGGCACTCTTTCCTTTAGACTTGGGTAAATATGTGATAAAATTGATTTAGATGACCTCCCAATGTTGACTTGGAATCGCGTAAGGTTGTAACAGACATGGGGTCTTATTATCTCAACTTTATTTTATCGAAGAACCAAACATTCTACCACAAACATCTAAATATCAGATTTAGGTCCATCCCAAAAAAATCCATTCTTGACCCTCTCATAAGTTTTTAAAAATCCAGAGAGCCCTCTTAAGGAGGAGCTATGAAATTGCAAAAGAATATTTTGTTTGAGTTGGGAATTCTTACAAATATATAAGCGATATTTGTATCATAATCAATCATTTTTCCAGCTAAATGTATCAAATGTATTGGGATCTTATCGCGAATTTTGAATGAGTGTCCACAGCTCTTCGTCATTCTTCCATTCATCCCTTGTTTTGGTTATCAAATCAAGTTGGATAATAGAAATGGAACAAAGCAATGCTTCCACATACTCATCCTTTCTTCAGAGTGCATTTGAAAAAACATTTTGCTTCCCTTTTTTTGTATATGATCAAAGTCATAACCCCAAATCATTGTGACCCATTACTCTATTCTTTTGAAGATAATATTTGCTCGAAAAAGTATTTAAGACAATCATGATCTGTTCTTACCTTGAAATGTCTTCCCGATAGGTAAGGTCGCCATTTCCTTAGTGCATGTAGTATTTCCAACATTTCCTTCTCTTAAATAGGTTTTTCTAAATACTTTCCTTTGATTGGATGACTTTGAAAAGCAACGGGTCTTCCTTTTTGCATTAAAACAACATTAATTCCATTTCCTAAAACATCACATTCCGCAAAAAAGGTTTTTGTGAAGTTTGTCGTAGCTAAGACCATTTATTGGCACATTTCCTCTTTAATATGTTCAAAGGCCTTGGTTTCTTCTGGAATTGAATAAAATGCATCTTTATTCAATAATCTTATTAGAAGTGTTGTTATTCTCTCATAGTACAAACTTGCGATAAAACCCTGTCAACTCGAGAAATCCTCGAAAATGCCTTATGGTTGTCAAAATTTTCCATCCTTAATGGATTTAATTTTATGATGGTCTACCTTAACACACTCATGAGATACAATATGACCCAAATATTCCACGTCCTATACCCCAACGAAATATTTCAAGGTTTTTGCATATAATTGTTTCTCCTCCAATAATTTAAGTGCCCTCTCAACATGTTGAGCGATGATCCTTCAAAGAGTTGTTGTAGATTAGTATATAATAATAAAAATACTAACACAAATATTCTAAGAAAGGATTTGAAAATGGAATTAATCAAACCTTGAAATGTGGAAGGTGCATTAGTAAGGCCAAAAGGCATGACCAAAAATTCATAATGGCGCTCATGAGTTCTAAACGTTATTTTCAAAATGTCTTCATTATTCATTCTAATTTGATGATATCCTGAATGAATATCCATCTTGGCGAGGTAAATTTCTCCATGTAATTCATCCAACAATTCAAAAATGGCAGGAATGAGAAATTTAACTTTAACAGTGAGCTTGTTAAGCTCCCTATAATTTGGACACATACATCATGTTCAATCCTTATTGTGCACCAATACTACTTGAGCAGAGAAAGAACCTTTCCTAGGTTGAATTATACCAGCCTGTAGTATTTTTGTAACCATCAGTTCAATTTCACTCTTTTGGGCATAGGGATATCTGTAAGGCATGTGTTTTGAGGAACACTTCCTAGACTCAAATGACTAGCATGATCATGATCATGAATAGGTGGGAGGCCTTTGGGAGTGTTAAATACCTTGGAATGATTTTCCAAGACTTTTGAAGATCTCAAGAAATAGATGATTTTGATGTTTAAATCTCTAGGGAGCATAATTGTGCAATTACGCCTTGTTTTTATTTCTTCAAAAGGTTTGTCGTCCCATTAGAGGTGATTATCTTTATTGTTTTTCTTGTGATACCACTTAATTCAACTTCCTTTCCTTCCCAATGAAAATTCAAGAAATGTTCTTGAAGATTAAAAGATATCGTCCCTAAAAATTGTAACTAATTGACTCCAAGTACAACATTAGCACCACCCATTAGAATGGAGATAACTAGACTATTCAACACATATTCTCCAATGGTTATCTTAATATTATGGCACTTTCCAAAGCAACTTATAGGTCCTCCATTTGCAACCATCACTTGACACTATTGTGCTAGATATAGGAAGCAATTCAATTCCTTGGGTATATTACAAGGAATAAGATTATGGCTACTACCTGAATCAATCAACACTATTAAATTTTTCTTCTTGACATATCCTTATATGTTGAGGGTTTGGGGAGTGGTAATTCCTGCCAATGCATTATAAGATATAGTATGATTCATTCCTTCTTTCTCTAGGGCTGGCTCCTGATATATATCCTCCTCTTTTGATTTTTCTTGTTCCTTTTCCTCCTCCTCTTCACAATCTATGTAAAATAGTTTATTTTCAGCACACTTATGACCTTTAGTGTATTTGTGATCATAGCTGTAAAAAATTATTTTATCCCTTTTTTCATCCATTTTTTGTCGTGTCAACCTTGTAGGTTGTGGAAGGCTAGGATCAACAATACTTCCATATTTATGGATGTGAGTGGTAGACTTCCTTGTTTCCATAATTTTCCATTCTTTTCTTACTACATGAATTCCTTTTCAAGTGAATCAAGTTCCCAAAGATGAACTTCATGATGGATGTTGTCATTTAAAGTCCTAATGAGGACATCAATCATATGATCCTGGTGTTGTAGCAGCTACAACCACCCTCCAAATTTTTGCCTTAGCCTCATTTTGGAGCCTCCCTTCCAACCTTCACAGTAGCTTGCCTTGCTTCGTCATGTTCACAACCTTCAGTGTCTTTCTTGTAAAAAGGTAGCCTGTCGGCCACAACTTGATCCATTCCCCTCACAAGATGTTCACTCTGAATTAGTGTAGCTATCAGCTGAGCAGCTTCCCCTTGAAAATTGCGCATTTCTAAAGGGAATCTAGCATTCCTTCTGGAAATTGTGCAATCCTCTCCGGCAGCCTACTGGGCTCCAGGATTGCACAATCCTACCTACTAGCACTCCCAGTAGGATTTGTGCAAATTTCCCCAACAAGGTTTTTCAGCCCAAAATTTGCGAAAATCTAGGCAGCAGTCAGCTGCTCTGCCTAGAAATTGCACAAATACCCTGGGCATCCAGCCAAGCTCCCAGCTAGAAATGCGCATTTTTCTCCAATAGTCGAGCAGTATCTTGCATGTGCTGTTGAATTGACTGGTTCCCTCTAGGACTGAGAAGAATAGATTTTCATCCATGGGCTTCCTCTCCCAAGGAAACATGCAAGGGCATCCCTTGTTTCTAGGATCTCTATTTAGTAGTTGGAGGTTAAATGCAAGGAGAAATTCTAAAACCTCCCACCAAGTGTCGCTTCCCATAGATTCGTGGCATGCACATCACAACCTCGATGTTATCAAAACTCATCAATTAGATGCTACAGAGCTCATTCCTCACATCTACCTTGTATATCTCGCATCCCAAATCAAATATAGGAGTGGTCGACACATTTAGCTCAGTTGTTTTGGGGTAAGCCCGCTTCTCATGCCTTATGCTGCATTTCTATAATTTTTTGTATTTTCGCTTGTGGGAGAGTTGTTTACTTGATTTCTTTGAGCGCTTGTTTTCGTTTACATGTATACTAGCTTAACCTAGCTTTGTTTCATCTTTCGTTTCTATCTCATTGTTTTCACATGGATGAAACTGTTTTGCATGGATATTTGCCCAACCGGTGAACTGCCTCACCCACATGCATGTTGATATGTTTGTTGAATCTTTCATTCATGTTTTACATGCACTGTTAATCACTTCTGCTATCACTTGTGTCGCCATGCATTCACTGACTTACTTGCTCTCAACTTCTCGTCAACGAGTCAGACCAACCTTGGACTGGGCTCTGCCTTCACCAAGGCTACATTGCGCAATATAGGAAAGGAAGGCTCAACTTCCTCTCTATATTTTCACATTCTTCCCTAGCAGTAGCCTCCAGGACTATTTTGTGCATTTCTAGAGGACAGTGGCTGCTTGGCCCAAGAAATTGTGCAAATATGTCCCTAGGCCAATAGTCTTTCCCAACTGGAATTGCGCATTGCGCAATTCCAAAAGTCAGTAGCCAGAATGGATTGTGCATTGCACAATTCCAGTAGTCATTCAGTCTCCCAGCAACCTAGACCATTCCTTCTATAGTCTTGGCATTCGGTCTCCCGACCTCCCCGCCAAAATTGCACAACCTTCATGATCATGCACTGAGGTATGTTGCATGTCAATTCTCATGTTCATTTTAGTTTTCGACTAACAGATTTCTTGTCGTAGGTATTGCCATCTCTTCAAGTATCCCAGGTGTTCATTTGCCTCTCAGCAGTATAGCTACAATGGTTTCTAGGAGAGCAAAGACAAAGACACCATTCAGAATACAATTGGGGATGTAGTCAATCAGGTGTCCATAGAATTGCCTATCCACAAAGACATCAAGTTGTTCACAGACAAGGACATCTGGCAGTAACATCATGAACAACAGCTGAAGGAAAAATACCGAATGGAGCGAATGTAATGAATGTAGTGAATGCAAGAGGAAGGTTGTTCACAATACGAAGGCTAAACAAAGTTGCAAGATCAAGCAAATCCACTGATAATGAAAGCAACTTTAGAGACTTGGGCTATGAAGTGACGGCATGACATGAAGATCACATGAAGGTAGAAGATTTAACAAAGGAGTTGCATGTGTTGAAGTAGTAACTCAGGAAGAGCTTGAAGCTGCACAGACAGATGAATGAGTTGCAATAAGAACATGAACAACAATGGGCACAACATGCACTCACGGAGGAAACTATGCCCGTAAAAGTTAAGCATGCATCCTAGTAGGTGACATAGACTAGACGTGGTGAGTAGTGTTTTTGATCTCATGCAAGGGATTCAGCAACATGTATATTGTTTAGTGGACGCATGCAATCCAGTCCATTCAACACACTCACCAAGGCAAAGACAAGAAGCAAGTCTAACTGGGGCTGAACATGCACTTCAGAAAGTTGATGCGCATGACCACCAACACACACTTGAAGGTCGGCACGACCACTATGCATTAGTGTGTTTTTGGTTCAACCGTACCCAAGAAGACCGTGTGCATGTTAGCATGTGATTTGGATGAACGGGCCGAACCAATGCACCGGCTACAACTGAGGCAACAATTTGCTTCAGCAAGATGTCACCATGAGGTACATGCACACCATCACGAATGATAAAGCTTGGCATCAGCTCACCATATTCACCATCACAAGCATGTTAAAGAGTTGGTCTCACAACAACGAACTGAGTGTCAGTGATGTCTTGCAAGGCTTGCTCAAGCCATGTTATCTCAAATGAGTACATGTGCATTGTAATGTTGAGTCATGTCAAGGGTAAGTCGAGTGTCAACAGTTGGATGTAACAATCATAGAGCATGTGAAGAGCCATGAGGGTACTTGAACGATCAAAAAGGGGAATGTCAAGGGTCACCCCACCCTTTTCTATAAATAGTCACTCATATCTCATTGTATAGGCTTAGTGTCAACCAACCTTCTACTAAGATTATCTTAAAGAAGGCTTGGACAATATTGTAACACACATTGGCTTCTCCACTACACAGAGCTAGTACATCTCTTTGGAGTAGCAGCCGGATGTGGCTGTAATCTTCCAATCTTGGGGCTAGCAGGTTTACATGGATGTATTGTATGATTGTGACTTACACATCTTTATATAATAAGAGCCAACACATTTTCATGCATATGTTGTTATTGTAGTTGGACTGCTACAGTTTCTTTAAGGATATATGTGTTTAAATAACGTACTTGTGTATGAACTTATTCACATGAAATTATATGAATCTTGTTGTTAATGTGTTGTATTTGTTGTTAATGTTGTCACCATCCATGTCGACTGCTATACTGGACATCAAACAGAACTTTCACTTGAAATCTTCCCATAACAACTGTCGCACTCGTCTTGGACTGATCCGTGAGTGTAGTATGTGTTATGTGACCTTGTATGATGTGACTGCAGCATCCCAGTGGACTGCTCCACCAAAAGTTGTGCATGTCATTTGTGTTGTGTGTTCCTAGCTGATTTGGGGCTGATCACTTTCAACCTAGAACTCACCTTCACCTCCTTCTCCCTTCAAAGTGTTGGAACCTCTTATATACCTTCCTTGACTCACTGCATCAGTCACACCCTTGTTGTTGACAAAGTTATTCCACTTGCCGCTCTGCGACATTGCGGTCAAGGCATTACCTTATGACCCACTGTTGGAAATCCTATACCAAACGGTCTGAGGTCTAATTAGGACTTCTTACCGGGGATATGCCCTTGACATGTTGGTGGGTTTACCACCGTCAACATTTCTAGTGCTAGAAGGAGGGCCTTATGACAAGTTGTGTCCTCTCATCCAGTTTTGAAGCTTTGCATATCTTTCATGGAGTCTTGCACTCTTCCTCCCCTGAGGTGTTTTTCAAATCGTGAAGATGTTTCCATCTCGGGGAAGATTTTTTATCTCTTGTCCACTCACACGTATGATGGTGAAGGCGAAGTGGCCTGGCCTGAGCATTTACATAACTTTCTTTCCATGATTCATGAGGAAGATGAGTTTTCTGATGAACAAGGCAGTTTGTTGCTTGCATACACACTTTGCAAATATCCATTTCGTTGGGTGCTCGGCCTACCGGCTGACACCATGCACTCATTTGAGCACTTCTATGATCTCATTAAAGACGTGTTCTATCATTTTGATCTCGACCATCTTCATCAGAAATAGTTACAAAAGCAGAGGGCTCTACATGAATTCATTATTGATTTTCGGCAGCGCTTCTGTGACTTGCAGTTTCAAGCTCCGAGGAGCCAAATGAAATTTTCTTATCTTTGGGACCAGTTTGAGTATTGTCTTAAGAAATATTCCTGTCCCAAGAGAAAGTTTGAGATCAAGCCTCACTCAACTGAAGTAGGCATTGTCTCAACTGACTATCCCCCTTCCTCTTATTTAACAACTCCACCACTGCCCAGTGATGTTGAGGATCATGCTCACACACCTGTTCATCCTTCACACCCTCCCAACATCACTCCACTCAATTTTCATGCAGATTTGGTTGTGAGTCCTTCGAGTCCTCATATGCATTATTTTCTACAACCTTCGTCTTCACACCTGGGTGTTCCTCCAGATGATGTTGTCTTGTGTTCATCCATTTTGGACTCTTCACTTGTTGTGAACAAGGAACAACCCACTGACGGAGTTGGTGTTGCACAATCAACATGAGTTGTCATTCATGAAGAGTATGAGTGGGAGCTTGAGCATCAACACTCGAGGAAGGATTATTGCCTTCCATATGAGCCCCCTCTGTTCTTTCCTAACATCATTGGTGAATCTGCCATCCATGATTTCTCATGTGTGTCTTCATCCATGGATGCACCCATTGTTGATCTTTTGTAGGACACACAATATGTTAGCTCATCATCCAACAATGGAGAGGACCAATCATTCATTATAAATCCACTTAATCTTTCATCTGCTTTTTCCGAAAACGTAGAGGGTGACCATCATTCCTCCTCATATACCCCTCTGTGTGATTTATCAAACCATGAGGATGTCGACCAACATCCTGAATTTTCTAATCTTGTTTGTCATGATCTCTTCACCTCATCATCCGATCATGATGTTGACTCACTCATTTTTAATCATCTAAGCCACCGGTCTACGAAGATCCATCTGTCAATGAAGTTGAAACCACACAGACTGTCGAGGCACTTCAACCTGAGCTGATGGTTATGTCAGGCCCTCAGTGTCCTGAGGTTGGTTTCACTTCCAATCAAGAAATCATTCAAACACTCAAGGCTCCTCATCACTCATCTGTATGCACTCAAGATCAATCTAACACTCAGATTTTACTTCCTCCACTTGAACTACATGATCCCATTTCTCATGCATTGGAGGATTCTTACATTGCAAGCACTCGTGTGTGATGCAAGTTATATTTGTTTCTTTTGTTCACTTGCATGTCACAATCAAGAATGTGCTTATGCTTCAAATTTGCACATAGTATCACACATCACCATGATAAGTGTGTAGACTATCGTCATGCACATTCACTCACCTATATCCCATGGGCACTTTTAATCACAAGTGTGGTTTTATTCATTGTTATATCTTTCTTTCTTGCTGGTTCGCACAACTCAGTTGCTCACGGACCAAGCATTCACCAACATGGGTCTACTAATGCACTAGTGGTTGCATTAGAAGTATCACTTCACGTGATTAGGCCCATGTATTGTTAGTGTAGAAGTAGGAATAATGTTTTCTTTCATTTGTTTTCTTGCATGCTTGTTTTCTTACGTGCTTTGTTTGCTTCTTTATTTACTTAATTCACTTTCATTTTTGCTTCTACTCTTGCTTTCCTTTGTTGATTATTAGTTCATTCACTTGTTTTGTTCATAGGTTAATTTTGCATGAAACCATGTATGACTCTTGAAGTGAGCTGGGTAAAGTATAGGATGTCTTGTACAACTATCACTACCTAGTTATCTATCATCTTGCCCCTGTGTGATGAGCTTGTTAGTTTTAGTCCATGATACGCCAAAGGAAAATATGTATTGTTTGAAGTGAACCTTGGTGTAAAAAAAACGCTTGCGTGCTAACTAGTGTCACCTTCTCTAGTCGATTGTTTTTGGGTTAACCCTTGTCAACTCAGCCAAGTAGAGTAAGGTAAGGGGGAAAACCTTAATAGGCATGTTAGAGATATAATAAACTACTTCTCTGTTGGAACAACCTCCTCTGCTCTCAATAATTTAGGATCCCTCTTTCACTTCTGAAATGAATAAGTGCTATGGACAGTGAAAAATAAAAAAAAATGAATGAAAAGTCCAAAATTCAAAATGAAAAATGAATAAGGCTAAAGAAGAGAAAGGCTTCATGTGTAGGAAGGTGATGCAAGTAACTCTGTCGGGGTACTAACCAGGCTTACCGGCAGCAGATCCATTCTTGTGTTCCTATGTGACTCCACCGGGGTACTGTCCAGGCCTGTTGGCACTGGAGCAACACCAGAGATGAAACTAAGACTCTGATGACTATACTGGTTGTGCACCTATATACCCCTCAACCCCAATCGAAACAACTGCATTGTCTTGGCTTGGAATGTATGTCAATCGACCAAGGGTTTGGCAGATGCTACATCTTACAATCAATTTAGTGTGAAACCAAGATGACCTGAAAACTGAAAAACACTTCCAGAGGTGTTCGACTTGATTTTCATGAACAAGGTCCATTCAAAGAGCTAGAGTTCTACCAGTGTGTAGCCAAGTGTTGTAGCAGCTACAACCACCCTACATAATTTTTCCCTAGCCTCGTTTTGGAGCCTCCCTTCCAACCTTCACAGCAATTTTCCTTGCATCATCAAGCTCACAAGCTTCGGTGTCTTTCTTGCACAAAGGTAGCCTATCGGTCACAACTTGATCCATTCCCCTCATAGGTTGTTCACCCGGACTTGGTCCAGCTGCAGGCTTGGCAACTTCCCCTTGAAAATTGTGCATTTCTTGAGGGAAACTAGCCTTCCCTCTAAAAATTGTGCAATCCTCTCTGGCAGCCTATTGGGCTCTAGGATTGCGCAATCCTGCCTGCCAACACTCCCAGAAGAATTTGCAAAAATTTCCCCAGTAAGGCTTCTCAGCCTAGAATTTGTGCAAATCTAGGCAGTAATCAGTTTCTCTGCACAAAAATTGTACAAATCTCTTGAGCAACTAGCCCAGCTCCCAGCAAGAAATGTTCATTTTTCTCCAGCAGTCGAGTAGTCTCTCGGATGTGTAGCTGAGTTGACCGATTCCCTTTGGAACTGAGCAAAACAGACTTGCATGTATAAGATTCTTCTCCCAAGGTAGCATGCAAAGGCATCCCTTGTTTCAGGGATCTATGTTTAGCAGTTGGAGGTTACATGCAAGGAGAAATTCCGAAACCTCCCACAAAGTTTCGCTTCCCCTATATGCGTGGCATGCATTTCACTTACCTCGATGTTATCAAAACTCATCAACCAGACACTTCAGAGCTCATTCCTCACATCAACCTGACAGATTTGACATCCCACATCACATCTAGGAGCAGTCGGCACATTCAACTTAGATGTTTTGGGGTAAGCCCGCGTCTCATGCCTTGTGTTGCATTTCTATTTATTTTTGTGTTTTCGCTTGTGAGACTACTATTTACTTGATTTATTTGAGCGCTTGCTATCATTTACATGTATACTAGCTCCGTTTTAGTTTTTGTTTCTATCTCACTATTGTCGCATGCATGAAACTATTTTGCATGGACGTTCGCCCAACCGGTGAACTGCCTCACCCTCATGCATGTTGATTTGTTTGTTGAATCTTTCATTCATGTTTTGCATGAACAGTTAATAACTTTTGCTATCACTTGTGTCACCATGCATTTAGTGACTTACTTGCTTTTAGTTGTGCATCGGCGAGTCAGGCCAACCTTGCCCCGGGATCTACCTTCACCAAGGCTGCATTGCACAATATGGGAAAGGAAGGCTCACCTTCCTCTCCAGATTTATGCATTCCTACCCAATACTCACCTCCAGGACTATTTTGCACATTTCTGGAGGAAAATGGCTACTTGGCCTAAGAAATTGCGCAAATTTGTCCCTAGGCCAGTAATTCTTCCGAGCAGGAATTGTGCGTTGCATAATCCCAGCAGTCAGCAGCCAGCCTAGACTATGCATTGCGTAGTTCCAGTAGTCAGTTAGTCTCCCAGTAGCCTAGACTGTGCCTTTTGTAGTATCGGCAGTCGGTCTCCCGACCTCCCGGCTGAAATTGCAGAACCTTCATGATCATGAACCCAGGTATGTTGCAAGTCAGCTCCCATGTTCATTTTTATTTCGACTCACATATTTCTTGTCAGAAGTATTGCCATGTCTTTAGGTATCCCAGGTGTTCATCTACCTCTTAGTAGTACAGGTACAATGGTTTCCAGGAGAGCAGAGACGAAGACACCACTTACAGCACACTTGGGGATGTAGTTGATTAAGTGTCCATGGACTTGCCTACCCATGAAGACAACAAGTTGTTCGTAGATAAGGACATCAAGTAGTAGAATCATAGTGAGCAGCATCATGAATAGCAGCTGAAGGAAGCATACCGAGTGCAGCAAACATAGTGAATGAAGTGAATGCAAGAGGAAGGTTGTTGACAATACAGAGGCAAAACAAAGTTGCAAGATCAAGCAGATCCACTGATAATAAAAGAAACTTTGGAGAATTAGGCTATGATGTGACGACACGACATGATAACCGCACGAAGGCAGAAGGTGGAACAAAGAAGGAGTTGCATGTGCTGAAGTAGAAACTCAAGAAGAACTTGAAGCTACACAGAAAGACAAATGAGTTGCAACAGGAACAAAAACAACATTGGGTGCAACATGCATCCACGGAGGAAACTACGCCTGTACAAGTTAAGCATCCATACCAATAGCTGACACAGAGAAGACAAGGTGAGTAGTTTTGTTGATTGCATGCAAGGGATTCAGGAGCATGCATACTGTTGAGCGTGCGCATGCAATCCAACCCATTCAACACACTCACCAAGGTGAACACAAGAAGCAAGACCAACTGGGGCTGAACATGCACTTTGGTAAGTTGATGTGCATGACCACTAGCACACACTTGAAGATCAGCACAGACACTATGCATTGGTGTGTTTCTAGTTCAACCATACCCAAGAAGAACATGCACATATTAGCAGATGAGTTGTATGAAGGAGCCGAGCCAATGCGCTGGTTGCAATGGAGGAAAGAGCTTGCTTCAGCAAGATGTCACCATGAGGTACATGCACACCAACACGGATGACCAAGCTTGGCATCAGCTCACCATATTCACCATCACAAGCATGTTAAAGAGTTGGTCTCACCACAGTGGACCAAGTGTCAGTGATGTCTTACAAGGCTTACTCAAGCCATGATGTCTCACATGAGTACATGTGCATTGTAATGTTGAGTCATGTCAAGTGTAAGTCGAGTGTCAACAGTTGGATGTAACAATCATAGAGCATGTGAAGAGCCATGAGGGTAGTTGAACTATCAAAAACGGGAATGTCAAGGGTCACCCCACCCTTTTCTATAAATAGTCACTCATATCTCATTATATAGGCTTAGTGTCAGCCAACCTTCTACTAAGACTATCTTGAAGAAGGCTTGGACAGTATTGTAACGCACCTTGGCTTCTCCACTGCGCGGAGCTAGTATATCTCTTTGGAGAAGCAGGCGGATGTGGCTGTAATGTTCCACTGTTGAGGCTAGCAGGTTTACATGGATGTATTGTATGATTGCAACTTACACTTCTTTATATAATAAGAGGCATCACATTTTCATGCATATGTTTTTATTGTAGTTAGACTGCTCTCGTTGATTTAATAATATATGTTGTTTAACTTACGTACTTGTGTATGAACTGATTCACATGCAATTATATGAATCTTGTTGTTAATGTGTTGCATTTGTTGTTAATGTTGTCACCGTCCATGTCGACTTCTTCGTCGGGCATCAAACAAACCTATCACTTGAAAACTTGCCATAACAACCGTCACACTCATCTCAGACTAATCCGTGAGTGCTATACGTGTTATCTTACCTTGTATTTTGTGACTGTCGCATCCGAGTGGACTGCTTTGCCGGAAGCTATGCATGTCCTTTATGTTGTGTGTTCCTAGCTGAGTTGGGACTGATCCCTTTCAAAATGGAACTCACCTTCACGTCCTTCCCCCTTCGAAGTGTTGGAACCCCTCATACACCTCCCTTGACTCACTGCATCAGTCACACCCTTACTGTTGACAAAATTATTCTACTTGCCTTTGTGCAACATCACAGTCAAGGCATTACCTTATGACCCACTGTTGGGACTCCTATACCAAACGGCCTGCGGTCTAATTGGGTCTTCTTACAAGGGATATCCCCTTGACATGTTGGCGGGTTCAGTACCGTCAACACCATATGAATACAAATTACCTCCATATGAAATTTCTGGAAGTCCTCAATGTGCTCTGCCATTGAACCCTTTTGTTTGAGATTTATCAATTTGATAAATAAGGTGTTTCTCTTTGTATCCTCATAATGATCTATCATTTCCTCCATAAAAATTAAACAAATGACTAGTGTTTTATCAAAACAAATCCATCAATACCTTACAGATTGATTGGGTTCTAAATATAAATATGCAATGTGTACCTTTTGAGTGTGTTGAACATCATGAAGATCAAAATATTCCTCCAATTGTATTATCCATGTTACCGGATACTTGCCATCAAAATTCCTCATATCGATCTTTGGAATGTGGCTAGTATTAAAGCTAAAATTGGAGTGTCTAAAATAATAAATCATAATCTTTTTGTTCTCTTTGTGACTTTCATGAAATACCTTGTAACCACTTGGAAGCCTTTCTTGGAGAAGCTTTGTCAAACCTTCCATTTCTCCTTTTAAACCATTCATGTCACCTTTTATTTATATTTTAAACCATCCAAGTCAAATTTTATCTTTTCTTTTAAACCATCCATGTCCCCTTTTAATCTATTCATGGCCCCATTTATTTCATATTAGGTTGTTCTTTGTTAGAGCGGAATTTCTTGCACTTGGTTCCGTAACTTGAATATCTCATTTTGCAATTCTTCCTCTTCAAGTTTCATAGTAGATCTTTCTGAGGGCTTTATGGGTATAGAATTATCTTTTTAGTGACATTTTAGAACCAAATAATAATATCTATGCTTCAATATGCCCTTGGAATCACTTCAAACTAACTTTTCAAACAAAAGTTATGCAATTTTTAAAAAATACACACATTTTTCTTGCTTTTAGGAGCTCGATTTTGAAACAGTTATAAATTTTTAATTTTGGCTCTCCAAGCTTTAGAATTTTGTTGTCTCGTAGCCCTATGAGTCTACTTTCTAACCCTATGATTCATACTGAGATTGGATTATTCAGAAAGTGGTATACCAAATCTCCCATGATGACTTGATTATAGATTGGTTCAGTAGATTAAAATTGTATGAAATTGCACATGTCAATGTTTCTCCCTTCAAACCTAAAAATGATACACAAAAAAAAATATGTGCACTTTATATCACCTTTTACAAAATTCAAATCTGATGCTCAAAGATAAATTTATGATTCTTTTCCCTAGGTCACCTATTTGATATTGAACTTTGGAGCTTGCAAAAACCCTAACTTCTTCGGACCATATATCATAAACTATAGTGAACCAATATCTAAAATTTTTATACTAAGTTCATGAAGGCTTTAGTTCCACATGGTTGAAATTTCAATTTCTGAAGCCTTGAGGAAGAAAACATTTATAGCGAAAAATCTAAGATGGACTATTTGAAGCAGTGAAACCATAGAATCCAAAGCTTGGATACCAAATTTTATGCAACCAACTCATAAAACAAAAAAAAATATAGATCAACGACTTAAAAATTATCCTCTTCGAGGGGGGAACCTCCTTTACATTGAATAAATGAATAATTATTGGATGATGCAAATGATAATACTGCCTTTGTATATATAGGACTCTAAGGGGTTACAATATAATCAGGGAAAATTTTAAGAACCCCCCCTAAATTTATAAATATAATAAATGGGCGAATCTCCATGGTATATAGGAAAAATGGAAGGCGATTTTATCAATAATATAATATGTATATATAATTTTTTGGCGAATCTCTCACCAGACATGGCAAATATTTTACTCAATTATAAAATCTTGTAAGATCTTGGCGAGTCTTTCACTAAATAATAAAACTTTGTAAAGTCCTAGTGAATCTTAGCATTGTGAACTCTTAGAGAAGAGTAAAAATGGATCTATGCTGGTTTAATTCCCCCATTTAAATAGGCCACATTCCAGGTGAATACCATGGGTCAATACCATGTGCCATTTTGGTGAATACCATGGGTCAATACCATGTGCCATTTTTATTTTTATTAATTCTAATATTAGGGTTAATAATGGTTTTTTGCATGGTATTAATAGCAATCTAGTCCATGGTATTTGTCCCATAGTATTTTTCCCATAGGTTTCACCTAAGTATAACCCATTTTTTGAGTGTTCGTAAATATAAGGTGAATTATGGAGTAAATATAAAAAAAATGTTTTATTTGTTTACCATACCTCTAGTTTATTTATATTTTTATTAATTTACCATACCTCTATTACAAATATGGTATTTGGCCCATAGGATTCACTTAAATAAAACCTCTTTCTTGAGCTTTCATAAATAGAATGAGGGTTATGGACTAAATATAAAAAGAGGTTTTATTTATTTAGCATACGTCTAGTTTATTTATATTTTTATTTATTTACCATACGTCTAGTTTATTTATATTTTTATTTATTTACCATACCTTTTGAGTAAGTATAAAAAGATGTTTTATTTATTTACCGTACCTCCACTTTACTTATATTTTTATTTGTTTACACCAGGTGACTTATGAAGTAAATATAAAAAATGTTTTATTTATTTACCATACCTTTCATTTATTTATATTTTTATTAATTTACCATACCTCTTTTATAAATATGGTATTTGGCCCATAGGATTCACTTAAATAAAACCTAATCTTGAAAATGGGCGAATGGATTCACTTAAATAAAACCTATTCTTGAAAATGGGCGAATGGAAGGTTGTAACTCCTAATTTCAAGGGCGAAATTTACATTTTTTACCCTCTCCCTTAAAATAAGGTGGGCTATTTGAGGTGATTTGTAAAAATGTACTATGATACAAAATATTCGCCCACTAAAAATTTAAAACCCCTTAATTTCGCCAAAGGGCGAACATTTGCCCCTAAAATTATCCTTGAATATAATCATAGTCTACATAACAATAAGAGTGTAAGGGCACAACAATAATAATAGTGGGCTTCTATAGGGAACAACAATAATAATACAGGGGATACATGGGCACAACAATAATAGGAGGGGGATACACTAACAATAACAATAAGGGGGGTACAATAGTATTATAGGGACCTAAAAACTTGTATAGTTGCTTATAATTCTCCAAATGATATTTGCATGTGAAGAGCCTCATTTTTTCCTCCCATGACCAAAGAAGGGATATGCTTCATAATTTGTTGGATCATTTGTTCTCTATTGGGAATGGTTTTGATTAGAAGATACTTATAGCATTTTTTTAACTCTTGTGCTATATACTAATTCTCATGCAATTTGACTCCTTTGTAAATTTTAAGAGAAGAAATGTGATTACAATGGTGATGTTGTAGCATAGATTTGTGGAATAATGTCGTGTTTTTTCCACCTTCTCTCTTACATCATAACCTTGGATTTTATTTCCCTTGTAGTTATTCTTTATTTCGACATTCCTTGAGTCGAGTAAGAGTGGTAGCTCTTCTTTAATTAGTGTCTTCGATTTGCCAAGAAGGATGGTTTCCTATTGTATAGCTCCCATCTTCTGTTATAGTATTTTCCTTCATTCAAGATGTTGTAAATTTTGATTTTTTCTAGCGTTTGAGCTACCATTTGATGTATTTGATTTTTTGTTGGAGTTTGTACATTGATTTTATTTCCACGCTCTTTGTTCTTCCCATCAAGTTGTTATGTCAGTTTGGAAGTCTGGATGTTGAAATTATAAGTTTTCAATGGGAAAGGTTTTATTCCTGAGACAAGTTTTGATGTCAATGTTAATGAATATAGGCCAATGATTAGAGGCATGATTAGGAGAATGGACGCCTCTAGGAAGATATCCTAGGTCATAATGGATTTTGAGGCTAGGAATTTATTGAGGTTGGAGTCCACTTGTTGAGAACCTCCTCTCAAAAATTACAAATGGAGATTACAAGCGAGAAAGAAAGAGAATCTTGCTATATATTCAAGGTAGGATTCATTTTTATATTCTAATATCTCTAAGGAAAACTTCATTATTTTTGTCTTATTTTTTTCTAGACCAGTCCACTAGGTCTAGGGAATTCACCTTTGTCTGTAAGTATAAATTCTGCATAACAAATTGGCAACTCAAACTCATTAATGAATGAAACAGGGTTATGAGAGTAGAATTCCTTTTCTTTTGTCAAGCTCATTAAAAAATGAAATAATGTGTCATGAGAATAGTTATTTTATTGTTTCAAGCTCGTTAAAAGATGAAACAGGTTCCCCTTCAATTCGAGTTTTTTATTAGATATCGTAAATTCCAAGTTGAGTCTTTCACTTGATGTTGTAAATGAACCTTCATTCCATCCACCTCTTAATAACTAGTAGTCTACTTAGATGAATGAAATGAATCTTGGCGGACATTTCCCTAGAATTATGTTATTATTGTGAGGGCATGAAAACTCATATCAGGAATAGTTTTCCCTATTTCAAGCTTGTGTAAAAATGAAATTCCTTTCAAGAACTCTAAAGAATATTTTCTTATGTTTAAATCTTGTGTAAAAATGAAACCATTATTATCATATCCTTCTTTATTGTTATTTTTATCAGCTTGTTTATGCCAAATGAGCCTTGGTTTTCTCATTCCATCATTACTATCTACTTTCGCCGATCATATACTTTCACTCAATTGTTTTACCCTTTCTTGAGGAACTGTCGCGAAGAGTGGTCTTCTTAGCTAGTCCCTTGACCTCTACATGTTTTGAGCAGTTCCATCATGACCATAACAAATTGCTACTCTTTATACCACTCATTCGTCTTGTAGGAGTCCTCTTTTAGCTCTTTTTGGACTCCCTAATCATAAAAATATTGTCGAGCACTTATCTTTTCAAACTCATTAAAATAAATGAAAACACTTGTGCCCAGTATAAGTTTAACCCTTTTCTGGACTGTGATAGACTATTGATGAAAAATGAATACCTTAGTCGAACATGGTCAAGGGGTTCTCCTCATTATCCTTTTCTTCATTTTTAGACTCAAGAGACTATTTACAAAAAGGAACCTTTAGATTTTTCCTTTTCACCCCTTTTTCAAACTCTCTATACATGAAGAATGAGCCAATTTACACCTTCGTTTGACTTGTAAAATCATTGAACAACATTTTACTCGTCAAACATGACAAAACCAAACCACTCCTTCTCAGGGTTCCTTAAAAATACTCATAGTGATTCCTCTGAAGGGTGAACATACAAATAAATCATATGTTATCCTCCTCAATATTTTCAAAAATAAAGAAGTACTAACAAAAAATGATTGGGGACATTGGGAAAACATGGTACTTAACCTATTAATGGAAATGTTTCGCTCTTGAACATGACACTCTTTCACTTCATCTCTATGACTGTTGAGTTAGGAAATCTTCTTGTCTTTTAGGTTCATAACACCATATCAATTGCCTCCATATTAATTTGTGGGTCAATGCTACCGACTCCATAAAGTGTCGCCGATATGTTCAAGGGAAATCCTTCACTTGATATCTGCTACGATACTCTTAAGCATTCATTCGCGTTTATTGTTCTTAAACCAATTCCACATCAGCATCATTGTGTCTCAAATCTTGATGTTCATTTCATGTCGTTGATGACAAATGCATCAAGGCCCTCCCACAATTACTGACTTCTTACCGACATCAACTCATTATCCAGGAATTCGACTTAGAAACTCCCTTTGTTACCTTGGTGTTTGCATACATGCACGACAAGTTTCCTAGCTCTCGGTGAATTGTCTTCATTATTGGCCATCAACCAAAATATTTTGTCTGGTGTTAGTCTTCAATTAATTCATTCACACCATGCATAATTTACTATAGTATGTTGAGATCCATTAACATAATTGGTGGTTTCTCTCACGTTTGTAACATATTACCTCATTGGTTGGTAATCATATGGTATCTACCATGTTTGACTTCAGCTCATTTATTTACATGGTGGACTCGTACATTTGATGATCAACTAAAGGAGATAAGAGACTCTAGATCTAGTTTCACCATCAAAGTTGCAATTCCAGAATTAATGAAAGATTAGAATGAATGATGGTCATGATCATATAGAAAGTCATCCAAGCATGCATCCACTCTCTTTCATGAGTAGACGAGACCTCTTGATCATTATACGTGTAATGCTAGGTTATGTGTTGTGCATCGGTATTCCTCCCTCAACAAATATAACAGATGATGATATCGATAATTTTATCTTGATCTGGACTTATCACAAGGTAAAGAACTTAAGTCATCAACTATTGTTTCATACTTTGTACTTTACGGGGTAATATGTTATAAGCCATTTTGTCACATCTGGTCAATAAGCCTACAAACTTGATCAATCAAAATTTGTGAACATGTTTTCATCATCCCCTCATAAATCCCTAAGCATGACATTTCCAAAATTTCTGTTTTTCTTAGATTAATTGCTCAAAGCCAATGTTTTTAATCCCTGTGTATTCTATCCCTTTAGTAACCTACATTCATCACTGGTTTCTCCCTTTTATACCAACATTTGTTAGCACTGGCTCCCCCTTTCTACAGGTGTGCTAATTTTAGAAATTTGGAAAAATAAAAAATATCTCTGAAGTTTCCTCTTTTAGAAGCTTCCGAGGTGGTTTTAACCATTTACCATGGATAGAGATCTTGAATTCCTATATGATCCTACTATAATGGACCTATCTCTTATCCCTTGAGCTCATCCTCCTATCATATGTGGATCTCAAGCCCGTAATGGTAAATCATAAACTACTATCCTTCTCCTATAAATTTATCGTCATCCATAGCATAAAGGCTTGATTTGGGAGGCTAATAACACTCTTATTTTGTTTCTTTGACATAAATGAGTCACCATATTAATGAATTAGGGTTAATGTTGAGGTGTGCTTTGTGACAATGAAGGACATGTAAACTTTGGGAGACATCTACAAAGTCAACTACTTTTTATGGTTATAAACTCTCTCTATTTGTCAATAGAAAGAGTATCTTGGTTTCCTATATTTGTTGTGTTTTTTTTGCACTCATGTATTTCAATGCCTTGTTGATTCATCAAATAGAGATGCTAGATTATGTTACTTAGTTGTCGTAGATATTTTCCTTGTTTTAGTTGTGTGTCGAGGTTTAAATTATAGCATTTGGAGCTACAATTGGAGCTTGAAAGCAAGGAGGAAAGAGAATTTTTCTACAAATATGAGGTAGGATTCATTCCTATATTCTAATCTCTCTAAGGAAAACTTCATGCTTTTTATCTTCTGTTGTTCTAGACCATTCCACGAGGTCTAGGGAATTCACCGTTGTCCCCAATCGTAAATTTTTCATAACACCATTCAAAGATTCCATTTATGGTGTCCAAATCAACCAATTATGAAGTCACAATTATTTCCTCAAATTGTGTAGAATCAACATCAAGTTTTCTTATTCCACCTCACTTTTCGTCTAGGGATTTTATCATATTCAAACATTCACCTAGGATTCAGGTATAGGGGGAAAGCAGACTACTAGTGTTGGTATACACATTTTATGGGTAGCATGTCTTAGTGGACATAATGAGCTAGACTTTGATAGTGAGGATTCCAAATATGGCAAACATACTTAGCATGAAACAATATTGGGTATTTTAGACTATGGAAATGCCATTGAATTATTCTTAGGAATTGAGTGTTGGTAGCTTACAATCTCTACCTCATTTACTCATTATTTTATTAATTGCATCACTTGAGGATTTGGTTTCTGGAATCATCATGGAAGTAGGGTTTTCAAACAACCAATTTTCCATAAGGAGCATATTCTTTCCATTGTAATTGATACCTATAATGTTACAAGAGATGATCTTCATGTGAGAGATGTGTTTGTCATGGAGGAAACCTCCGAGATCAATTTGATTTCCCTCAATTGACTAAAATATCTCCTAATTCATCAACGACCTATTGATTAATTTTCCCACCTTCTTTATATTCTTCCTTGTGGGGTTTTCTTATCCCCTTCATTAGATGGTATTAGAGTCTTATATTCCCATTCTAGGTTTACTTGGTGATGATTTTGGTGTACATTTTTGGTACTTGAGATATGCTTTGCACAAGACCTTGCTTTGGCTGTTAAAGAGAGTGTTGGCATCCTTTCCTTTCCAACATTTTGCAATCTTAGGAAGATCAAGAGAGTTAAAATCCTTATCCTCATTGAGATCATTGGAGGGAACATGGCCACTTTCCGAGATGGCTTGATGTAAGGATGGGGGGGTGGAGGGTTCAAGGTTATGGAGGAGGAATGGTGTGGCTCAGCGGAACAAATGGGCTAATTTCCCATGATATTCCATAAAAAATTATTTGATAATTTTTATATTTTCTAAAAATCATCTACCCAAACATTATGGGAGAAAATTATTTTTCTTTAAAAATCACCATGGTTTTATAGACTATAAAAGAATCAATAAAAATTTGAATATTTTCACAAAAATATCATCAAATGATTTCTTTTATATATTAAGGACTATTAATATTTTCCAATGTTTCTAATCCTTATAAGAACCTATCATTTTATATTCTTTATCTAAGCCCCTTCACTTAGCTACTATCCTCAACCTTTATCCCAATTTCCTTCTCGTGGAGTCATATCTTCCATAGCCTCTTGTCTCACTTATTCTACAATATTGATATATTTTATTTGAAATATGATTGTGATTACAATTTTGAAATCTTGGCTCACTATGATTTCCCCATATGGCTTAATATCACATATGAATTCCATCTTGAAAATGTATAGACATAGCAACTTTTCCCCAAAAACCATTAGTGGTTGTGTTATTAATAACATAGTTTACCCCAAACATGTTGGATAATGGTAAAACCTATTAAAACAAGGTCAAACATATGAATCAATCATTGTTAAATAGTTCTACCTTAGTTAGTCAATGATAGTGGCACATAACCGTTAGGGAACCTAACATCACCATACATTTCAGCCATTGAGGAATTTCAGAATCCAACCTATCCCTTAGAAATGTCAGAACGTGGCATCACCATTGATGAACATAATATGTTAATGTAAATCATACAACATGAATAGAAGAATAAGTATAACCTATATAAACCTTTTAGTCTCACAATTTGACCATAATTGATTGTTTCTTAAATTTTTTTATCACAATTAAGTAGGAAAGAATACAACTAACTATAACCAACTACATAGTTGATGACACTCAACTATTGACATTTCTAATAAACTATTATATATCCTAAGTACACAATTGGCTTAAAGATAATCTTCACAATTAATCAACAATAATTAATTATAATTAAATATAATTAGCCATACCGAATAATAATCAAATGAAGTCAATCAAAATACTTAACAATATTTAAACATGACAATATTAATATTTACATTTTAATAATATCTTATTATACCTGCCGTTGATATAACATATTCAATTTTTTGTTGACTTGTTATTAGTTGGCTTTGAATATATATATATATATATATATATATATATATATATATATATATATATATATATATATATATATATCGAAAGTTTAACATTATGAAATTAAATGTATTATTTTAAAATTAAATTTATTTCTATTTATCTCAAATATGATTGGCTGAAATGCCTCCCCACTTATTGTGTAATGATAGCAAGAATTGACTTTTGTGTACTCTATTATTAATTACTATGTAATACATCACTAATTAATATGTACAATAAATATAAATAATTTGAAAAATAACATTATATATTAATTACTATGTACCATAAACACAAACAATTTCTAATTAAATTCAAAAAATCCATTTTCTCATTGGTGTAACATATTGAATAGACCATTTTTATTGGTTTTATTTTTTAATTTTAAAAAAATAATTTGAAAAATATAAGTTTAAAAAAATATGTAAAAATAACATGTGTACAACTTGTACAACTCTCATTATATCAATCTATATTCTATTGAGATGACATGTGTACTGTAATATGAGCATTATATAAAAAATTTCCATCATTTAATATTAAATAAATAATTATTGACTTGTTATCATTCTCTTCAATGTCAATTAGATATATATATATATATATATATATATATATATATATATATATATATATCATCTTTATCTACCAACAAAAATGTTTAATTATATTTAAAAAATTAATAAAAAAAACATATTAAACAAATATTCACATAACTCATTTTACAATTTTATTATTGTTTAGAGTACATATACCACATCATGACATTAACTATTTTATTAAACCAAGCGGCAGTAACATTAGCTATGCAGCCTTGTTTTCATTTTAATACTACCTTATTGTAATATATAAAGCAAGTAATATTAATTTAAAAAAGAAATAAAATATTTATTTTTTGATAGATCTGGTGTTAAGATGGATCTAGGCTGGTTTCAATCGTGTGCGGTCATACAAAATTTTTTGAACATCTAATTATTTTGATCATTTTAAATATGCTAAATATGTCTAAGATTAATTTGGTCAATTTAATTTAAAATTTTCTTAGTTACCTCAGTTTGTTGAGATGAGAGAGACTGTTAGTAACTTGAATTATGAAAAATGATGAAATAAAATATTTGAGTGCAAAGTGTCAATGTAACAATTTTAATAGATAGAAAATGTGAATACTAAGAATATAGTCAATTACTAACAATCTTAGTTGCAATCAATCTCAAACTATTTTCTTCTAATTTTCCTATTGTCACACCTATTAGTTTTTCCATTTTCTCATATCGATCATATGAAAAGAGTAGTTGGAATCATAGGCCATTCAAATATTTAACTCGAGCTATTGTAGTAAGCAACATACCTTGTCTTTGTTTCTCTCCAATATTAATAGTAGTTTTCTCAAAATACAATCATTGTGACTTATGGAGTGTTAAACCCCAAATAATTTTCAATGGTAGATATTTTCTATTACCGCATTTGAATGCAAAGTAATTAACAATGTTGAATGATGGAAAATGGGAATAATAAGAATGTACTCAATTATAAATAATTTATAGTTTCAAGAAGCAAACATTTGGGGTAAGCAAACATTTTATTTAGAATGAAAATTCAAGTATTATATTTATGGTTGAATAGTTTTTATGTGCTTGCACTGAGAGAGAGTGTGTATGTTTTGGGGGTGAGAAGGGGAGAAAAAGGGAGATGGAGATATAGATGTGGGGAGAGGGAGGAAGTGAGAGGCAAAGACATAGAGGGAGGAAGTGAGAGGAAAAGACATGGAGGGAGGAAGAGATATAGATATGGAGAGAGAAATGTTAGAGAGAGAGAAGGGGAAGAGAGAGAGAGAGAGAGAGGGAGGGGAAAGGAAGGGAGGGAGAGAGAGATAGATAGATATGGAGAGATAGTGTGTATGTTTAGGGACTGAGATAGAGAGATAAAGAAGGAGAGACAATGGGAGATAGAGATACAGATTGAGGGGGTAAAGATGTGCTTACACTGAAATCAATGCACACTATTAGTCTAATTACTTTGAAATTAATGTGCATCATACATCTTGTTGCATCAAATCAGAAATTAAAATCTACACTAAAATCAATGCATCTAGTGCAAACGATGAAATAGGATTAGAAATCAACATCTATACTAAAATCAATGCATCTAGGGAAAGAAATCAAATAGGATTAGAAACCAATATCTACGTTGAAACCGATGCATCTAATGCAAGCAATCAAATATGACTATAAATCAACATCTACGATGAAATCAATGCATCTAGTGTAAGGTATTAAATATGATTAGAAATCGACATATAAACTGAAATCAATGCATCTCATGCAAACGATAAAATAGAATTAGAAATCAATATATACACTAAAACCAATGCATCCTATGCAAGCAATCAAATAGGAGTAGAAATCAACATCGACACTGAAATCAATGCATCTAGTGTAATATATTAAATAGAATTATAAATCGACATCTACACTAAAATCAATGCGTATAGTACATGTGATCAAATAGGATTAGAAATCAACAACCACATTGAAAATCTTAAATATTCATGACTTTCTAGTTCTAACTTATATGTCTGTTTTTGTCTCTGTGAAACTCTTTGTTCTTCCCTCTCTCTCCACCTTCCATTATGTGTCTACCTCCCTCCCCCTCTCCTTCTCTCTCTTCCCCTCCCTCTCCCCCGTCTCATTCTATCTGCCTCTCCCTAACTTTCTCTTTCTCTTCTTTCCTCTCTCCCCCTGCTATCTATATTTATACCTCCATTCATGTACTGTCCTACTTTTTTCCTAGTATAGTTTTGTCACTACTATCAAGGGTGATTTTTTACGAGTTATATATGTGACAGATTGATCACTTGATTGAGGAATATTGTTTTATATACATAGCTATATTTCCTTTTATGTTTATGTGTGGCAGATTGATCACTGTATTGGGGAACAATGTTTTATATAGTTATATTCCCTCTTATATTTGGCATCATTGATTACATGTATTAGATGGTTTTGGTTAAGTAATGTAGGTTTTAACCCCGTACAAAAATTACCTGCATACGAATTCTAAAACATAGAAATTAAACAATGCGAGAGCATAACACATAAAACACATATACACAGAGATTTTCCCCTGGATCCCAAAACCGGGACTACCAGTTTGATTTTTTCATTATGTTCCTTTCAATGTTACAATACATATTTATACATGCCGAAGCATCCAATACCGTGGACCAAAAACCATCACGTCCAAAACCATGGACCAAAAACCATCATGTCCAAAACCATGTGTGAAAACCATGCACAAAACCATAGGTAGGTCCACCCAACTTAATATAGGGTCCAAAAACAAATTCCTCTGGGTGCTGCTCCGGACCCCATAAAGGGGGGCTACCCGCCCCCCTCAAACACCCTATGACCCCCCCGCTGCGCAATCGACACAATGAAGGGGTGACTCTGCCCGCTTTCTAACCCCCCGGTTAACTACGTGGGCTAGCCATGCAAAGAATATAACACAACCCAACATTCTCCCACTTGCTACTTTCTTTCCATAGGGGGCCACAAGAGAGCTTAATCATTTGTCTAGCCCTGCAATGCCCATTGTTTATCTACACCAAGAGAACTTCTCAGAGCTCACAGATTTTTTCAATGCATCTGCAATATTCTTCAAACTGTCCACCTTTACCAGCAACACCTTTCTGTCTTCTATCGTATCCCTCACAAAGTGATACTGAACATTAATTTTTTTTGTCTTTTAATGATAAGCAGTGTTCTTTGCCATTAAAATTGCACTTTGGTTGTCATAGTTTATCCTTATAGCTCCCTGTACTAACCCCATACTTGAACACAATCTCTGGAAACAAAATACTTCCCTATTTCCATGAGTGGCTGCCATGTATTCTGCCTCTGTACTTGATAGTGCCACTACAGATTGTTTCTTCCTCATCCAACTGACTGCACCTCCAAATAGGTTAAACACATACCCACTTGTAGATCTTCTCTAATCTAGATCTCCATCCCAGTCTGCATCAAAAATCCACAAATATCCAAAACTCTATCCAATCCTAGTCTTCCTTAGTAACACAAACCATAATCACTAGTGCCACGCAAATACCTGAAATCCCGCTTCACTACTATCCAATGCTCCTTTCGTGGTTTTCAAATAAACTTGCTCAATACTCCCACTGCATGTGCAATGTCTGGTCTAGTACAAACCATTGCATACATCAGGATACTGACTGCACTTGCATATGGAACATGGGACATGTCCTATTCCTCTTTTTTTGTCTTGGGACACTGTTCAACAGATAACTTCACACCTACAAGAATAGGAACCTTCACCGGTTTACCATCCTGCATATCAAACCTTCGCAGTATTGTCTCGAAATACTTCCTCTAGTTTAACTAGAGCTTCCTCTTTGCTCGATCTCTTTTAATTTCCATGCCAAAAGTATAGTTTGCAGAACCAATATCTTTCATGTCGAATTTGGAGAATAATTGGGTCTTCAAATCCTGGATAATTTCTTTGCGATTTCCAACCAAAAACATATCATCCACATACAAGACCAGATAAATAACATAGTCACCAATTAATTTAAAATACACACAGTGATCTGCTTTGTTTCTAGTGAAGCCAAGTCCCTGTATAAATGTATCAAATTTCTGATACCACATCATTGGTGACTATTTTAACCCATACAGAGACTTCTTTAACTTGCATAGCAGTTCTTTCTTACCCTTCACCGCAAAACCTTCAGGTTGCTTCATGTAGATCTCCTCTTCCAGATCCCCATGAAGAAATGTTGTCCTCACATCCATCTGTTCTACCTCAAAATCAAAACCAGCAGCAACAGATAAAAGTAATCTAATAGAAGCTACCTTGGCAATAGGAGAAAAAATATCACCAAAATCAATTCGCGGCACCTAGGAATAACCTTTTGCTACCAACCGAGCTTTGTATTTCTCCACCTTTCCTTCAGCATTTGTCTTCTTCTTGAACACCCATTTGTTGCCAATGGGTTTCCTTCCAGCCGGCAACTCCACCAGATCCCAAGACTCAGTTTTTGTGCAAAGATACCATTTCATCAACCATGGCCTCTTTCCAAAGTTTTCCATCGTCTGAATCTTATGCTTCCTTCACAACTCTGGGATCATCATTACTAATAGATAAAGAAAAATTCGAGTAGAAAGAAGATGGACTATAGCCTTCTAGCTGCCTTTTTTCTCAAACTGATCTTCTCACACTCGGAGTTTGTGGCTCTTCATCTTCTGATTCCTCCTCTGCTGTAGAGTCTGATTCTTCCTCCTTTAGCTCAAACTTTATCTTCTTGGGTTCCTTTGATGGGACTTCATGTTTAATAACATCTTTCACCTCTCTACACACCACATCTTGGTTGTACACAACCTTCCTTGTTACTGGTTTCCAAAGCTTATAACCCTTTAAACCATCCTTATACCCAATAAAGATGCACTTTTCAGATTTACTATCCAACTTGGTTCTTTTCTCCTTTGCAACAAGTAGAGAACACAAAAAACTGATTTGTGGGACAGTTACATTGCTACCTATTGCAATGACCAGACTATCCCACAAATCTAGTAGAGAACAAAACAAACTCATGCACTTATATTCATCTAAAATTTTAATATCAATGGATAATAATTGTCTTACCACAATATTAAATGCGTTCATATGCTCTGTCACCAAGTCTTCATCTTTCATCCTCAGGTTATACAACTTTTTCTGTAGGAACAATTTATTCACTAGAGACTAAGATTGGTACAAATTCCCTAACTTGTCCCACAAAGCCTTAGCCATAGCTTCCCCTGATACATTCAGAAATACTGAATCTGAGACACATAATCATATTGTGCTCTTTTCCTTCCGATCCAACTTCTTCCATTCTTCATTAGACACTCCCGTTGGTTTAGTACCCGAATCTATCGCAATCCACTGATATTTATCCACCAATAGATCCTCCATCTTGAGTTTCCACAACTCAAAACTCTGACCATTAAATTTCTCGATCTCTATCTTTCCGCTTCTCGCCATCTTCTTTCACCACCAGAATTGATCTTGCATATCTCCCACTGAATAGGGTCTACCACAGGCCCGAGCGAAACCCCTCAGCAACGAAGGCGTCCCCTCGAAGCCAAAACAACTCTGATACCAAATGTAGGTTTTAATCCCATACAGAAATTACCTGCATACAAATTCTAAAACACCGAAAATAAACAATGCGAGAGCATAACACATAAAACACATTAGACCCCAAAACCCAGACTACCAGCTTGATTTTTTCATTATGTTCCTTTCAATGTTACAATACATATTTATACATGCCAAAGTATCAAATACAATGGACAGAAAACCATTGCGTCCAAAACCATGGACCGAAAACCATTGCGTCCAAAACCATGTGCGAAAACCATGCACAAAACCACAGGTAGGTCCACCCAACCTAATATAGGGTCCAAAAAAAAAAAATTCCCAGGGCGTTGCCCTAGACCCCATCAAGGGGGGCTACCCGCCTACCGCAAAGCCCCCACTGCGCAATCGGTGCAACAAAGGGGGCACTCCACCCCCCCAGTTAACTACGTCAGCTAGTCATCGAAAGAATATAACCTAACCCAACAAGTAAATGTTATACATATGTTTTTATTTCTGTATCTGATTTATGAATCAAGTGTATGACATGGATGGTGATCCAAGATTGAGACACATAGACCCATGGATGGTCATGGTTATGCGAAATAGATGGTTAATTATGATTTATGGATGGTACATGATTTTTGTGATTATATATGTCTAATATTTTACTAAGCAGGATGTGGTAGGATACCTGGTCATTTTACAACAAGGATGTTCAATTATGAATGACTGTGGAAGTCATTTCTTCAAAACCAAAATGATTGTGGAATCCATGCACCATTCTGGGTAAAATGTAATTAAGTTAATTTCATTATGAAATTCATTTGATTCCTTTGATCTATGAGATTGTAATGTGTATAGCTCTTTGAACCGGGCCTTACCAGTGAACCATCAGATGTGTAAAAGCTCACAATCAGTACCATAAGGAGAAACACAAAGTTTCAAAGAACAGTAGATGAGAGGGCATGGAAATTAGGGCATGGAGTCCTAAATCCAAGAAAGATAAATACGTGGCGTCTTGTATATTTAGGGCATGGAGTATTGAATATTTAAAAAGATCAAACTGTGGAATATTGTATCTTTGGAGTAAATCATGAAGAAGAGTTCTCAATCTACTAAGGCATAGAGATGCATGAAATAGGGGTGCGGAATCCCTATTCTCCAAGAGAAAAATATGACTCATAAATGAATTTCCTTAAATAAAATTTCATTCTCACAATTCTGGAATCACTTTCTAGAAATAGAAAGTCATGTCCAACTTCTCAAGCATGACTTTACAAAAATAGTAAATCACTTTGCATAAATTGATAATCAAGCATAGTTGAAGAAAATAAACTTAACTTATCATTAATCAATCCTAATAGTTCAATCTTGATTAAATCCTCAATATTATTAATATTATTATTATCTTTTATGAGTCTATGATATTATTATTAAAAAGGAATTACAAGTCAATTTTATCTCCTCAATCAATTCACACATGTCCTTCATGACTCTCATGGATCTATGTCTCTCTCTCTCTCTCTCTCTCTCTCTCTCTCTCTCTCTCTTTTAAATAATTCATTACACTCTATTTTATGCACTCATCAAAGAATGGCATATTCCTTTTCACTCCTTAGAAATATTTCATAAAATAATCCTCTTACGCTCTCTTTAATGCATATGTTACACTCTCCTTAACTAAGGCATGCATACCTCTCCTTAATGGCATAAGTTACACTCCTCTAAATGGAATCCAATGCATGCACATTACTCCTCCTTTATGACAAGAGTTGGTTGCTCGTCTTTTATATGAATCTCATGTATTCTCACTCGGGGGGGGATTATGATGCCAAGAGTCGAAGACACTTGAGGAAAATAGTGAGAGGGAGAGATATGGAGAGTAGCTAATTGCTTCCATAATAAATCTGAAATTATTATTAAAATCCTAATATCTCTAGCTATTGAGGTCAGCCATGAGTGGTCTTGAGAGAAAGTGAAAATTTGCTTCCTTAATTTTCCTTACAAATCTCTCTATTGTTGTCTTTTGGTAATACTTGTGAGCTTTTGCAGCTTGGGGGTTCTAGGGGGACAATTTCTTCCTAGATATGGTTGGGAGGAAAACCGGGTGGTTCACAATGAGTTGGTAAGGATATTGGAGCTGGAGCATACTCTCATTGGAGATGGCGCATACTCCCATTTTTTGAGTTGTATAAATTCACTTCCAGGTATGTTGACAGCATTATATTGTGTTTTATTTGTAGCTCATTACATGGTTTTTGCTTATTTGGTTGTTTACTGAAACTTAGATGTATATCAAATGCTGCACACTAAATGTTGAAGGAATTTTGCAATAACTGTAGTTTATTTTATGTAAGTTTTTTTGTATAGTTTCATTGCAAGTTGTTTTACATCATGTCTTAATGGCTGAATCATTTAGGCTACCATGAGTTTTATGAAAACATGTTAATAGCATAAATTTGGTTTTTCCTTCTCTTTTTACATCTGTAGATAAGTTTGCATGTTATATGTTTGACAAAAGTGGTAAATGAGATAATAGGAATTTGGTTTTTTGTTGTGGTTTTAAATAATCACGTTTTTGGGTGCTTTTGTTTCGATTCATTTCAACTTCAAGGGGTATTTGTACCTTTTTTCCATGTTGCCCCAACGTTGATTTCAAAAAATAGAGTTTTAGAATCTGGTTCTGTAATCTGCTGTATTTCACAGATTTACTGTTGCTGCCTGGTGGTTTGTCTTGTTGCTTTTGTTTTAGCTTTGATTTACCTGGTAATCTCTTGTTATGAAACCAATATGTTTTATAAACTTGGAATTACTATTTTAAAGTATCAATAGTTAATACATTGATAGTTTAAATAACTTGCAACTTCTTGTTTGATAGTTTAATAGCTAGCATCTTGTTTTGTGACTGCTAATCGTTGTTCAAAATTCTCCAATCATTGTAGCTACATCACTGTGAGCTATTTGTAAAAATTCTTAAATGTTTATAGTCATTATGTGCCTAAATTTTGTATATGCAGCAATCAAGATAGATGACAATTGTACTTATATATAAGGTTCACTTATTGGCATTACTGACAAAGAAAAAGAAATTATGTAATCTTAGATTCATGTTAGTTAATTTTGGTGAAATCACCTTAAAGGTTATGGTTGTAAGTGTTTGAAAAAATGCCTCAATGGCTGTACATTTCATGCTTGCAAACTATTTGACATAATGCTTCAATGGTTATAGCTAATTACATCTATGAATTGTCTATAAATATGACTAAGTGAATTTAGGATTTGCAACCAAGGTGTTGTTGGAAATATCTCAAATAATAAGCATGATGATTCCATTGAATTAAAATCCATGGAAGGAAAATTGGGTAGGTGAATTGTTGTGATTGTTAGCTCACATATGAATTCAAAATAATTGGAAACCACTCCTTTAGAAGTTGAATCATCTTGTTTTTCTTCCCTTTGTTTTACCAAAGAATTCATAGGCATATTATTGAGAACAAAATCAAATTAGTCACTCTTAAACACTTTTAATTGCAATAGAATGAACAATTAGCTGATTGGGAATTGTGGTTTGTAAAGATTGATATTATTTATCCTACTAAAGACTCTATCATTAAATGTGATTTTAAGACTTATGGTTGTAAGTTTTGGGTCTTGAGGAACCATGACCCTGTAGCTTTAATGAGAAGTTCAACATTACCATGGGTTAGTTATTTAATAGAAATTAGTGTGTAGTGTAAAGAATACCAATAAAAATAAAATAAAAATATAGATATATGACCTTGCATTAACTTTTACGTGTTAAAAACTTAAACTAAAATCTCATTTTGAGTCAACCTTAATATAATATGGATGGTTGGTAACGTGGGACCTTACATATGGTATGAGAGACAAGTTGAAACTCTAGGACCTAGGGCTTGCCTACTAATATTTATTTACTTACCTGAATTTTTCCTTAGTCTGGTTAAGCAATCATGGAGAGAACATCAAGGAGGAGGAAGGAAGTCTCATCTCCACCTACCCAAGGTAAAGAATCTGAGAAAATATCCATCAGGGAAGTAAGGGATATGATGTTATCTTTCCAAAAGATGATTGAAGTCTTGATCTGTAGGGTTGGGGGAAATCCTTCAGTGCCTAGTTCTTCATGTCAAGAAGAGAGGCAAGAAATACCATCTGATGGAGATGTACATAGAGAGTTGGAAAAAGTTAAGCTTCCTATCTTTAAGCGTACTACAAAATGGGAGGTAGAAGAAGGTTGGTTGGAAAACATGCACCTATCTTTTGAGTTGCAGAACTATTCTAGCAACCAAAAGGAAAAGTTGGCTATATACCAACTTAAGGAAAGTGCACTATTATGGTGGAGGAACTAAGAATCCCAATTGGGATACTCCATGTCTACCTTGACATGGTAACGATATGAAGAGAAATTTTGAGCAAAGTACCTTTATAATGAATACTTTGAGAGGAAATTGAATGAGTTCCATGATCTTAATCAAGGAACTAAGACAATCCTTGAATATGAAGCGCGATTCATGGAGTTGCTTAAATATGCTACCCATCTAAATACTGAATCCCTCAAGTTAAAAAAGTTTTTGTATGGATTAAATCCTATTATAAAGGAAAAGGTGCACATTTTGAGGCCTACTACGTTGCATGAGGTAGTGCAACAAGAAATTATAGATGAGGAAGAATTATTGGGGAACAAAGGTGGGGATAAAACCCCAAATCTATCATTGCATGGGAAACCTCCTTGAATGGGAGGCCAATATGTAGGACATAATTCAGGTGCTTCACATCATCAGGGATTTCAAAAGAATCATACTTTTAAGAACCAAAGAAATAACCCAAGGAAACATCTTCAACAAAGTAATGCTTGCACTCAAGAATCACCTAATAAAAGGGTCAAATTTATGAAAATTGCTACCACTAATGGATGTTGGACTTGTGAAGGACCACATTATGAGTGAGATTGCCCTCAAAAGAAGACTGAAGCACAATCAAAGCAGGAACAAGCCACTATTAAAGATATGGGCAGAGTCCATAAGATTCATGCAGTTGTACAAAATCGCCAAGTCGAGCATCGATCTACAGTGCTTGAAGCATCAAGTAAGCTAAATGGTATGGTTGTTAATATTTTGATTGATCCTCGCACAACTGAAAGTATTATTTCTCCTAATGCTTTATTGAAATGTAAATTTGTGGCAATAGAGAAAAATGATTTTGATCAGGTTGAGATGACCTCGGGGCAATCTCAAAAGGTTGAATGCTTAGTACAAGAGTGCCCTTTAGACGTGGGAGTGTGTGTCACAAATGTGAATCTTTATGTGACTCCACTTGGTCACTATGATGTGATAATTGTGATGGACTGGCTTGAAGCCCACTGAGCTATTCTTAGTTGTCAAACCCTTGATTTTTTGAGTGATGAGGGCCAATCTATTGCTATCCATGGGGAAAGGAGACCTGTTTCTTTAAGAGTTATCTCATTCTTGCAGATGAAGAGAATTCCTAGGAAAAGATGTCAAATGTATGTTGTAATGACTTTAAATAAGGGAGATCTTTCATCCTTCGAACAATATCCTTTCCTTTCAGAATTCTTCGATGTCTTTCTAGAGGAGTTGCCTGGTTTACCTCCAAAGCAAGAGATTGTCTTCTCCATAGAGCTAAATCCTGGTACCGAACCTATATCCAAAGCTCCATACTGAATGTCTATTGTTGAACTTCATGAGTTGCAAGTGCAACCTCAAGAGTTATTGGACAGGGGTATGATTAGACCTAGTGTTTCACCTTTGGGAGCTCCAATGATATTTGTAAAGAAGAAGGATGGATCCCTTCGGCTCTATGTTTTCTACAGGTAATTGAATTGAGTAACTATTCAAAATCAATATCCTTTTCATCGCATTGGTGATCTATTTGATCAAATGAAGGGAGCCACCATATTCTCCAAGATCGATCTTCGACCTCGATATCATAAGCTCAGAGTTAAAAAAGAGGATATTTCCAAAACTACTTTTCGAACTCGTTTTGGTCATTATGATTTCGTGGTTTTTCCTTTTGGGTTATCTAATGCCCCGAAAGTGTTTATGAGTCTGACGAATGGTGTATTTCGGAATTACTTGGTCAAATTTGTACAAGTCCTCCTCGATGACAACCTAATATATTCAATGTCCCCAGAAGAGCATGAGCAACACCTAAGATTGGTGTTACAGTGCTTAAGGGAAAATAAAATTTATGTAAAAATTTCCAAATGTTATTTTCTCCAATAAAAAATCCATTATCCTGGACACATTATCTCTAGTGAAGGCATTGCTATTGACCCAGCAAAGATCGATGCAATTTCAGAATGGACAACACCCTCTAATATGCATGAAGTAGCTTCATGGGTATGGAAGGATACTATCGGAGATTTGTGGAGGGATTTTCAAAAATAACCAGCCCTATCACTTCATTGCTTAGGAAGGGAGTACGATCTAATTGGAAAAATGAGTGTGAGCAAGAATTTTCCAATCTCAAACAATGTTTGCCTACAACTCCGATACTTGAGGTTCCAGATATGGATAGACCATTTATAGTATGTACCAATGTGTCAAAAGATGGATTGGGTGCGGTATTATCACAAGATGGTAGGGTGATTGCATATGCCTCTAGGAAGTTAAGGACACATGAGGAAAACTATGCAACCCATGATCTAGAACTAGCAACTATAGTTCATGCCTTACGACTTTGGCAACATTATCTTGTGGGAAAGAAATTTGAATTGAAAATAGATCACAGAGGTTTGAAACATATATTTACTCAAAGTTATCTAAATGCTAGGCAATGAGGGTGGTCAGAACTCCTAAGTGAATATGATTTTTGACATAACTCACATCAATGGTACATTGAACAAAGGAGTTGATGCACTCAGTCGAAGACCACGAATCTTTTCAGTAATTCCATTGAAGATTGATTTATGGGAGAGCATATTTAGGGCACAAGATGTATATGAATGGTGCAAGGAAGTTAAAGTTTCTATTTCTAGGGAGGGGGCTATGAAAGAAAAGGTAGAAGGGTTTATTGTGATGATTACAGTATGGTGAGATTCATGCAAAAGATTGTCGTTCCAGATCAAGATGGGCTTCATGAGTTCATTTTGAAAGAAGCTCACAATTAAACATATATGGCTCACCTAGGAGTCGAGAAGATGTATGCTGATTTAAAGAAAAAAATATTTTGGGCATGCATGAAGAAGGATGTAGCAAATTTTTTGGCAAAATGTTTGGAATGTCAGCTAGTTAAAGCAGAACATGGTCATCCAACAGGATTATTGCATCTGCATAACATTCATGAGTCCAAATGGGAAGAAATATCTATGCACTTTACTGTTGAATGACCTGCAACAACCAAAATGGATAACTCCATTTTGGTGGTGGTAGATAAACTTACTAAGAGTGCCCATTTTATACCTGTTAGAGATACTTACAAAGCATATGAAATAGCACAAGTATTTATCAAGGAGGTGGTTAGACTTCATGGTTTTCCTAAGAAAATCATATCAGATAGGACCTCTATATTTATAGGAAGATTTTGGACTAGTTTCCAAGGAACCCTTCAGACATAATTAAATTTCAGTACATCTTATCATCCGGAGACTGATGGCCAAACTGAAAGAGTAAATCAAGTGTTAGAGGACATGCTTAGAATGTATGTAATGGATCAACAATTTAAGTGGGAAGATTATCTTACTCTAGTGGATTTTGCTTACAATAATAGTTATCGCTCCCTTGGTATGGCACCTTATGAGTTATTGTATGGAAGACATGCAGAACACCTTTAAGTTGGGATAAATTAGAGGACATGTCAGGCGGAAAGAGTCGATAGTGCGGACACAACCAACCTCCCTAGGAGCCTAAGACTCTCTAGTGAAAAACAAGACAAACAAGAGCAATCCTTCTCTAAACATGCATTTACTATATAAGAAATCAAGTGTTTAGATCCTACCTGTAGTCCAACGTTGTTGTAGCAGTCCAGCCTCGCTGATCTGGATGAGCTCCTCCTTCACTTCGAAACCTGCATTCACTAACAATCAAACGATTAAATATCACTTGATAATCTCATAAAATAAAACATATTTAACACATAGACCAAGGAGTACATGTAACAACTCATAAATAACAAGTTATTGAGAAGAATGGACTCATTTGCATTAATAGGAAACAAAAGGAACAATTACAACCTGAGCCTTGGTGTTGCGCAAGTCCCTCCCAGGGTCCATCAAGAGTTCTCCTTTACTTTGACAAAGCTCACCCACTTCCAAATAGAACAAGCAAAGATGGTAATCTCTCCTCACAAGCTTCTAAATGGGAGTGCTAATTCCAGCAGCATCTACCCTTAGAAATGTTTAGCTTCCAACCTCCCCTCCTTCTGGCCCAATGCCTGTATTTATGGTGCTCAAGAGGAAGTTAATCAGGTCCACCATCAATGGGATAATCCCCTCTTTGGATGGGATAGCTCCCTTATTGATGGGATAAGTTCCTCTTTGGTAGGGGTACATGAACCATCTGGAGGCGCTTCATACACGTCAAACATACTTCTAGAAGCCTCTAGAAATGACCACAAGTAACTTTTTTGGAGTGAAACTTGCGCCTTTTGACGTTTACAGGGGTACGCACCTTCCCCTTTACATACAGAGCATACAAGTACGCATTGTTTGTGAACATTAGGTGCGTATACGCAGGTAAGGCCGAGAGAATCTGCGTACCCAGAGATAAACACATTTACAAAGAGTTTCTCTCTTTTTGGAGTTTGACATGGAGAGCAGAGGGATAAGACTTTCCCAGGAGGATAGCATGACTGTTGATAGAGCCATACTAACTGTAAATAGCCATGGTGACATTTTTTAGTGTAACAGATTGCCCCCTAAAGGGCGAAGCCTGTAGTAGATTAGGGTTTTTTATTATCTAGGAAGGGTGAAGCGCTTTATCATTTCAAGGATTATCTCGTAGAGAGCCTGGTCAGGACCTGCAATTTCCAACACAAAATACATGTATAAGATTATATCATCGCTGAGGTAGGCATTCCCATACTCAGATCAAAACTTTAACTAGCAGACTAACTACTCTGATAGAGGAATGATCTTGCAGTACATCATAATCATAGACTTTTGTAGACACAGTATGGGCACAACCATCTATTTATGATTAGTCTACTAGATAATGAATACAAAACTCCTCGCAGCCTGGATGGTGGAAACTTGATCCAGGGTCTTCATTTCTACTTCCCGAATTGGTACGATTCTAGCCATGCGAATAAATGAGTTGATGTCGAACATGGTAGAAACCACTTGATTACCAGTCGATGATGTAAACTGTTAACAAGTGTGAGAGAAACCACCAGTAATGTCAATGGTTCTCAAAGTACCCAGTACAATCCATGAGATGTGAATGAATGAGTTGATGTCGAACATTTCACGGAATCCTTCGATCGAAAGTCAATGATGTAAACTGACGTCAAAGACGAGAAACCTGCCATTGATGCATGCAGACTTCAAGGTACTGACGATTTCTAAGTCATCTCTCTAGATAATGTGCTGATGTCGATAGAAAGCGACCTGTTGCAGGCAAGCCCACAACATGAAATCATTGTTCAAGTTGAAGAAATGTTGCTGTAAGGACTGACTCAGGGATGGTCAAATGGATGACAAGTATTTTGCAGATGAAAGTTTTGCTTGCAGACCTCTTGAACACATAACGACACAACAGATGGCTTGGTGACGAATGACTCAAAGTTAATCCCCGGAACCCGGCTGAAGACTTTCAATGTGGTTTGATCAACTGTGAGGTAAAGGATTTCCCAACCCAGGTGAATGAAAAGTGTCGTGTTCAAGAGTGGTAATAAGGTTCCTTTTGAGACAAAGGATAACAAATAGGCTCATTCTTCTCTTTTTTCCCCCACCATTTCTGGCAAGTACCTCTTTATTTTTAACAAGCTTGAGGAGGATAACATATGCTTAATTATAAGCTCATCCTTCGGATGAGTCCAACCTAGTTTTGATTCGAACCCTAGGAAGGAGTGGTTCGTTCCTATTTGTAATTGAACAGGTCCTTTACTGTGAAATTTTAACGAGCCCAATATAGGGGAAACTCGGCGTTTTTCAATTTTAGAGAGTCTGAAAAACTTAAGAAGACTCCAGGTTGAACTTTTTCGTAAATTTGTGTCCCCCAAGCCCGAAAAAGTATAAAATAATACCTGGGAGAACCGCTTGATCTTGCGACCAAGGAGTACTTTCATGATTAGTGTCTCTGACCTGAAAAGTGAAAAGCAATCAAGGACACGTCGTTTTATTTCCATATCGAGTTTGAAACGACAAAAACCCAGCCATCTTTTCCTGTTTTTACGGTCAGAAAAGAGCTATAAGGGGACCGTCTTTTAATTCCGTTTTAACGAGTGTAAAAGAAACGCTCGGCAATATTTTCATATTTTAGGAGTCAGAAAAGAGCTTCAAAGATGACTCTGATGTTTTGGTTCGTGAAAAATGATGATTTTACTCTAAAGTCCTTTTATCCTGCACAAAAACGACACATTACTCATACCTGTTTAAGATGGGTAAAAATACATTGAAAAATGTCCTTTCATGGTAAAAAATAAACAAACTTAGCATTCATTCATCCCAAAAACCTATAAAAATACTTTTTACCATGTCATTTTACCATTTTACTGTTGAGGTTGAGAAAAGGGCTTTTGACAAGAAAACTTCCTATGGTCATTGCGGAGAATCCGACCGTCAGAATCGAACGCTGTCTCATCAGGTATTCTACAACATCCTTCTCTTGCTTTCCATCCGTTTAAAATTCATTTTTAAGTTTTTATTTGATTTTTTGGGGGTCTTGGGGTTTCAAGATGCGCCCTTTGGGGTACGCAGGTCATGCACTGCTGACCTGCGTACCCCGACATTTTCTCAATGGGGAAAATACCAGGTGTACGCACCCGGCCTTAAGGGAAGCTGCATCCAGACGCTCTGTCCCTAAAAGCCGGGGTGCGTACCCCGCAAAACGCATTTTGAAACCCTCATTTCTCCAAAATGAACCAAAATTTTAAAATTTTATGGATTCTAACAGATGTTTTATGATGTGCAGGGAGCACACCATGCTTGATTGGCGTGAAAGAGAGCACGAGGACGTTGATTTGGCCGCAATAGGTCATCAACCTTCCATTGATGCATTAAAAGCATGCGGACTGTACAAATACTGGGCCATACTTGGCATGAGGGGCCAGGTGCCATTCCTTGAGTGGCTAGTTGAAAGGTGGAACATTCAGGAGCAATGTTTCTACATCGGAGAGCACCAGCTCGAGATAGAGCCCTCCGACATATATTTTCTCACTGGATTGCCTAACAGGGGCGAGAAACTCTCTCTATTCGGGACTAGGCCGGGTGGCCAATCCCTTGCTAGTCTCCGGCTAGAGTGGTGCAACAATCAAAACCAGGAGAAGGGGATAGAAATTAAGTACATATCCCGACCTGAACTTATGGTGATAGCCTTTACTGTTACCAGACTTTGCGACGCGGCCGCTTTGCACCATGTCACCGGGTCCCAAATGCGGATGGCTATAGATTGCTTCCAAGGCACAATTTTCAACTGGTGTGATGCTGTGTTGGCTAATTTGAAGGGCCAACTAACCAGGGCGAAGAGAGGACAACTGAAGACCTTTGGATATGGGCCTTTAGTCGTGAGCTTTGCCCTAGAGAGAGTTCCAATGCTGGTCCCCCAGCATCTTACAGTTCCAGTTGGGGCTCCTCGGGAGCCTAAGTTGACGAGATGGGTTGCGGTAATGGCCCGTCATCCTGATGAGGGCGCAGCAGTGTTCGATTTCTTGATGGTTACTTTCACTGGCTAGAGAGCCAGGTCTTTGCTATTCAGGACTTTCCTTATGCCGGAATGGATTTTCGGAATGATCCGGACATGGTTCTTCCACAGGGAGAACAGTGGGACGACAGAGGTATTTCATTTTTCACGAGTTTTCAAATTATATATATATATATATATATATATATATATATATATATATATATATATATTGTTTTTATATATCGCCTCAAAACAGATAGCACAAATTTTCAAAATGCATATGTAGGTCCACGACGTCCAGCCAATCTCCGGGCTTTTGAGAGGAGAGTACCAGCTGTACCAGCACCAACCCCACAGGATGCGGCCGCAGAGACTTTAGCCGAGCTGGAACAAGATCTAGAGTGTCTGACGGCGGATATACCAGAGACCACCATAGATGACATTCCCATTCGACTTCAGCGCTATGTGGTCGCAGTCCCAGGACCTTTTAGGAGGTTCTTGTGTAGGGTAGCGCGGGCAGTGGTCTCGTATAGAGAGCACCACCAGTGATTGGCTAGTCACTTTTGTAGACACATATGACATTTTTGGTTTTTTGTACTTATCATTTTTGCCGTTCATAAGGTGTTTTTCAACCTATGATCGAAGACGATGTATATTTTTGACACACTCCTATCTATATATATATATATATATCATCATTACCGGCTCATCTTGTTTAACATATGTGATGAAATGTTTTTAAATTTACTTGCATGATTATCATAAATGTCTGTCCAACATTCGAGAAGCAATTGCATCTGCTAATGTATTTAAAGACCTTGGAATATGCTGATATTCAATGTAATCAAATTCACGTTCCAAGAGGCGCACTCTCAAAAACAACCTTAATAACACAGGATTTCTAATGGCATATACTCTATTAAGCTGTAATACAACGAGTTCAGAATCTAACCTCACTATCAAACGTCGAATTCCAAATGAAATAGATTCAGACAATAATTCAACCACTGCACTGTATTCTACAATGTTGTTCGTCGCTTGACCGAGGCTCACCCCATGCATAGAAACTAACTCGTCAGAGGGCGAATAGATAACCCAAGCTGCGGAAGAGATATTCCGTGTACTACGACAAGCACCATCGGCAAATCCAATGTACGTTTGGAGAGGCGTCGACATCTGCAATATCAAGAGTAAAACCAAGATAAGCCAGAATAATGACGAAAAACACACTTTCTAAGCTAAGCACACTATCTAAACTAACAAACATACTAGCTAGAAAGAAAACCTAACCTAACTAAAATTTTCCATACCCACCATTTAAGCATAATACCTCTTTAGGTAAAGTCCATTTCTGGGTTTACCCAAAGAGTCCCCATCAAAATCTACCAGCTCATAGGCCCCTTTTGCTAGCTTGCGCTTTACAATGTAGGGTCCATGCCACATAGGAACGAATTTTCCAGCACCTAGCTTATCGTTAGCTTGATCATATAATAGCACTAGGTCTCCCTCCGAAAAACTTCGAGGGGTCACATTTCTATCATACTGAGCTTTCATTCGCTTCGCGTGAGTCTCGATTGCCAATGCAGCGTCACGTCGAGTCTCATCTAACTGAGCTAAGTATAATAAACTTTTCTCCTCTTCGGAAGTAGCTGAGAGTAATTTGACAGCCATTTGAAGTGATGGGATTTCGCATTCAATGGGTAACACAGCTTCCAAGCCATAAACTAGCTGGAAAGGAGTGAACCTTGTTGAAGTTTTCACTGAAGTTCGGTATGCCCATAGCGCTGAAAATAACATGTTGTGCCAATTCGACCGATGAATATCAATGATTCGTCAGATCATGATAACCAGAACTTTGTTGATAGACTCAACCAAACCGTTGGCTTGCGGATAATAAGGAGTAGAGCTATCGTGGCGCAAACCAAGCTGGCTTGTAAGCTCAGTCATCATGATGTTTCGAAAATGGCTCCCATGGTCAGTGATGATTGCTTGCGGGACACCAAACCTAGTTATAATGTGATTGAATACGAAAACTGCAGCTGTTTTGCCGCTTGCGTCGAATGTAGGCATCGCCTCGGCCCATTTAGTAAAATAATCAACCGTGAGGATGATATACGCATGCCCCCTGGCCGAGTGAGGGTTACAAGTAATAAAATCGATACCCCATTTGGCGAAAGGACCAACGGCAATTATAGGATGGAGAGGAGCAGGTGGTGCGTGCATCTTGCGATCAAACACTTGACAGTTGTGGCACTTTCGGACCGCAATGATACAATCTTTAAACATGGACGGCCAGAAATAGCCAGCGCACAACACCTTCTGAGCTGTGGCATACCCAGACATATGACCGCCACATGCTCCTGAGTGACAATCATTCAAAACCCTCTCAGCCTCTTTGTGAGTTAAACAACGTCGAAAAACTAAGTCTGCCCCCCGGCGATAAAGTGTATCTCCAATAATTCTGTATTGCTGGGATTGAAACCGAATTTTTCGATGTTCCGACTTTGAAGCTTCAGGCCGAAAGGTTTGGGTTTGGAGATAGATGATTATATCCCCATACCACGGATCTAAAGTACTGATAAGAAACAAAGATTCGTCCACAATGGACTCCTCTGCCACAGTTTCTGTGTCAGCACGCGGGAAATCACACATCAATTCCGCAAAAACTAAGGATTTCTTAGACTTGGACTTCTCGAACTCCAAGTCGAACTCTTGCAGAATAACGATCCATTTAGAGTACTTGCCCCCTAGCAGTTGTTTTGTCAAAATATAAATCATAGGGTTGCAATCTGAAATAACTGTAGTTTTACGGAGAAGAATGTAGTGACGAAAACGCTGGACAGCTTGAACGGCTGCCAGGGCCAATTTCTCCACATGCGAATATTTTAGCTCAGTGGGGTTTAATGTCCTACTAAGATAATATATCACATGTTCCGTTCCGAATTCATCTTCTTGAACTAACACCATTCCAATAGTGGAATGCGAAGCTGCGAGGTATAAGAAGTAGTCCTGGTTGTAGTTGGGAGGATGCAACAATGGTGCATGGGTCAACGCGTGCTTAAGTGCATCAAAATATTGTTGACCAATCTCGTCCCAAAAGAATTGAGTGTTCTGTTTCAACAACCGTGTAAAACCTTTAGTGACCTCGGCGTAGTTTGGAATGAATCAGCGTAAAAAGTTTGCTTTCCCTTGCAAACTTTGGAGTTGGCACAAACTCGAAGGAGGAGGCAATTTGATGATAGCTTCGACCTTCGAGGGATCAACGTGAATGCCGGCTTTTGAAACAACAAATCCCAACAATCGACCCGTTTCTATACAGAATACACACTTGTGGGGATTCAACCGAATACGATAATGCCTACACCTCATAAAGATTGCTCGTAAGTGGACAAGGTGATCAGCTCGATGTAAAGAATGAGCAGGCAAATCATCGAGGTACGGTTGCACAATGTGCTTGATGTCATGAAATGCGTAAGACATCGCCCGTTGAAAAGTGGCTCCGGCATTCTTAAGCCCAAAAGGTAATTTGCAGTAAGCAAATGTCCCCCATGGACAAATGAATGCCGTTTTTGGTTGATCGGCAGGTAGAATATTGATTTGATTATAGCCCGAAAAACCATCCATAAAGGAAAACATTTCACTTCCGGCACAATCATCAATAATTTGATCGATATAAGGCGTAGGATAGTTGTCGTTTGGACAAGCTCGATTTATATCCCTATAGACGATACAGATTCTTATTGTTCCTTGTTTCTTGTTAACCGGAACAATATTCGATATCCAATCCGTTAACGGGATTGGATAAATGAAACCTGCTTTCAACATCTTCTCGACTTCTGTTTTAATCGCAGCCGCTTTCCAAGGGTGAATCTGACGCAACCGTTGCCGAACGGGTTTAGCGTCCAGGTAGGTCTTTATTTCATGAACAACAATGGCAGGGTCGATTCCTGGCATTTCCTCGTAAGACCAGGCAAACACATCGCGAAATTCTTGGAATAGGGCCTTGTAAGTTTGAATTTCATCTTCTGTACATGAGGCACCTATATGAATGTTTTCCTCAATTCCGGGCTTCACTGAAATGTCAATGGGAATAGTGCGAGAAATATTCCCTAAATTCAACTCTGAATCAGAATGTTTCGTTGGATTCTGAGCATCTTTGACACATTCAGCGGTAAAGATAGATGAAAAATCATTTTCAAAAGCATCATCCTCAGGTAAAAACGAAGATCTATGATGAAGATCTTCCCATGGTAGATCGTCTACACTTAGGATTTCGCGAAGTTGCTCATCAGATGACACGACTTCGGGAAAAGCTATCCGTTCTGAGGTTGATGTGAAAAGTGATTCTTCACTGACCACATTCATTTGGTCGATTTGGGTTGAACGCGAGTCGGTAAAAGACATGACGGCTTCATAAGCAATTTCATATGGACTCAAAGGCATAGCATCACCGAATGAGCCTATCTCAGATTCAGATGGGACAATCCAAGGATCATCGTAAATAACTGTGTCTGATGTAATCATATGAATTGATGCAAATGAAGGGTCTGCGTTGATTGGAGGGAAAGGAAAAGTTCCCAGTAAACCGGAATCTTTAACTAAACCTACGCCAACGTCCCTATAAGGGATTGTCGTCTTACCGACATGCTGGATACTCTCTGAAGAGGCTGGGTCGGATGAAAAGTATGTCAGCTGATCAATTGTCACGATCTTACCGTTATGTGGAAACTTTATTACTCTGAAGACCGATGAAACGACCGCTGTCATAGCATATGACCAACTTCGACCCAAAAGAAGGTTGTAGTCTAGAGGGGCATCAACCACCTCCACATCCAGACTAACGGTTTTACCTTCTACCCCTATAGGCAATTCCTGTAGAATACCAAACGGACGGAACCCACGGCCATCAAAGGCCTTAAGGATGGTCGGGGATTGGTTCAGCGAAGGAGAAACAAGCGATCTCCAACACTGAATCGACATAATACACGTAGAAGCTCCCTCATCAATTACAGTCCGATGAATAGGTCTGTTTTTGACTATCACTGGAATCTGGAAAGCCATTTGATGGGGAAGGCGCGGTGTACTATTTTCTAGATCGAAGATTATCAGATTCGGGTCCTGAACATCAACAGCTCCGATAGCCGACAAAAGTAATTTTCGTTGTGTTGGGCATGATTGCAGCACTTCTAAAGCCGATATTGCTGAGGGTGAAACAACTAAGTCCTCAACAATGTTGTAATTCTGGGCTGCTCTCGCATGTGGATTAAAAGCAGACCTTCGAAGTACACCCTTGGCGGGCGGTTTGATTACTAAGTCCGGGTTAGGTTTTTCGATCTGTAGTGGATCAGAACCAGGAGCTGAGGTTGATGGATTAGAATGAGAAGATTCTGCTTCCTTACCATCAACAGGATTCTTAGTACCATAATCTTGCGACCGAGTCGCAATCCTCACATGACACATCATCAAAATGGGTTCTTCACTGGCAGTCGAGGAAGAACCTATCATCTTACTCTCCTGCTTTGGAAATGGATCTTTTAACACAGCAAGAGTGGGAGAACCTTTGACTATTTTCACAACCTCAGCCCGATGAGGGAAATCTCTTGTAAAATGATCCTCTTCACAAATAAGACAAGGATATCGAGGTTTGCGCTTTTCGTCATTGGTTTCCGACTTTTCCGTTTTCTCCTTCGGAGCCTTGTCTGCTTTAGCCTTCTTCTTTCCTTTCTTCTTTCCACCATTTTTTGATTTGGATGTAGATGACTCTACAGCGTGAATATCGGCGGAAAGTTCAGGAGAAGACTTTCCTGTCGGGGAATCAGGCAAGGTGATTATAGGAGTAGTAGAATTCTTGGAAGATTTCTTCTTGCTCTTTGTGTTCACCGTACCAATCATACCATCAGCGACATGAGATCCCGAAGGAGCAACAGCGATTTGATTCGATTTTGGAAGATCTGGGATCTTCTCGTGTAACGTACCTGACTGAGTATAAACTAAGTCAAGGTACTGCGCCTGAGCAATGACTTGCTCCTAAGTAACTACTCCGGCCTTAGCTACATCTTCAGTAATCTTCGGTAATAATGATTTAACAAACCATTCAGCTAAGATTTGGTCCGGAATAAAAACTTTCACTAACCTTCTTCGACGTCTCCACTCATGAATGTGATCAGAAATATACGTGGACGTCGATTGTTTTAGTGAAGTTAATAACTCCGTGCCGTTATCGTATCTGACCGGCAACTGAAAGTGAGTTAAGAACGAGGTAGCTAACTGGCTAAAATTGTAAAAAGAGGCCCGTGGTAACTCAATGTACCACTTGGCCGCGAGACCAATGAGTGTACGCTGGAAAAGACGTAAGCGGATCGAATCATCCGAGATAGAATTTGAAGCACACCAGAGGTGGTAAGTCATCACATGATTGGACGGATCCTCTCCAGACTTACCTTCGAACTTGGGTATATCACTGGGCAACTTATTTGGCATTGGCGGCCAGAATGGAAGATATTGAATTGGATCATTCGTTAGGTGCGTCAAGTCTGGTAAATCCAAAGTTGCGATAAACGGTAATTGCCGGTTAGGATCTCTAAAACTCTGGGTCACAAGACCAGTCCCAGGAGGAGGATATCCAGGATAACTAGGAACAGGAATCGCATTAGGGATATTATATCCTCCTGGAAAACCAGGATTAACCGGACCGTACTGGGGTTGTTGAGGTTGTTGATAAGTGTACCCAGGATACGGTTGATACTGGTAAACCGGCTGCTGGATAGCTTGCCCATATTGGTACTGTCCCTGGTACGGTTGATGAACAAATTGAGGTTGAGTAGTGACAACCGTACTTATACCAGGCTGACCTATAGGCATCTAGACCGTGGTTTGAATCGTAGATCCAGACAACGGTAGAGATGTCTGAGGAGTGGTTGCAGAGACAGTAGAAACCGGAGCTGTCGATACTCCAGAAGTAAGTGTGGCAGATGTTGCGGTAGTTGCAGCAGCCGTTTGAGATGGATTACTAGGTGCAATTGGCGGCTGAGTAACTACCGAAGTTACAGAAGTTTGAACATTTGACTGGACAGGTTGCGGTTGCTGGGGTGGACCAGAAACTACGGGTTGTCCAGCTTGAGGTACCAACTGTATACTTGGCTGCAACACCTGTTGACCCTGTGATGGATCCCACACTATCATTCCGGGGTATAGACCCATAACAGGTTGAGAATACTGAGATCCATAACCGAATTGAGGATAGGATTGATAACTGAAAGGTACAGTTCCCATACCTTGAACATATGACTGACCTTGAGGTGGTTGATAACCTTGACTCGAGTATTGACCTTGAGGTTGATAACCTTGGGGTAAATACGGATACTGGGGTTGACCTTGACCTTGAGGTTGATACCCTTGAGGTTGATACCCTTGATACCCTTGAGGTAAATATTGATACTGAGGTTGACCCTGGGGTACATATTGAGGCTGGGGTTGACCTTGAGGCATGTATTGCACCATGGGTACATACTGACTTTGAGGCTGCCCCCCAGACACAATTTGTGTACCTTGAGGTTGCCCCCCAGGGGTTAATTGAGGCTGCCCCCCAGGCGGTAATTGGCCACCTTGAGGTTGAGAAATGGGAACTGAACCTGACATCATGTAAATGTCTCCTACACCCAATGGTTTATTACCATTGTTTCCAGCTAATAACCCATGATCAATGGATTGAGGAGATGCCCCCGCGAAGGTACCAGAAAGTGATTGATACCCGGTGGGAACAGAAGGACCGCCGTGTAAGAAAGATTCAGGAGTTTGAGTAAACACGGACGACTGACCAGACATATTTACAGGAGTATAAATACCTCCAGGTGGAAAAGGAGTACGAGGTGTAGAAAAACCTATCCCTGAGTTGTCTAAATAATTGGTTAACGAAAGGTACCAAGTAGTACTTCTAGGAGGACTGTAAAAGATAGATTCACGCTCCCTGAGCTCAATAGTAAGTTGATCTTCAAGGTTAGAGACGCCTATTTCTTCCTCTGGAGCAAGTTCTTCAATAGCAATCAAACTAGTAGGAAGATTTTCGGTGATAACGCGTTCTACTCTTGGTGAATCTGGAACACTAGAAGTTGGAGTAACAGGTTCAGATATTTCAGGTTCTTCGCCTATATCACTAGTAGACGAAAAACTACCAGCAAGCTCAGAAACTGTAACAGCTTCAGGATTATAACCTGTCTCTAGACTTTGGTAATCTAGATGGACTACCAAGGAAGATTCTCCTTCTTCAGGTGAACCTACTCTACTGCCACTAGGAGGAGTTACAAGGACCTTCAATCCTTCGTACTGACCCGGGACGTCTTCAGGAGATCCACCCTGTGATCTACGGAGTTTCCTCAACAAATCAGTTCCGGTAACAATCTCAGGTGACTTGCCCCGAAGTCTACAGGACTGTTTCGGTAATTCCGCCACAGCTAAAAACTTTTAACTACAACACACGAAAACAAAGTAAAATCTCAAATCAAACCACCTAAAGTCGCTAAAGAACCAAAAAAATTTGAATCACATGCCTAAAGAATCTAAGGCGTCAAACCAAGCACAAACAGTAGCCTTCCAGACCGAAAACGCTAGTTGGAGATGAAACCCAACATCGCCGGATTCAGTACAGAAGTGGCGGGTGGAACAGTTACCCCGGCAACCTGCTTAATGAATAGACCGGCACAAGTTCCTCCACTTTAACCGTCTAGAGTGAAGTGAACCCCCCGGAAAATCCAAGTGAGTCTAGCCGACGTCTGCTCCAGGTACAGTGGGATCTTCCCTCCACCGTCACCTCGGTAGAATCCTAAAGATAATGGTCACTAAGGTTACCAATCGCAACAAATGCACCTGGGGGAACAGTCTACACTCCGACAGCACGCAAGGGCAGAGTATCAAGCTCAATCCCCTTGCCGGTTCCCTGACAATAATCCAAGGTTTACCGACAAGTGACCCCTGGCTCCTCGACAATGGTTAATCCGAGGTTTACCGTTTGTAATACATGCGTGTCTGGCGTCGTTCCCAACAAGGGAGGACTGATCCCCTCACTGGTTCGGACACGAGCTCGTGCTTCTCTTTTAAGATGAGCTTTCCCAGAGTACAAATGAGACAATTGGATTTATTCTATCACAAGATAAGCTACTTGTTTGGTTTTGTTGTCTTGGAGAGTTAATTACTCTCCTACTCCAAGACACTAGCCTGAGCTAAATTGGTGTTTCAGAGCCCTAGTAAATAAAAGTTACTAAGTTGATTTTACTTTAAGCGTTAATTTTATGGTTTTTCTTAAAGACAAAAGGTAGCGGAAATGAAACCAATGGTGTGTAGACTCGACTCAAACCACTACAAAGATGCACCTAAGATGATTTACGCTACTTTTCTCTTTCAATGAAACTCCTAACTAAGAGAGTTGGAAAATGCAAATTTTATAGAAAACAACTTTCTTAGTAAAGACAATCAAAGAAACAATTCTCTTTATCTTTCCAAGCATACAAACATGACCACTCCTTACGTGCACGAAAAATTCTTTTTCTTTCAAAATACCTCAAAGCTACTTGAAACAAAACTTGTCAAAGGAGATGCTTTTGTATTTTTCTTATTTAATAAAGCATATAAATCTATTTTAACGAAAATCAATCTCAAAATCTATAAAAGCTATGAAAAATTGACTCACAAGCAAATCAAAAAGAAATTTAATCTAAAGCAAACCTAACGAGGCAAAAGCCTACAAAGATGATTCTAGGTTGTTTTACTTGACCACAATCAAGCCAAGGACCAGCTAATGCAGAATCAAAAGACCGGTCAAAACAAAACTCAAATCTTTTTGCTCTTCTGTAAAATGGAATTCAATACTCAATCAACAAGCACTTCGAAATTTGCCAAAGAGACAACTCAAAGGTAAGTTGCTCTCACAGGTAGACTTTATGACAGGTCCGACTCCTAAGAAGGCTGACAAAACCAGAGAGATCTAAGGCTTGACAACTTCTACCGCCAAAGTCACTACAGGACCTACTCAAAAATCAAACCCTAGGGCTTAAACTTCTATGAAATCCACTAAAACACTCAATGCTATCGAAACAAGTTCAGGTGAAGATCTTTGACAGGAGACTAATGGATCTGGGCAGTAAAAACTAAGAAAAAGCAAAATCTAAGAGGAAAAATGTAAAAAATGGAAATTTCTTAATTTTTAGCAGGGTACGTAGGCAACCTGTTAAGAGAGGTGCGGGCCCGCTCTGTGCACACAGCAACAGTGCGTACAGGTACGCACCGTGCAATACTCAGAGGGTGTGTACTACTGGAAAAACCAAGAAAAACTAAATTCAATCTAACCCTAAGCTAACCCACCCAAATACAAAGTCACAGAGCCAAAAACCAGAAAATAAATGACTTTTCTCAGATCAAAGTTGCATACAAAGGAAAAAACTTTCTCATCAATGGATTCCCCAGTGGAGTCGCCATTTTGTCAGGCGGAAAGAGTCGATAGTGCGGACACAACCAACCTCCCTAGGAGCCTAAGACTCTCTAGTGACAAACAAGACAAACAAGAGCAATCCTTCTCTAAACATGCATTTACTATATAAGAAATCAAGTGTTTAGATCCTACCTGTAGTCCAACGCTGTTGTAGCAGTCCAGCCTCGCTGATCCGGATGAGCTCCTCCTTCACTTCGAAACCTGCATTCACTAACAATCAAACGATTAAATAGCACTTGATAATCTCATAAAATAAAACATATTTAACACATAGACCAAGGAGTACATGTAACAACTCATAAATAACAAGTTATTGAGAAGAATGGACTCATTTGCATTAATAGGAAACAAAAGGAACAATTACAACCTGAGCCTTGGTGTTGCGCAAGTCCCTCCCAGGGTCCATCAAGAATTCTCCTTTACTTTGACAAAGCTCACCCACTTCCAAATAGAACAAGCAAAGATGGTAATCTCTCCTCACAAGCTTCTAAATGGGAGTGCCAATTCCAGCAGCATCTACCCTTAGAAATGTTTAGCTTCCAACCTCCCCTCCTTCTGGCCCAATGCCTGTATTTATAGTGCTCAAGAGGAAGTTAATCAGGTCCACCATCAATGGGATAATCCCCTCTTTGGATGGGATAGCTCCCTTATTGATGGGATAAGTTCCTCTTTGGTACGGGTACATGAACCATCTGGAAGCGCTTCATACACGTCAAACATACTTCTAGAAGCCTCTAGAAATGACCACAAGTAACTTTTTTGGAGTGAAACTTGCACCTTTTGACCTTTACAGGGGTACGCACCTGCCCCTTTACATACAGAGCGTACAAGTACGCATTTTTTGTGAACATTAGGTGCGTATACGCAGGTAAGGCCGAGAGAATCTGCGTACCCAGAGATAAACACATTTACAAAGACTTTCTCTCTTTTTGGAGTTTGACATGGAGAGCAGAGGGATAGCATGATTGTTGATAGAGCCATACTAACTGTAAATAGCCGTGGTGACATTTTTTAGTGTAACAGGACAGAATCTCGGTAGGTCCTGAAATTATTTAAGAAATGGAAGAACAAGTATGTCGTATAAGGAAAATATTAAAGCAGGCACAGGATAGACAGAAGATCTATGTTGATACGCCTAGATTGGATCATAGTTTTAAAGAAGGGGAATTTGTTTTTCTTCGAGTAAAACCTCATTAAAGTTCTATTTGGTTTGGGAAAGGGTCTAAGCTCTCTCCTCGATTTGTTGGGCCTTTTGAGATCATCGAAAGGGTTGGACCTATGGCATATCATCTCGCTTTACCACCAATTTTTCATCGTATGCATGATGTATTTCATATTTCAGTACTAGGTAAGTGTGTTCATGATCCTTCTCACATTTTACATTGGCATCAATTATAGGTAATAGACGAAGGGACTCTTAAGGCATAGCCTGTTTGAATTTTGGACCATCGCACTTGATAGCTCAAATGTTGCATGGTGGACCAAGTAAAGGTCCAATGGGACTCATATAGTCCTAGTTCCACCACTTGGGAAGATCCATCTTCTATGCGTCTTGAGTTTCCTTTTTTGTTTAGTAAAACTTCAGGCCAAGTTTACTCCAGGAGGGGGAGTATGTAGTGTCCTATTTTTTTCCTAGTATAGTTTTGTCACTCCTATCAAGGGTGATTTTTGACGAGTTATATATATGATAGGTTGATCACTTGATTGAGGAATAATGTTTTATATACATAGTTATATTTCCTTTTATGTTTATGTATGGAAGATTGATCACCATATTAGGGAACAATGTTTTATATAGTTATATTTCCTCTTATATGTGGCATCATTGATTATCTGTATTAGATGGTTTTGGTTAACTAAATGTTATACATGTGTTTTTCTTTTTGTATCTGATTTATGAAGTAGGTGTATGACATGGATGGTGATCCAAGATTGAGACACATAGACCCATGGATGCTCATGGTTATGTGGAATAGATAGCTAATTATGATTTATGGATGATACATGATTTGTATGATTATATATGTCTAATATTATACTAAGCAGGATGTGGTAGGGTACCTGGTCATTTTCCAACAAGGAAGTTCAATTATGAATGATTGTGGAAGTCATTTCTTCAAAACCAAAATGATTGTGGAAGCCATGTACCATTTTAGGTAAAATATGATTAAGTTAATTTCATTATGAAATTCATTTGATTTCTTTGATCTATGAGATTGTAATGTGTACAGGTCTTTGAACAAGGCCTTACCAGTGAACCATCAGATGGGTAAAAGCTCACAATCAGTACCATAAGGAGAAACACAATGTTTTAAAGAACAGTAGATGAGAGGGCATGGAAATTAGGGCATGGAGTCCTAAATCCAAGAAAGATAAAGATGTGGAGTCTTGTATATTTACGGCGCAGAGTCATGAATATTTAAAAATATCAAGTTGTGGAGCCTTGGATCTTTGGAGTAGATCAGGGTGTGGAGTCCTCAATCTACTAAGGCACGGAGATGGATGAAATAGGGGTGCGAAATCCCTATTCTCCAAGAGAAAAATACCACTCATGGATGAATTTCCTTAGATAAAATTTCATTCTCACAATTCTGGAATGACTTTCTAAAAATAGAAAATAATGTCGAGCATCTCAAGCATGACTTTCCAAAAATAGTAAATCACCTTGCATAAATTGGTAATCAAGCAGAGTTGAAGAAAAATGACTTAACTTATCATTAATCAATCCTAATAGTTCAATATTGAATGAATCCTCAATATTATTAATATTATTATTATATTTTATGAGACTATGATATTACTATTAAAAAGGAAGTACAAGTCAATTTTATCTCCTCAATCAATTCACATATCTCCTTCATGACTCTCATGGCTCTATGTAACTCACTCTCTCTCTCTTTTAAATAATGCATTACACTCTATTTTATGCACTCATCAAAGAATGTCATATTCCTTTTCACTCCTTAAAAATATCTCATAAAATAATCCTCTTACACTCTCTTTAATGCATATGTTACACTCTCCTTAACTAAGGCATGCATACCTCTCCTTAATGGCATAAGTTACACTCCTCTAAATGGAATCCAATGCATGCACATTACTCCTCCTTTATGACAAGAGTTGGTTGTCCGTCTTGTATATGAATCTCATGTATTCTCTCTCGGGGGGGGGGGGATTATGATTCCAAGAGTCGAAGACACTTGAGGAAAATAGTGAGAGGGAGAGATATGGAGAGTAGCCAATTGCTTCCATAATAAATCTGAAATTATTATTAAAATCCTAATATCTCTAGCTATTGAGGTTGGCCATGAGTGGTCTTGAGAGAAAGTGAAAATTTGCTTCCTTAGTTTTTCTTGCGAATCTCTCTATTGTTGTCTTTTGGTACTGCTTGTGAGCTTTTGCAGCTTGGGGGTTCCAAGGGGAGAAGTTCTTCCTAGATATGGTTGCGAGGAAAACTGGCTGGTTCACAAGGAGTTGGTAAGGATATTGGAGCTAGAGCATACTCCCATTTTTCAAGTTGTATAAATTCACTGCCAGGTATGTTGACAGCATTAAATTGTGTTTTTTTTTGTAGTTCATTACAACGTTTTTTTCTTATTTGGTTGTTTACTGAAACTTGGATGTATATCAAATGCTACACACTAAATCTTGAAGGAATTTCACAATAACTATAGTTTATTTTATGTAAGTTTTTTTTGTACAGTTTCATTGCAAGTTGATTTACATCATGTCTTAATCGCTGAAGTATTCAAGTTGGCATGGGTTTTATGAAAACTTGTTAATAGCATAAATTTGGTTTTTCCTTCTCTTTTTACAGTTGTAGATAAGTTTGCACATTATATGTTTGACAAAAGTGATAAATGAGATAATAGGAATTTGTTTTTTTGTTGTGGCTTTAAATAATAGCGTTTCTGGGAGTTTCTGTTTTGATTCATTTCAACTTCAGGGGGTATCTCTACCTTTTGTCCATGTCGCCCCAACTTTGGTTTCCAAAAATAGAGTGTCAGAATTTGGTTTTGTAATCTGGTATATTTTATAGATTTGTTCTTGTTGCCTAGTGGTTTGTCTTACTCCTTTTTTTTAGTTGTGATTTACCTGGTAATCTCTTTTTATGAAACCAGTCTATTATATACACTTGGAATTATTATTTTAAAGTATCAATGGTTAATAAATTGATAGCTTAAATAACTTGTGACTGCTTGCTTGATTGTTTAATAGCTAGCGGCTTGTTTTGTGACTGCTAACTGTTGTTCAGAATTCTCCAATGGCTGTAGCTACATCACTGCGAGCTATTTGTAAAAATTCTTAAATATTTATAGTCATTATGTGCCTAAATTTTTGTATATGCAGCAATCAAGATGGATTTGTTCTACTTATATATTAGGTTCACTTATTGGCATTATTGACAAAGAAAAATAAATTATATAATCTTAGATTCATGCTAGTTAATTTTGGTGAAATCGCCTTAAAGGTTATGGTTGTAAGTGTTTGACAAAATGCCTCAATGGCTGTACATTTCATGCTTGCAAACTGTTTGACATAATCCTTCAATGGTTGTAGCTAATTACATCTATGAATTGTCTATAAATATGACTAAGTGAATTTAGGATTTGCAACCAAGGTGTTTTTGGAAATAATTGGAAGCCACTCCTTTAGAAGTTGAATTATCTTGTTTTTCTTCCCTTTGTTTTACCAAAGAATTCATAAGCATATTATCTAGAACAAAATCAAATTAGTCACCCTTAAACACTTTTAATTGCAATAGAATGAACAATTAGCTTATTGGAAATTGTGGTTTGTAAAGATTGATATTATTTATGCACTAAAGACTCTATCATTTAAATGTGATTTTAAGACATATGGTTGTAAGTTATGGATCTTGAGGAACCATGACCCTGTAGCTTTAATGAGAAGTTTAATATTACCATGGGTTAGTTAGTTAATAGAAATTAGTGTGTAGTGTAAAGAATACCAATAAAAATAAAATAAAAAATAGATATATGACCTTGCATTAACTTTTACGTCGTAAAAACTTAAACTTAAATCACATTTTGAGTCAACCTTAGTATAATAATGATGGTTGGTAAGGTGGGGCCTTACACTCCATCTCTCCTTATTTGTCTCTCTATCTCAACCCCCTGAACATATGTCACACACACTCTCTCTCTCCCCATATCTATATATCTATATATCTATCTCTCCCTCTTCCATCCCCTCTCTATCACTTCCCCACCTCTCTCTCCCTCTCTCTCTCTCTCTCCACCCACTCCCTCTCCCATCTATCCCTCTTCCCCCCTCCCTTTCTTTTCCTCTCTCTCCTACCGCCTCCTCCGCCACATCTATATATCTATCTCCCCTTGTCTCTCCTTCTCACTCACAAAACATACACACTCTCTCTCCATATCTATATATCTCTCTCTCCCTCCCGCTTTCTCTCCCTCTCTCTTCCTCTCCCTCTCTCTCTTCCTTCTCTATGTCTCTACCTCCCCCCCCCTCAATGACTCTCCATTTATCCCTTTTCACTCCCTCTCCACCTTTCTCTCTCTTTGTATTTCTTCCCCTTCCAACTCCATCTCTCTCCCCCTCTCTCTCTCCTCTCTCTCAAGTCCTGTCTATTTTTCCTTCCTCTCTCTCCCCTTCTCTCCCACCTCCCTTCGTCTCTCCCCCCCCCCCCCGCCCCGTCCATGTCTATGTCTCCCTGTCTCTCTCTTCCCCTTCTTTCCCTATCTTTATCCTCTCATTTTCTCTCTCGTCCCTCATCTCCTCTCTCCCTCATTCCATCTTCATCTCTCCCTTGTCACTCCCTCTCTTTCCCCCTCCAAATAATAAATACCGAATATAATAGTATTAGTCATTTACAATGTTTTATCATTAATAGTTAGTGATATTTATTGTAATTTATATTTTGTGTAAAATTTTGTATAGATTGTTTCAATACATAAATTATAGTGAATCAATTGTAATGCCCATTAATTATTAGGGAATATAAAATTTTTATGTAAGTCTCCTCTAATGAATGTTGTGAGATTAATGTTGCAACATGATAGATGCATTAACGAATTTTATAATTTGATATAATAGGTAAGAAAAGTCATAATGTAACATAATTTTTTATGAGCATTGGAATATTATATATGAATATAGAAAGTTAATATAAAAAATCAAAATGGAAATTATAATGGATATAACTATATTATAAACTTTTTATTTTCAATCATTAATCATGTTTGATCATAGTTGAATAGGGTTAAAGAAGAGTGACGATGGTTAATTGTGGCTTACTATAATTAACCACTCTATTTTCCTATAAACCATTCAATAGCCCAAATGCATAATTGACTAAGAATGGATTTCAACTTGGTCATTGATAGTTGAGTGTGGTCAATCCTAATTAAGAATGATCAAATATAGTAAAAATAAAGAAAGGCTTAGTCATAACAAAACATGATATACTGAAATTAGCCATAGTCAATTATCATTTAAAATAATAACGCTTAGTAAACCATCTTTAACCATAATAGTATTTTCATTTTAAACCTATTAGTTCTTATAATAGTATATGATAAGTAGCATTCATATAAAATTATAAAGTAAATAATTAAATCAAGACTATTTTATTATTTAAAAGTTTATTTCATCATACTAACAATTATAATAATAATCTAGATTTAATATCATGTCCAAGTGATAAATGTAATTGGTGTATGAGAAGCACTTGTTTATGGGACAAGGGACCTCTCTGCATCAAAATTTATCTTCCAAGGAATACATACTCTACCCCACTTTTAATTTGAATATTTGTCGTCTTTGGCAGAAACACATGCTCTTAACCATAATACCTCACTAAAATTATTACACATACTATCATATATAGCAATATACGATAAAAATATATAGCCAAGTATATAATATAAGATAAGATAAGAATCCCCATGTGGAGTTCCTTCCTTGGATGGGTAAATTATCATGACCACTCCCAACAAGCCATCTCTGTATGGGAAACATACCCCTTGAACTAAGAGTGATGTGAATGGAACTAAGGTGCTTCAGCTCACAGAGTGAATACATTCATTGAAAGTTACTACAACACATCAACATAATTCACTCCCAACTTAGGATATTTGCTTCATGACGTTGGAGAGTATCATGGTTCATTGTGTAGTCGATGTAAAAAGTCAAGTTTGTTTGGTTTTATTGCAATTTCTCATAGTATACTAAGTAAGTTTCCAATATGTCACCTAGTATCCTTTTCTTTATATATTTTTTGCATGATCTTATTCAATGTTTAGTGCGTAGTTCTTCCTTCCCCCTCTCATCTCTTTGGCATGACTCTCTACATTCTTTCTAATTCTATTTCATCCCTAAAATTATTATTCTTCTATAAGAATGAATAGCTCAAATGCTACCTACTCTATCTCTTGGCATGGTGGTTTCTATATATTCGGTTACTCCCATGGGCGTCATATGATTTGCATTCAGTCCTTTTTTTATATTCTAGTAATGTGAAATAGATGATGATGATGATGAACACCTGCTAAGACTAATGCAGTCTACCAAACCTTAATAAAGGATTAATTGCAACTTTTGATATTTTATTTCCATGGTAAAAAAGAAGGGAAAAAAATCTTCCAAGATCACTATAGTTACATTGTATTAACAAGGAAGGTTTGAGGTGTGGAAAATGTTTTTGAAATGAGAACGGAAATGAGTAAGAGTTGGGAAATCTAGGAGAAAGTGTTCTTAATATTCAACCCTCTTAACATCACAAAGGTTTTGGGGAAGGTGCAACATCAGGTTTCACTATGAAGGTCGTGAGAATTAGTTCTAATCTTCGCAATGTTCATTATCTCCTTAGTAATTATAAAGATAGAGATATAGTTTAGGTTAGAAAGGTTGGGGTTGATCTCATCTGTGTAATACCTTAGTTTCCTTTTCCCCTCTATCTCCTTATCATCACACAATTTAACCTTAAATTTGGAGGTAATAATAATTTTAACACTATCCTTATTCCCTACGAAAATCTCCTTTATGCCCCAATGGTCAAGCCAAGACTAGGCATCCTTATGCTATCCACAATAGAGATGGAGGTGGGGGTTTTGGCTAGAGTTGGAAGCAAGTTTGGGAAACCTCTTTCCTTCCATGTTGTACCACTTGTACATAAGTACTTAAACATAGAGATGATTATAGGATAAGGAATATTTCCTTTAATATTGAGGTTGTAGGTTATAAATTACATTTTAATCATCTCAATAATCATAAACAACTCTCTGAATTTAATACTTCCCCAAAAATCACATCCATATAAAATAAATATTTTGATGTGCATTATAATTGTTGCCCTATAACAACATTTAATTTATGGAGCTATACTTGTATGAATTAAAATTTCCTTAATTCATATATTAATTCACATTTCGTTAGTTCGTATATAATTCACTTTTTCTTAATTTATATAATAATTAGAATTTTCTATAAACCAAACAATACAATTTGAAAATAAACAATTTTGTATATCAAAGTAAGTTTGTTTTCTCAAAGCCTAGTGATATTTACCCTACTAAAGTGTGCAAGTGAGATCATCATCCCTGAATAAAAGTATATGCACAAAGGGAATCAACAATGTGAAATAGAGGTTGAATTTAAAGAATTGTAAAGTAATCATCTTCCTCATATTTCATTTTCTTTTGTAAATCTTTATGGAAAAATGCTTAATAGATATACTAAGGTGGCAATGATGATGTTCACAGGTGTTTCACTTTTAACGAACATGTCCTGTAATTGAATTTCATATTCACAATGTTGTATCTCCTCTTTCATTGATTATGAATTCCACGTATCCCTAGAAGTCGTTTGAAGCAGTCAAGTAATTTGGAGTTCTTTTTAAGTGTGATTTTTTGGAGTTTCCAGTGATTTTCTGGCCAGAATCTTGTGGAAAATTTTGTGGTGAAATCTTGATTTGTATTGTTTAAATTGGTTTTTTGACTATATATATATCGATTCAACACCATGAAAAAACCCCTAATAACTTCAATTGTGCATAGTTCACCCATCAAACTTATGATTTCAATTAATCCCTACTAGATTTTAGACAAATTAGATCTGAAAATAAATCAAAAAACTTTTCAAAAATCACACTTAAAGACAACCTATAAAAGAAATAGGATTAAGTGGCCAAATATTGATGATTTATCTAACCGGGTTGAATTTGAATGACACATACATAATTATGGTCATACATCTAATGATCTAGTCAAATGCAATCCAAGTAGTAAATCATTTACAGACTATATTTTGAGATATTATTCTTAGGTGGAAGTAGATGAATAATATAAGTGGCCCCTAGTACACCAATACTTCAATCTCGAAAGATCCATGACCCATAATTAATGGTTAAGACTAAACCCCACTCTGAAATTCCCAGGGACTGATTATGACTACAATCATTACAAAAATTATGGTGGGATTTACTATGCAAAGATGATCTGTCAAATAATTATACCACATTGGTAAACTTTAGAGCAGTAAACACTTTACTCTCTTTGAAGTGTCCCGAATGTTTGTTAGATTGGTTGTAGACATTTTGTCGTAACAGAAATGCAGTGGACCCTTACATAATTGAGGGAGAATACGAATCACTTGAGGTTCCACTTTTAGAGACCATAGATTTGCAAGAAAGTGAAGTCATGGATGAAAGGAATACAATGGATAGATTTCTATATAACCTTCATCAATGGCTCATAAAAATGAAGTTGTTTGTACATAATCTGCAAGGGAGGTGCATCATTTTTCTGAAAAATCTATTCAAAAGCTTGGGATACCTTGTACTATGATGAAATATTCACAAATCATAACATGTATTTTAACTAGGAGAGGGGTTTTTCCTCTCAAATCAATATCACTTCAATTATGTAAAAATCTATTATTCATGCTTTTTTGAGTCTGTACATGGTTACTTTCCACATGATTCCTTAAGGACTCAAAGTAATTCTTTCGCTAAAGGTGAGGATTGACCCACATCATGACATAATCTATTCAAAAGTATTCTAAGCACTAGTCTAAGACTATAGGAACCTCCTACTTTTAGGACAATTCCTTTGTACTTTGTCAGAAGATCATGATATAAATATATACATTTCGCCTCCTCATAATATCTATAAATAAGGGGAGAGAAGATCATCTTGAGGCATTTAGATTTGGAGACCAAAGTGAGTCTAGATTTAGTATTCAGTTGGTTATTGCCCTACAACTACGCTTAGTGTGATCATCTATACATCTTGAACAAACTCAAAGAATATTATATTAAATCCAACAAGATTGTGCATGTGCATGTAGATACATGTGTGAACCTAAAGTGGTGATATTTTTTGAATATTTGTAAATCCATTCTACAATAATAAATATATATTTTAGTTTGGGTGCGATTATGTGCTCAAAAATCTTTCATTTGTGTTGAATCTCTTTCTAGAATTTCAATAAAAGTTCAACTGAAGTTCACCTAGAGTTCTGTGAGTATTCCTTGTTGAATGTTTCAATAAGCCAAGCGTAGCCATGGTGAGTGACTTATTTGATGAATTTAGGAACTTGTCTGAAGGTTCATCTAGGAGTTCAAATATGAGTTCATGTAAAGAAGGAAGAAAACCAGTCAAGCTTCAGTCTTCATCGAAGGAAGCCTCTTGCATTACAAATTGGTATCAGAGCTGCAAAATCTAGGTACAACTCAATTCTCATGATAAAATTATGGAGAAAATTTTCAGATCATTCTCTTTTAAAATTATAAATAACCTTGAGAAATATTTTAGTTCTGGTCATGATAATTCATTTTATAGTTGTCATAAATCTTCCATGTATCAAATATAAACCACAAGTTGCATGGAAGCTACTAACCATTTCTCCATCCTGTGTTTATGGAGATTTAATTTTTTTTCACTTGAAAGCTATTAGTAGAGTCATAGTTAAAGAATTTGTGTCTCAGGTAGAACATAATTTTTAATTCACGAAAACCATGCCTCCTATAAATCTGAAATAGATTAAAATGTACGTTTTAACCCCATACAAAAATTACCTGCATACGAATTCTAAAACACAAAAAATAAACAATGCGAGAGCATAACACATAAAACACATATACATAGAGATTTTCCCATGGATCCCAAAACCGAGACTACTAGCTTGATTTTTTATTATGTTCCTTTCAATATTACAATACATATTTATACATGATGAAGCATCCAATACCATGGACCGAAAACCATCGTGTCCAAAACCATCGCGTCCAAAACCATCGGTAGGTCTGCCCAACCGAATATAGGGTCCAAAAACAAAATTTTCTGGGGCGCTACCCCAAACCCCATTGAGTGGGGTTACCTGCAACCTTGAAACCCCTTGTGACCCCTCCCTCCCCCCGCTACGCAATCAGCGCAACGAAGGGGGGGATCCGACCCCCGGTTAACTACGTGGGCTAGTCATGGAAATAATATAACACAACCAAACATTTGCCCACTTGTTGTTTTCTTTCCACAAGGGGCCACAAGAGAGATCAGTCATTTATCCAACCCTGCAATGCCCATTGTTTCTCTACACCAAGAGAACTTCTCAGAGCTCACAGATTTTTTCAATGCATCTGTAGTATTCTTCAAGGTGTCCACCTTTACCAGCAACACCCTTTTGTCTTCTATCATATCCCTCACAAAGTGATACTGAACATCAATGTGCTTTGTCTTTGAATGATATGCATGGTTCTTTGCCAAGAAAATTGCACTTTGGCTGTCACAGTCTATCCTTATAGCTCCCTGTACTAACCCCATACTTGAACACAATCTTTGCAACCAAACTGCTTCCTTGCTTGCATGAGTGGCTGCCATGAATTCTGCCTCTATAGTTGATAGTGCCACTACAGATTGTTTCTTAGTCATCCAACTAATTGCACCTCCAAATAGGTTAAACACATACCCACTTGTAGATCTTCTTTGATCTAGATCTCTAGCCCAATCTGCATCAAAAAAGCCACGAATATCCAACACTCTGTCTAATCCTGATCTTCCTTGGTAGCACAAACCATAATCACTACTCCCACGCAAATACCTGAAAACCCGCTTCACTGTTGTCCAGTGCTCCTTCCCTCGTTTTGACATAAACTTGCTCAATACTCCTAGTGCATGTGCAATGTCTTGTCTAGTACAGACCATCACATACATCAGGCTACCAACTGCACTTTCATATGGAACACGGGACATCTCCTCTTCCTCTTCTTGTGTCTTGGGACACTGTTCAGCAGATAACTTTACACTTATAGGAATAGGAACCTTCACCAGTTTACTATCCTGCATATTAAACCTCTACAATATTGTCTCGACATACTTCCTCTACTTTAACCAAAGCTTCCTCTTTGTCTGATCTCTTTTAATCTCCATGCCCAAAATATAGTTTGCAGCACCAAGATCCTTCATGTCGAATTTGGAGGACAAATGGGTCTTCAAATCCTGAATAATTTCTTTGTCATTTCCAACCAGCAACATATCATCCACATACAAGACCAGATAAATAACACGGTCACCAATTAATTTAAAAGACACACAGTGATTTTCTTTGCTATTGGTGAAGCCAAGTTCCCGTATAAATGTATCAAATTTCTAATACCACATCCCTGGTGGTTGTTTTAACCCATACAGAGACTTCTTTAACTTGCATACCAGTTCTTTCTTACCCTTCACCGAAAAACCATCAGGTTGCTTCATGTAGGTCTCCTCTTCTAGATCTCCGTGAAGAAATTTTGTCTTCACATCCATCTGTTCTACCTCAAAATAAAAAGCAGCAGCAAGAGGTAAAAGTAATCTAATAGAATTTACCTTGGCAACAGGAAAAAAAATATCTCCAAAATCAATTCCCCGCACCTGGGAATAACCTTTTGCTACCAACCGATCTTTGTATTTCTCCACCTATCCTTCTGCATTTGTCTTCTTCTTGAATACCCATTTGCTGTCAATGGGTTTCCTTCCAGCCGGCAACCCCACCAGATCCCAAGCGTCATTTTTGTCCAAAGATGCCATTTCATCAACCATGGCTTCTTTCTAGAGTTTTCCATCCTCTGAATCTACTACTTCCTTCACAGTTATGGGATCATCATCAGTAATAGATAAAGAAAAATTTTAACAGAAAGCAGATGGGCTATACCTTTCTCATTGCCTTCTTTCTCGAACTAATATTCTCACACCTGGAGTTTGTGGCTCTTCATCTTCTGATTCCTCCTCTACTGTAGAGTCTGATTCTTCCTCCTTTAGCTCAAACTCTATCTTCTCAGGTTCATTTGGTTGGACTTCATGTTTAATAACATCTTTCACCTCTCTGAACACCACATCTCGGCTGTACACAACCTTCCTTGTTACTGGGTTCCATAGATTATAACCCTTTAAACCATCCTGATACCCAATAAAGATGCACTTTTCATATTTACTATCCAACTTGGTTCTTTTCTCCTTTGGAACATGTACATATGCATCACATCCAAATACCCTCAGATGTGAAAGAGAAGGTTTCTTACCAGTCCATACCTCTTGTGGAGTCTTATCTTCCAATGTTGATGAAGGTGATCTGTTGACCAGGTAACATGCAGTCTCCACTGCCTCTACCCAGAATTCTTGTCCTAACCCAACACTATTGAGCATGCTTCTTGCCCTTTCCATCAATGTCTTGTTCATTCTTTAAGAAACTTCATTTTTCTGAGGTGTATATGGGGTAGTCTTTTGTCGTGCTATACCACACTTCTTATAGAATTCTTCAAATTCCTTATTCCAAAACTCTCCATTGTTATCTGTCCTCGACACCTTTATCTTCCTCTCTATCTGGTTTTCCACTAGAGCCTTAAATTCTTTAAACCTGTCAAAGACTTCAGATTTCTTCGCTAGGAAATATATCCATGTATTCCTTGAGAAGTCATCCATAAATCATACATAGTACATAGACTTACCCAGTGATGGAAGCTTCACAGGTCCAAACACATCATTGTGCACAAGTTCTAATATATGTTTTGCCCTCTTACCACCAGGGGGTAAAATCACCCGATTCTACTTCCCATATACACAATTTTCACAGAAATCAAAATCCAAAGAGTTATTACTCATACCTTCTACCATAGCTTTACCATGAAGTATTCGAAGGCCCTTCTCTCCAATATGTCCAAGCCTTTGATGCCACAGAATGGTCTTCTCTTCAGAGACCACTAGATTTTCTGCTTCTCTTTCTGGAACCATAGAACTGTCACACCCATCAATAACAGTGCTACCTTTCAGCTTGTACAGAATTCCAATCCAAACTCCTGCATCAATACCAGTGCTCCCCGAAACACTTTGCAGCTATCCTTCTCGAACACTATTTCTACACCTACATCATCCATCTTGCTTACGGAAATTAGATTTCTGGCCAATGCAAGAATATGCATAACACCCGGAAGTGTTCTAACCCTTCCACCTTGCAACTTCAACTTTACCTTCCTGCGACCAACGATTCTAACCTTCTTGTCATCCCCCAAGAAGACATCACCACCATCATATTTCTCATACTCAGAGAACCACTCTCTATGGGGAGTGAATTGAAAGGATGCACCTGAGTCAATCAACCATGCCTCATGATCTACATGTGTACTCGAAGAAGCCAAGTACACAACCCCACATTCATCTGAGGTGGTTTTTGCCTCTGCAGAAGGAGCATCATCAGATCCCTTTCCTTTGTCAGGAGCTTTATATTTACAATCGCTTCTGTAGTGCACTTCCTTTCCACATTTCCAACACACCACCTTTACAGGTTTTCCTGGAGATTTAGATCTCCCTCTAGATTTAGATCTCCCAATCGATGACTTATTTTTTTTTTTCTGTTATGGGACTGTCATCGTACAAACAAGGCATCACCGTTCTGGCTCTCCATATTTTTCCGTCTCATATCCTCCGTCAACAAGGATGAGACTATTTCATCAAACTGCAAGGCAGTTGCATTGCTACCTATTGCAATAACTAGACTATCCCACGAATCTAGTAGAGAACACAGCAAAATGATGCACTTATCTTCATCTAAAATTTTAATATCAAGAGATAATAACTGACTTACCATAGTATTAAATGTGTTCAAATTCTCCGTCACCAAGTCTCCATCTTTCATCCTCAAGTTAAACAGCTTTTCTGTAGGAATAGTTTATTCACCAGAGACTTAGATTGGTACAAAGTCCCTAACTTGTCCCACAAAGCCTTCGTCGTAGCTTCCCCTGATAAATTTAGCAATACAGAATCAGAGACACACAATCGTATTGTGCTCTTTGCCTTTCAATCCAACTTCTTCCATTCTTCATCGGACACTCCCATTGGTTTAGTACCTGGATCTACCACGATCCACTGATCTTTATCCACCAACAGATCATCCATCTTGAGTTTCCACAACTCAAAACTCTGACCATTAAATTTCTCAATCTCTATCTCTCCATTGTTCGCCATCTTTTTTTCACCACCAGAATCGATCCTGTAGATCTCCCTCTGAACAGGGTCTACCACAGGCCCGAGCGAAACCCCTCAGCAACAAAGGCATCCCCTTCAAGCCAAAACAACTCTGATACCAAATGTAGGTTTTAACTCTGTACAGAAATTACCTGCATACGAATTCTAAAACACAGAAAATAAACAATGCGAGAGCATAACACATAAAACACATATACACAAAGATTTTCCCCTGGATCCCAAAGCTAGGACTACTAGCTTGATTTTTTATTATGTTCCTTTCAATGTTCCAATACATATTTATACATGCCAAAGCATACAATACCATGGACCGAAAACCATCGCGTCCAAAACCATGGACCAAAAACCATCACGTCCAAAACCATGTGCAAAAAATCATGCACAAAACCATAGGTAGGTTCGCCCAACCTAATATAGGATCCAAAAACAAAATTTTCCACGCGGCTGCCCCAGACCCCGTAGAGTGGAGTTACCTGCACCCCTCAAATCCCCTGTGACGCCCACCCCACACTACACAATCAGCGCAATGAAGGGGGGGCTCCTCCCCCCTTCTAACCCCTCAGTTAACTAAGTGGGCTAGTCATGGAAAGAATATAACACAACCCAACATAAAAAACAAGCCCATAAGCATGGCACAAATTATTTACATATTGGATGCATAACGGTTGGAATTTATGCATTAGCTCATACAGGTATCAATGCTTATGTTTTATGCATTATAAGAGACATAACACACCATAAGTTTACAAATTCATTAATTAGAGGAATAGTGGCTCCACTATCTAATGGTCCCGTTTGGTTTGACTACTATCCAAACTTCTCAATCTATGCCCTTGATGAACATCTCGCAAACATTCTTAAATTGAAAATCAAAACTATTGGTTTTAGTATGAAAGCCATGGGAATTAATATTTCCATCCAAAACCAAGGTTGATTTAGACATACCAACACCATGTATCCTGCAGTACTCCATACTCTAGGTCAAGAGTCACAATCCAGTACACTGGTCCTAACAGATCGTTCCGAGGAACTTGGGTCATTGATGTTCCCAAGGTCGTAAAGCAACAATCTATTACTTATGTGATTATTAAATAATCCCCTTCTTATGTTGTTATTTCATTTCTTAATACTGTAAAAACACCTTGCACCCATAACCAGTTAGTTGTATTAGCTAAATCACTTAACTATTCTTCCTACCCACTTGTTTGTCCTGATTGTTCTACCATTATCTCTTTACATAATTTTTCATCCCAGCTTGGTGAGAGTGTTATCTATTCTGAGCGCTAAGACTAGAATCGCAGAACAAATCTTCTTCCTTCTAGCTCAATTGCACAAGAACCTTGTCCACATCCCGAATGTGTAGATATAAGTCTTCCTAATGATTCACATATCCTAATGATGAATTTATTTGAAAACGAAGATCCCAAGCTTGTAGATATGTTAAAAAAGTTGAGAAAACTTGATACTCCAATATATGGCCTAGGATATAAGGACCTAGGAGATGATGTGATTCCATAGTGCATATTTGAAAATATACTTCCCCCAAGAATGCAGAAGTGTGTAATTCCATAAATGGAAAAGTTATTTTCTTTAATGAGAGGTTGTTATGCATGGATAGTAAATTCTGAATGGATGAAAAAGATGATAAGTTGAGATCTATACACAAATCCACATACAAAAGAATTAAATGCCTCGATATGAAATGAATAGAAACAAAATTTGGTAGAAAATTAGAAAAATTATATGTCAGAATATAAATGTTGGATCTATTTGTATGAATGGAGAGAGAAACAAATGAATGATTCTATCCAAATGATGGAGGGTGGAAAATAAGCCCAAGAAATTAAAGTGTTATCCCCAACACATAAATGGACAAGTTTATATGGGACTAAAATAGAGTCCAAATCCACTTTTTTTCCTTTTAAGGGAATCGTTCTTGAAGATGAAAATAAAGAGTCCAAGGCAATCCCATTGGTCTTGAGAGAAGAAGCCCCTTTCAGTGGAGAAGAAGGTAGAATTCAAAATGTTAGTGAACAACTGAATTGGACTAATATTGCTCTAAGGGGTATGGCAGAAATACTTTTGTTACAAATAATTATGCCCGCAAAAGGCATAGTAATGTTTTTCGGGTATCAATAAATTCTATTGCATCTTCTATAAATGAAATGAGTATTTCAGTCTCAAAAAACAAATATGGAGTAAAAAAATATTAAAAATATTATTTCCTACGCAAAAGAAAAATTAGAAGAAATCACAAAGAGTTGGATAAAAATTTAGAAACTACTTTTAAAATGATGGGATGAATTTTAGTAAAGATAAACGAGAAAACTGAAATTATAAATAAATGATTAACAGAAAATAGGACAAAAAATATATCCATCTCTCATCTCATCTCCCATACTACCCCTCATATCTCAAGCTTAGCTATGTAGAAATCTATAGAAAGATTTCCAACTATGTTTCCCAAAGAACAATCTGTATCTTCTTCAAATGAAGAACAACATTCCTTGGTTACTCAATTCCTACCCATTAGAGAAGCATCACCTACTCTGCAAGGAAAGGAAAAAATTCTTGAATCCCAAACCTTTGTTGATGATTGGTATCCAGAGTGTAACATCGATGATATGTCCATAGGGAAGATCAAACAAGTTTTGGATGCGATGTTTGTCTCCCATAAACTCATGTGCATGAAAGGAAAAAGTGAAGTAGAAGCATGAAAAACAATTATTTAATGCTTCATAGTGTCCCTGTTCAAATGGCGGGAAGAAGAATCTTCCCCTATACCATGGTATAAAAAATGGAACGGGAAGGTATGAAATATTAAAATGACAACATATTTTACCATGAAAATGGTCGCCCCATGAGTAATTTGATATGTTCCCTTACTGCTTTAATTTTAGGGCATTGATGTGGAAGTGAACAAGAAATATCTAATAAACATGCTCAAACCCTCATGATTATGAAATCGAAGAAAATTTCTCATTATGATAAATTTCACAAAGAATGGACTCAAAGAATTTATGAGGTAAAATGTAGTAAGAACCTTTTATGGAAGCATGCTTATTTTTTTTTTATTCCTAGCAAGTTTGTTTAATATTTGAAAACAAGCTAAGTATTCAAGTAGCCTTATGAATTTTACACATGGGGACAAGTTTATTCTTTAATTACTAATGCATTAGTATGATTATGCACTAATATGAAAGTTAGCAAATCAATCCAGAAGATGTCCAGATTCCCTAAGAGCAAGTCCATCAATAAAAAATATGGGTTAAACTTAATTGATGATGTGAGAAGAAAGAAAAAGGCTAAGAAGATCCCAAAGAAAATTCAAAGATTCAAAACCAAAAAGAGATCTTATCCCAAAAGCTACAATTCTATAGGAAAAAGATTAAAAAAAGGAGAGAAAATCCATTGTTATTCCCTAGAGGATATTAAGCACAAAACTCACAAATATAAGGTTGCCGAAAAAGAAATATGTTGGCTTTGTGGACAAGCAAGACACCTTGCTAATAGATGTCGACAAGGGGGTGCCTCAAAGAGAAATAGAGGATAGTTATTAGGTGAGAAAGTAGAACAAACTAGAGTCAAAAGAACGAAGAAGATTTTTTCATTGTAACAGGTGTGGCTCCAATGAACACGACGCAAACCATTATCCTCACGTTCCTTTTGTTAAAAGAGAAGAAGTCCACCTCTTACAAGAAGGATGTTGTTCGTCTAGTTCTAAAACATCTGACTTTTATCATAATATTGATGACTTGTCTGGTTTACAGGAAGAAGTATCAATGATTGCATACTCTTCCAACTGCAAAGATATTCAAATTTGTAGTTGTAGTATTGAAGATGACAGTGATTCAAGTACTGAAGATGAAGAAGAATAATATGGTGTTAAAGGAAAGTTGAAAGTCTACATGGCCAAGATCAGAGAGGATGGATATGCACAGAAGTTCATACAAATCAAGGGACTACCAAAAGGAGACATGAAGTCATCTTTGTTAGAAACATTTCTCAAGACAATGTAAAGAGTTCACAAAATACCAGAGTCATCGTGTAAGAAGTCCTTATTCATTGATGCTTCTTTTGAGACAAATAGTAAATCATTCATGAGAGATCATAAGAATGAAAGATTACAACCTTTGAATATGAATTATTTACAAAAAGAAATTAATATTTTAAAAAAATAAGTAAGTGAGCTCGAACAAAAAATTAAATATTTAGAAACCCAGAAGGAGGAAGTAAATGCCAACAAGGAAGATCAATGGGCAAGGCAAGATATTGGGACTTTAAAGGATCAAATTTGTATCTGGCGACCTCCTCCATTAGAAGATGCATTTGACATTGGAGAAAATCCCAATTTTAATATGTTTCATACATAAGATATTGAAGGAATAAATGCTATGAGAATTTTGGCCATTCAAGATTAAAATTTTCATATTCATATTACATTAAGAATCAAAGGCCAAAATTTTGAGTTAAAATCTCTTATTGATCAAATTTGAATGTCTTGCACAAATAAATCATTCCTTCAATATATTGGCACAAGACCAATCACTTTATAATTGGTCTTGGATAAATCCATGAATACGTAGTATTCAGTTCCCTAAGGACTTTATGTTTTAGAAATTATGCCTAGATTTAAAAAATTTAATTGTAGAAATTATGATACACTCCACACTGGGAACACCTTTTTTGGCAGTTGTTGAACCACATGGGTCAATAAGAGGGACGGAAAATTTGGATACTTCATCACAATTCTAGATTTATAATAGAAGAACATAAGAGAAAAGAAAATTGTCCTTCCTTTTATCTCAACCCCTTAGTTATCTACCATGGTCCAAGTTAGTGAAACAATAGCACTAAAAGAAAGGAAAATAAAAGAGTTGCAAAACATGAGTAGTAATATGAAAATTCAAGAACAGCTCAAGACAGAAAAGGTCAAACAAGAAGAAAAAGTTTGATGAAGAAGTTTGCCCAAAAAATCCTATAATATTTTGGGAAAGGAAAAAATATTTTGTGGAATTACCCTATAAAAATTCACAATAAGAAAAGTTATGTGAAAAAGAAATCAGCGGACACTTGGAAAAAGGTCTTATCAAAGCATTCTAGAGTCCATGGAATTGCTATGGATTTTAGATAAATAAACATTCTAAGTGAACTAGACAAGTTCTAAGACTCGTTATAAATACAAGCCCCTAAATGAGGTATTGGACGATGATACTTACCCAATACCACACAAACCCAATCTTGTGAAAAGAATTTCCCGGTCAAATATCTTTTGAAAAGTTGATTTGAAATATAGATTATTGCGGGTTGTTATGAAAGAAAAATATAAATTTAAAACAACATTCAATATCCCAACAGGTCATTATGAGTGGAATTCCATGCCATTTCGAGTTAAGAATCCACCTGGAGGGTGATCGGTAATGTTTTAAAGTTATATTTTGATTATATTTTGATAGTGTATATAGATATGTTTTCATCTTTTCCAATTCCATAGAGAAACACATAAAACATCTGAAAAAGATTTTTACATGTGATCAAGCATGCTAGTAATTTGCAAGAAAAATATATTATTATTTCAATCATCCATTCATAAAATTAGTTATTTTCACTCTATTTTCCTCTTCAAAAAATAAAACATTAGGTGTCTGAACTGGCATACAACAATAATAGTTATTAAAACTACTATTAACAATAAATGGCAGCTCAAAATAGAAAAAGAAGAGTAACGACACCAGGATTTGGTAGAGTGACATGGTTAGGTGCCGGATTCTGTGGGGAAGTTTCTAAAAGTATCATATTCAGTTACCGTTAACAGTCTCTTTCCCGCGTTTATTATCTGAAATGTATGACTATAGGAACATGCATATATGCAATTAGAGTTGGACATTAATAACTGAACCGACATATGGTTCCTCCGGATTTCATTTGATATAAATATACAATGAGAATTCCTCAAAAATATTTCATACAGGTCCGATATTCCATCAAATGACCTAAATTGAAAAGAGATCCCTCGTGGAATGGTTAATAGGTCAGAGACTAAACTGAAATCTAAAAATCATATTAAAGGGTAAAAGTACACTATTCCATCATTCTAAACATTCTTGAATAATGACCAATTTAGTAATGATCCCTCCTGTATTATCTCATGGTTAAGAAATTAAAATGAATTCCTGAAAGTACATTAAACGGCCCATGTAGTAGGGCCCTCTGATACTTCCTTGTTAAGAAAATAAAGGCAACACCGAGCATAATCAGGTTCACAACTTCACAGACCACCTGTATATTGTCCCTACAACACTTTCTCTGAAGTCAAAATGTTCCACCGTACTCGTGCTTAATGAAAATTTTGGAATATAAGGTGGGTTCCTCACAGTTAAAATTATCAATTATATGACTTCGACATAGCCATAATTTCTTTCGAGGTCGATAATTTATTCAAATTCAACAGGTACTTTCCTTAGAATATATCTTTCCAGAAAAAATGTAAGCTGCTATTCTTTTTCCAGAATATATATCGAGACGTGTAAAAGCATCCAGAAAAAGTTAGTTGACAAGCGATTCTTCTTCCGGAATATATATTGCGAAACGTGTAAAGGCATCCACAAGAAGTTAGTTGATATGCTTTTCGACTTGTCAGTATTTTTTTATGCAAGGCCGAGAAACATTCAGAGTTGGTAATTTTGATGACGAGTACGATACAATGAATCACCCTAGACCAGTGCGAGTCGGTGGAAGTTTGACAATAAATAGACTAGAATATCACTCTGAGATTTTTTGTAAATCAATTCCAAACATCAAAATTTCAGAAACTCAATATATTTTTAATATTTTAATTTATGTATTCACTTCCTCACAATAATAAGGATATAAAATATTACTTTTTAGATTATCTATATATGGTCAATAACAAGAAGATGATTATTATTTCATTGCAGCATGTGAGATTGATAAATATTTACCCGAGTTTCACTGATAATTAATATTTATTTAATAAAAAATAATTTTAAATAATATATTTTAAATATAAAATTTTAATTAATTTTATTTTATAAATGGTTGAGTTCATAATAATTGTGATAGGTGTATTGTTAAATCACTTCATGATATTAAGGTTATTGGTTTTAAATCTTTAAGCCAAAATTTAAACATGTAGTTATATTTAGAAAATAAATAACTTTTTAAACAAAAAAAATTCTTACTCATCATAAAATATTTAATCATATTTAAAATAATATTTAAAATTTAAATCTCTTATATAATTTCTAAATAATAAATTGTGATGGAACATATAGTTAAATCACTTTGTAATATTAAAATCCCTAAAAAATTCTCAAACCAAAAATTAGAAGTATAATTATTTCTAAAACACAAACAACTTTACCAACAAAAAAATCATATAAATGATAAAATATTTAATTATACTTTCAATAATACTTAAATCTTAAACATCTTAGATAATTTTAATGATTTTTAAACTTCAATTCTATAAGAATTTGTACATAATTTTAATGAATTTTAAACTTAAATTATTTTGACACACCTTCACTGTGAGTACGATGAGAATGACTAACATTTTATAAGATTGAACTATATTCTTTATCACATACACCAACGTTAACATAGTTCAAAAACTACTTCTTCGCTGTTCTTTTACACTCGTTATGATGGTTTAATTTATTGCACTCTTCTTTTTGTTACTCCGTCCTTAGTATAACATGATATATGCCATTACAATGATATGAAAATAATATTTTATTTATCTATCACGTTACACTAAGATTAAATACTCTAAAAGAAATTCTAGTCACATGGATTGTTTTTTACACTCGTTATGATGATTAAATTTTTTGCACTCTTCTTTTTGTTTCTCCGTTTTAGTATAACATGATATATGCCATTACAATGAGATGAAAATAATATCTTATTTATCTATGATGTTAAAGTAAGTTTAAATACTTTAGACTCACAAGAATTTTGGGATCAAATCATACAAAAGGCATTGGAAATGCAATTTGGTCTTTCATCATGGTATCAAAAACTATGAAAAACTATGAAGCTTGGTAGATACATGTCATGTGTGAGATTATGTGCCTATATGGACTTGACTAAAGCCCTTCCAACAATTATATAGATTAATTATTAGAATGAAATATGGGAGCAACCCACACACTATGAAAAAAAACACTTAAAATGCATGAAATGTTACAAATACAACTTCTTATTCAGGGAATGTCCTCTGAATCCAAGCCAACCACCTTCGCAAGTGGAGTAGTAGGAGGATGAGTAAGGGTTTGGAAAGGTTTGAAAAAAAGGAAAGAAGCAAGAAAAGGATCTATGGATCCCTCATGATTAGGAGGAACAAGAAACAATCATTATCTAGCCTTGCTAACTGAGCAAGATAACCCTTACAAAAATGGGAAAAAGGGGTAAAAAACAATGATAAATTAAACACTTAGGGAAATGCATAAGGAAATGAATAAAATCAAGAGGAAAACACAAAGTAGAAAAACAATATAGAAGATGTAATAATGATAGAGGAAGAGCAAGAGGAACTAGGCACAGAAGAGAAAGAGGACGTAGACGTTAGAAATATAGATCTTCAAAGGATAGTATTGGAATGGAAATCAAAGGGTACAATTTTTATATGAGGAGACTAGGTTCCCCTAATAACGAAATCTTATCTATAATGTCAAAAAGGGACACACAAGAAAGCTCCAAGTAGACTTTCCAAACCCTCAATTGTGTCTTGAGTAAAAAGTAATACTAATAAGGAACATTCCAACGGGTAAAGAGAAAATATAAAAAGAGGGAGAAAGAGTAATAAACAACTTATTCAAAAACCTGGGTAATTAGAGTTTGTAGGTTTCTGTGGTGAGGATTTTTATTTTGAGATTTCAGAGCATCCATAGTATTCTTTTTTAAGTTTCGACGGATGAGCCATGGTATTGACTCGAAACGTCAAAACTTAAAATGAATATTGTGGAAGCTTTGAAATCTCAAAACTCAGAAATACTTAGTTAACATGAGTAGATTAGTTTTGATGGTAGAGCCCTTACAACCTCCTTGTTCAAATCCTCAATGAAAGTAATATTATGGAATATAAAGGGAAACAATGGAAAAAAGACACTAGAGATATTTTGAGGTAAAAAATGGGCCTCGAAAAATAAATGTACAGCCAAAATCTACATTATAAGAACCAAAAGGATTCAATATGATGATGTCAATCATGGGGATCATTCACCATTTTTGGAGTAAAAGAGTAAAAATATTAAAAAATACAAAACATAAAAAAACTATTTTTTCAACTCATATTTTCAACTTATCTTTTGACTGTTTTACCCAAATTTAGAGTGGGGGCACTTGTTGAATGAAGAATTTAATTTCTCATCCAAGGAATACCTATGTTGCACACCTTTGATGGAAATTGTTCCATGAAAGGGGAAATACATGAAAAAATGTGATTACAATCACATTTTTCATGTATTTCTCAATTTTCGTGCAACAAGGTCCATCGAAAGTGTGCAACATGGGTACTCCTTGGATGAGGGATTAGATTTTGCATCCAATGAGTCCTCACATTTGAAATTTGAGTAAAATCATAGGGATATAAGATGAAAATACGAGTTGAAAAAAGTAGATTTTCTTTTTTCTCCTCTAAAATTTGATGATGTAATCTAGTTGTATTTTATTATATCCACTATTATTTTATAATATTCCTTAAGAGACTGATTTGGACCTTAGAATTTCTCTAATATGAGGAAACCTTTGAAACAAAATTAGACAACAAAACCTAATGTCATTACACTGTAGGAAACCAAATATTCTATGGAAACCCTTAAAAGAATATCGAAGACTATCTCAAAAAATTGTCATTTTTTAGCAAATGATGCTCGTGGAACATCAGAGGGCATATCAATCATATGGAACTATTGTGCTATTCAACAACCCCCCATTTATTAATAGTAGTAGTTAATATTACATTAATAAATAGGGACGCTCTAAAAAATCCTTCCAAAAATAAACTTAGCATTTAGGTATTTTTTCTTATTTAATTTTGGAATAAGGCAAGATATCAATCAAACCCCTTTTGCAACAGAACTACTAAATGCTCGACTTCCCGCATATCACATGATTAAGCATCATCAAAAATATTGCTAACCAACCAAACCTAGTGAAAATATGATTAAAAGAGGACGCCATGCTTTATACCTCGAAACTATCATATTTTTGATATAAACTAGCTCCTAAAGCTTTTCTCATCAAAACTGAGTCCCGCATAGCATATCACTACTTATAAAGGGCCCGCCTTAAAACGTTACCTCAAAACAAGTGAAATGAGAAACTACGATGGAATTGTAACCTTTACCACATCTCATTGCGAGCATTTAAAAGAGCACTGCAAACTTACCATCAGTTGAGATTGCGAAATGTGATCAAGACCCGAACCCACTTCTTGGATACATTATGAACAAATGGTTAGGTCCGTCGCTTATTAAAAACATCTTTACATAGGAAAACCTAACAAGTAGCTATGTTTTGAGGCAATAAAAGAGCGGCTCGCATCTCACATCTCGCAGAAACATAAGGGAGGGTAAGAAAAGTGAAAAGGCATAATGTGATATTGTGATCTGCGATATTGCTTCACAAATCGAAAAATCGGCATTATTGCAATTCAAAGGCTCGCCACCCTAGAAGCTTCCTTCCCGACTTACGATGCGTACATTTATGAGCATTAAAGCTAAGAGATAACGAAGCATTAGTGGGCATTTAGTAAACGTTAACTGCATTTATGTATCAAGAGACATTTAACATGGTATGATATTTTCTCACCTGTGTTCAAATAAAACTCCTTTCCAATCACATTTTCAAAGCTATCCGCATTATTTTATTTCACATTCATTGTTATCTTTGTATATCTGATAGCTGTTTTTCTTCACTTTCAGGAAAAATCCATAGAGTAAATCTTTGGGAGCAATGGTGAAGAAAGGAAAGAGAATCGTCTCTGAGAAATCAGAAATGAATCCTCTATTTACAGATACTACATGCAGCAAGGAGGGAGGAACCTCTACGTGGGAAGCCATTTATAATATACTGGAAGAAGAGCAACCAAGGATTCTGGAAACGAAGGTCACAGTTGATGTTCGTGATTCTTCAGACGCCTCGATGTTTGAGACAACATGCTAATTTTTGCATCGCATAGCTGCACGTCCAAAGATAATCCCTTATACAGAGATGGTTAAATGGGTTATTGATGAAGCCGACATCTCAGACAGAGAATCAAGACCAGGAGCCAAGAAGTTATGGGATCTTTTACGCCAAACAACTTGCAGCTTATGTACCACCTACCAAAGCCACAAGTCATCTACAACAATAAGTTCGTTGAGAAGTTTTCCAAAGAGAACGAGGACCCAATAGACTGCACCCAGACCTCGTCAAATAATGAGGGAAAAAACGAAAAAGATAAGAACGGTATGTACTCTACTGCATCTATTTGTCCCCCTCATAGTTTTGCAGTGGCCATGCTATGTAGACTATTTTGCAAACCCGATATCACTAAATTTTCCCCAGAATGGTTGTCATTGCTAGATGTAGACATAAACGCAACTATAATGAATTGGGCAGAAATTTTGTCTAATAATTTACCAAGAACAATAAAGGAGTATAGAAGGAAAAGAAGTGTTGCTTCGAGGGTTTACCCTCCATTTTTTATGAGTGCCTATGTAATGGATGCAATTTGTTTTAGTTTGAAATTTCTTGTCATGGGATGGAAGTGGACTGTCCAAGATCCACTTCCCATTCACATATACCATAAAGATATGTGGGAATCTTAGTTTCAACCGCATTTTTACAAAATCTATCATGGAGTCATGCTACCTATCCACAAATAGCTTTACAACTGAGATGCCCACAGGTTTTCCAAGGAAGCCGAGGTAGATGCCCTCCTAGGGGCCAGATGGTTTGGGGAGGAAACATTCATGTATATCAGGGTATTTGGTAGCATTGCCTCCCCCCATGTCCTCCCATACTATGTTCCGGAAAAATTGATGGCTAGAGAGATAGCCTATCAAATAGCTAGTGAGGGTGGGATGAGCAAAACATTAAAGGATTCAAAGAAGGCCATTTGGCCTACATTCCCTTTACAATGTGGAGCATTTGCATTGCACAACCTGGGGCATGCATTCAAAGAAGAAGAGATCATGTTATCTATGCAATTACCTAAATTCCCAGGAAGGCAATATGATCCATTTAGCACTGTCAAAGACATTACCACCAGGGTAAAAGTGAAAGTATTCAGTAATGAGGAACTTTTTATAGAAGAACACGTTCACAGAGGTGAAGCCTATGGCACAATTACTTTTTTACCGTGAAGATCTTGAAGTCTTTCATGAGTACAAATAAAGGAGGCTATTGAAGGTCCCATTGGACCAGTTATTGATTGAACCAATAAGGGAGCCTACTCCCAGTGTAAGTCTAGAAGAAGATTCCAAAGAAAATTCTAAAACTAATTCTAGAGCATAATCCCAAGAGTAGTCTACCAGGGAGTCAAAGCAGTCAGAGCAACAATCACAAAATGGGAAAAGCAGAAACATGGAGTCGGAAAAAGATACAGCCTAATCTACAGAAAAATACAACTGAGCAAACTTCAACTATCAAATAGGATGAAATCCATTCCACCTCCACCCAGCCAATAAAACCCCTGGTGATTGATTTAAAGGAAGAATGGGAGAACTTTAATAAAAATCTCCATACAGAGGAATAAACGCCAGAGTTTCAAACTCCACAATAGAAAGAAACTCAAGAAATTACAACAGAGGAGACTGTAAATACTCAAGAGGTAGAGCACATTCCTGTCACTGCCACCTCTGAAATTGTTTTTAGAATTAAGGAGATTCCCCCTTTAGATGTGTTCTATAGCCCACAACATAAAGAAGTTGTTAAAAGACAAAGGAAGAAAAGGAAATTGGATTCTACAGTTGTTACTACCCTTAATAATGAACCGATCGATGTTTTCTGGAAAGACTCACCCATCGATCCATCTGAAAATCTTACTAGACTATCACAGTTTGTAGGTACCTATGCTATAGCGACTATCGACAAAGAAACAAAGGTGCAAATGTTTCTTAAGGAAAAAGAAAATAAAATTTTGTGACTTGAACAACAATTACAAGCAGCAAAATCGAACCAGTAAGCAGAATCATAGTTAGCTAAGCTCCAACAAGAGTTTGAGTAGATACAAATAAGACATCAGCCAGCTTAGAAGAAAAGGAAGTGCAGTTGCAAGAAATAATTGATCTACATAAGGATGTTCCAAAAATTGATCAGTTTATTATTGAAGCGTTTGGCCTTAAATCCCAGTTGATGCACTAAAAATAATTATTATGCCAGAAGATTTCGAAATGGAATTCTTATTGCGAAACAAGCGACAAATTAACGAGTCAAGTTGTCGAAATGGAATATGATGAAATCTTGAAAAAAGTCTTCAACTTCATCACCTGGCATAATTTAGAAGATGCGAGAAAGGTTGGCTTACCTAAACTGGAGGAGTCATACAAAGACATCTTATTTGCAAACTAGGATTTTCGGCTTAGAGAGGTAGAAAAGACAGCAGCAGGTAGCAGCAGCAGATGTGGCAACGGAAAAAAACAATGTTATCGAGAATATTAACGAAATTACATAGCGCCAACCCGGTGGAAGAGTCCATTCCGGGTTTTCTTCCTAATGTAAAATAGCTTGAACTACAGTGGATGCAGGCAATAGAAAAAAAAGGAGAAGTAATTAGGCAAACGACCAGGTTAAACTAGGAAGCATATTGGTGACATTTAGTGAAACCTCACAGCCAGTGGATGACCCTGCGATGCCTAACCAGTTCTACGGAGAAAATGTTGTCAGCACTGACCAACGCCATGTTCACTAGGTAGTTTAAAGCTGAAATCAGCCAGCCGACACAGCTCAAGTCAATGACGGACATTTGCGATCTAAAAGATCAAATGAAAAATAGTTAGTCACAATGTTCATTTATATTTTTGTTTTATTTTTCATAATTTGAGGAAGGTCATTTAAACCTCCTCAACTATTTTTGTAATAATCTAATTTTAGTTTTATAGTTTAGTATTTAAACCCCTCTCATACATTTAGAGAGGGGTCTAGAAATTTTAACAGAAACAATCTTCGAAACATGCACTTTTGTCCCTTTGAGGAAGTTCTCGTGAAATGAATGGAACATGATTTATTTTTATCTTATCTGGCAACTTCTACTAAAATTTCACTTTTGTACTCTTAAGTGATGTTGAATGGATTGGGAGTAGATCAATATTGTTGAAGCACATGAGTAGGACTTATTACAAATGGTACTTTTATCTTGTAATTCTCTTTTACTTATGTATTGAGCAATATTTTCTCTTCAAAGTTGTTTATGTATGAAAGTTCAAATCTTGGTTAGCATTATTGCACTTCTGTATAATGATGGCTTAAATTTTATGCTGAATACATGAATAATTTCTTATGCGATATATTTTTCACAATCATTTCGGCTAACTATTTATATGAAACGATTATTGTTAAACGATTTCATTTCTTATTGCAATTGAATGATCTTTTTTACCAATTTCTTTTGGACATTATTGTAAATCACATACATCAAATTATTCCAGGGTATAGTCATGATTAGATAGTGTTTAAATTAGGATATATGCATGTGATTATTAGTTTAGATTAGATTACTTTTAGCTTAAACATTACTCCAAAATATCACATATCACCTCATCAGCATTATCATAAATTAGATTGAGAAACTAGTCTTATTATCCCTAGTCAAAGCCATTACACCAAACGGAAAAGGAGTTTCCAACCAAGGTCCGAACCAGGTGGTTTTCCCCCATGTTGAAGCAACGATTTTTGAGGCTTCAACATTTTGGCACTAGAAGGAGGGCCTAACTGTGAATGGAAAGTAATTCTAGATCAACAGGCCATTCTAAGAGTAAAATTCCTTCATAATCACCTTCAACTTCTCGATCACATTCTAAATCCCCTAATCCTAAGCGAGAAGTTGCAAAGAAAATTACAAAACCCATTGCTGAAATCCCAAAGGAGCCAGATCATTCTTCTTCTATTGAAGCCCCTAAAGTACAATCTTTGATTCATAAATTACAGGGGATTTCATTATCTCAAGAAGAACATTCATTATCCCAAGATAGTGTTACCTCTCAGTTTACCCCATCTCAATGGTTAACTAGAGCACAGAGTGAGAAACTTGGAATCCCCCTATTCGAATTCCCTCTACCAAGCCATAAGAAAGCCAAGAAAATACCATCTGAATTCGACAGCGAGGTCCTCTCATCGATGGAACCTTCATCTTCATTCATTCCATCTATACCATCATGAGATCAGTCATCCACCTCCCCACTCTAGATCGTGATTCACACAGGTTCAGGAACTACATCCTCTACCCAATCACCTTCAACCACTGCTACACCTTCTCCTACTCATATACCAGCAATGGAGCAGAATCCTCCGAGGCCATGGACAAACCCAGGAGCTGTTAGGATGGCTAGGCCTTTACCTCAATTGCCAGCTCATCCAGAGAAATGGTTACCCAAATTCAATCCTGATAATGGCATATTTTTTGAGGAACATATAAACAATTTCATGTTGTCCATTAACTTGAATGAAGTAGTTGAAGAAGACACAGTTGTAAGATTATTTCCATATACTTTACAAGGAGCAACAGGATCATGGTACTTCTCATACCATCAAGTTCTATTAATAGTTGGGATGTTTCTCAAGAGCATTTCTTAACTAAATTTGGAGATGATAGATCAAGAGCTACCCTAATCAATAATCTCTCCAATTTGAAAGATCAACCGAAAGAACCCATTAAAGAATTCAACTCTCACTTCAATAAATTATTGAATAAGATACCAACGTCATCTAAGCTGAGTGATGAGGTCCAAAATGAGTGGTATATTTTTGCTCTACCTTCAAACACAACTATTTTCGTTGATAGGGCTGCCAAACTAACTTTGGCAGAAAATATGAAAGAGGCAATAGCTATAGAAAAATGCATTCTAGCTGTAGAAAATAAAAATGCATTAGAGGAACGAAAATCTAAGAAAGTGACTTTTAGGGATGACTCCAAAAGAAAACCACCCAAAGATCCTTTTGATCTTGAAGGTTTACAAAAGTCCTCAAAACCATGTCTAACGAAATGGTTGATATGAAAAAATAGGTAGTAGAGACCTCATCTAAAAAATATTTTAGACCATTTAAGAGGAATTCCCCTGCTGATCCTAAACCTCCAAATGCTATATCAAATTCCGAATCAGATGGAGAGGAAGATGAAGCTTCAACAAAAGAAGAATGAACAGATGATGAAGAAGTGGCAAAGTTACAAGGAATGTGGGATTTTATTCTTCCCAATGAGGAAACTCAAGAAGCATTGCATGTTGCTATCCAAAATAAAAACCTTAATTTACCACAAACAAATCCAAAGGAGAAGGCTTCAATGCCTCCTCCCAAGGACAAAACAATAGGTAAGAAGTCTTCACCAAAATCCACTCAAATCACTCCTTCTTAATTAGATTCTTCATCTTTAGCTAAAACTCTGATAGTTTCAGATGAAATGGAATATAATATTGTTGATGATATGAAGAAAGTTACGGCAAACATCACCTTTCATGAGCTTATCAAATTGAAGCATCAGTAGAAGCTACTCCTTAAAGAACTCAAAGAAGTACCTAATACACCCCTTCTTGTTGTTGTGATCTCACAAGCCGCACAAGAAATGGGAAGGCCCCCTAGCGCCTCTTTAAACAACAGTGATCCAATCGACATCGCTCTAATTGAAGGAAGATATAAATCTCATACTCCTACATTCCTCATTACTTTTGAAGTCTTTAATAAGAATTTACACAATGTTTTAGTTGATTTAAGAGCTTCCTCTAACATATTACCTAGAACAGTTTGTGCAAAGTTTAATGTTCAGCCTCAAAAATCTATTGTATGTATAGTACAGTTAGATTGATCTCAAGTACAAGTTGTTGGGGAAATTAATCAAGTAACCATCAGAATTTCATCAAATCCTAAAGCTTGCCAAGTCATTGACATACTTGTGGCTAATATTCTTGAGTTCTATGGCTTAATCCTTAGTAGAGACTGGTCAGAAAAATGTCATGGTTATTTTGCAACTGAGTGGTCTCACATGTGGCTTCCCTATAATGGCAAGCCAAATCAAATAAGAGTTGATCGTGAGAAACATCAAAATTACATAGTCACAGAGCTAGAAGGAGAAAATGAACCAGTCGCATATAGTAACAATATCATCGGAAACTACTCAGTAGAATCATTTCTAGGAAATTTCAATGCTTATACTTCACCTTTCTTAGAAAACTTTGTTGTATCTCAAGTAAAAAAAATTTCCCAAACAGACACTTCTAAATGCGTAAATTTTGTAGATAAACCTGTAGTTAGCTCTTTATTTTGGAAACTATTTTTTGATGGATCTAAATCCAATGATGGAGCAGGAATAGGATGCATATTAGTTAGCCCAGAGGGGGAGAAGACTATGTTATCATGCAGACTTGATTTTGATTGCACAAACAACACTGTTGAATATGAAGCACTAGTTCAAGGTTTGTATAAGGCAATTGGCCTTAATATCAAACACCTCCAAGTATTTGGTGATTGAGAAATTGTAATAAAGCAGGTGAGAAATACTATATATAGTTTGTCAGGACATTTGGAAACCTATTAGTCATTATTCCAAGACCTGACCTCTCACTTTATAGCGTTTAATATTTCCCCTATTCCAAGGCTCCAAAACGATAGTGTTGATCTCCTAGCTAATGTGGCTTCCAAGCTTATTCCACCATAATATTATAGTCCTGATCGATTTTCCATTGAATTGATTTTTAGGCCTTCTATTCCCGATAATATCACCAACTGGAGAGTCTTTAATAATGACCTGGATATCATAAAATTTTTTACATCAGAAGGCTCTTATGATGACCAAATAGTTGATGAAGACCAACATGATTTCCAACTTAAACAAGAAACATCCAATAACGTTATACCAAAGTCTGTAGTTAAGTTGGAAGATTTATATGACCTCAAAGATAGATTTAAACAACCCACCAATTAAAAACTTCAGAGTTCAACTCTGAGGTTTGAATTGATTAACCTTGGAACTTTCCTAAAGCCTCAAAATATTAATCTAGGCCTCGAACTTACATCAGATGAGAAATTAGCCTTTATACCTCTGTTGAAGAAATACAATGATGTCTTCACATGGAACTATGAAGATCTTAAGACATATTGCACCTCTATTATTCAACATATTATTCCCATGGCATCTGATGAAAGACTTATTCAACAGAAATTAAGGAAGATCCATCCTAATTTAGAAAATCAGATTAAATCTGAATTGAATAAATTGCTGAAAGCCAAGATTATTTTCCCTGTCAGACATTCCGGGTGGGTCTCCAATCTTGTCCCAGTCAAAAAAAAGAACGGTGATATTCGAATATGTATAGATTTCCACAACCTCGGCAAAGCTTTCCAAAAGGACAATTTCCCATTACCTCAAATGGAATAGATATTGTAATTAGTTGCAGGCTCAGAACTAATGTCTTTCCTGGATGGATTCTCAGGTTATAATTAGATCTTAGTACATCCAGATTACCAGCTAAAAACTACATTCAGAATAAAATGGGGCACTTATGCTTATCAAAAGATGCCATTTCGACTAATTAATGTCAATACCACTTTCCAGAGAGCCACGGGCATAGCCTTCGAAGGTTTAGTAAACAAATCAGTAGTAATCTACTTAGATGATATAACTGTATATTCCAGAAAGCGCAGTAATCATCTAAGGATTTAAAGCAAATATGTGAACGTTGCCAAAGGTATGGGATTTCTCTTAATCCCAAGAAGTCTTTTTTCACGTTAAGTGAAGGAAAGATCCTTGGATTCATTGTGTCCAAAGTAGGGATTCATATTGACCCTGACAGAATTAGAGAAATCTCTGAAATACCTTTACCGCATAACAAAAAATAAATGAAATCTTTCCTAGGTAAGATAAATTTTGGTAAAAGATTTGTCCCTGACTTCTCAAGATTTGTTTTACCTCTTCAATCCATGATAAAGAAAAATTTTCTGTTTAAATGGGGACACTCAGAACATGAAACCTTTAACTTGATCAAACAAGCAATCATAAACGCCCCATCTTTATCGACGCTGAATTTTTCAAATAATTTCATTTTATATACTTTCACTTCTGAGAAATCATATGCGGCCATATCAACACAAGTAAATGAACAAAAAGCTGAAGCCCCAATCTCTTTATTTAGCTCCAATTTGCAAGGAACTGAATTGAATTACTCAAACGTTGAAAAACAAGCTTCTTCTGTTTTCAAATCGATAAAACACTTCAGACCTTTTCTCCTCAAAACCCACACCAAAGTAATAGTACCATTCTCAGCAATGAGAAATCTAATAATACAAAGGGATGTAGGTGAGAAAAGAGAAAATTAGGTTAGAGCTCTACAAGAATATGACATCGAAATCAGACAAACAAAAATTGTAAAAGGTCAAGGTTTTTGCAGGATGTTGGCAAAGCATCTAATCTATCAGCATTACAACACTAAGGTGACAATGTACAAGTCTATGAGGTAAGCCTTAATGACACTGAGTCAAGATATGCTGATATGATATTTTACTTAAGAAATGGATATGCCCCAACACAATTAAATTACACAAAGAAAAGGGCCTTGAGATTAAAAGCTAGGCAATATCAAATTGTCAATGATGTGCTATTTAGAATAAATTATGATTCTATTTTACTTAGATGTCTTGGAAAATATGAGGCAGAGAAGGTGTTGCAGGAACTTCATGATGGACCAACTAGCAGTCACTTTGGAGGAGATACCACCACACATAAAATCTTGCATGCCGGCTATTATTGGCCAACATTATTTAAAGATACACACATTTATGTAAGGAGATGTAAAATTTGTCAGACAGCTACTAGAAGACAGAGGAAACCCGCATTACCATTACAGCGAGTCAACATTGACCAACCATTCTAGAAATGGGTATTGGACATAATAGGTGATATCTTTCCTCATTATTCTAAGAAGCATAGATATATGCTTACAGCCACTGATTATTTTACAAAATGGGTGGAAGCAATTCCACTCAAGGTAGCCAATTCTGAAAACATTATTGAATTCATAGATCAATTTATCATTACCAGATTCGTTATTCCATCTGCTTTGATGATTGATAATGCATCTTATTTTTCAGGCAATGCTATGACAGAATTTGCTCTTAAAAGAGGTTTTATGCTTAATTACTCTATTAATTATTATCCACAAGGAAATGGGTTAGTTGAATCCACAAACAAGAATATCATTAGGATTATTAAATGAACTATTCAGGATCACACATGCGCATCATCGGCAGTTAGTCAAAGCTTCCTTTGATTCAAATTCCATATGTTCAAAATGTTTTCAACTCGGAGACCTAGTATTGAGATGGGATAAAGCCCACGAAGAGAAAGGTAAGCATACCAAGTTCCAACAAATGTGGCTCGACCCATTTCAAATTGTGGAACAAATAGGCCCATCAACTTTTATATTACAAGATTTATCACGTAAGAGAGAATCTCTACCTGTTAATGGGCAGATTTTAAAGAAATACTTTCCATAGAAGATGATATCTTTTGTTCACTGCATATTATTTCCTTTATGTTAATTTTTTTTTAGAAAGAATAATACAAGTTGAAAAACATTTACTTTTGGCTTTACAAATGATAGTCTCTTTTTTTACTTTTCGCTTGTGTAAGTAAAGATTGTTATGAAAGTAATCTTCACGTATGAAATATATAGTTAAGTTATATTGCTCCAAAACTGTCTGTTCTCAGCCAAAATTATCTGATCTTTGATGAAACTTACCGTTAGAAAGAAATATTTCCTTTACATCAGTCAAGAAAAGTATCAATAACAAAGCAAAGTCTCTCTACAGAAAAGCATCTTTAAACACTACAATTTTCATCCAGAAGATCTTAACGAGCCAATGATTCTCCCCACCTAATCAGCTTCCATTTTGAGAGTGTAATTCTAAAATATACTTAAACTTAAAGGATAAGAGGTCTCATCAAGAGCCGGCTTACCATGATCATAAGATTATAACTGATTGACATTACCAATACTGCATATCAAAACAGGGTAATGGCTTGAGATTATATTAATCAGAAGACAAGGGGTCTCATCAAGAGCCAGCTTGTTCAATTAAGTTATAAATCAAGTGAATGGCATGGTCAATTTTTGTCACCAAACCAATACATTGTCCTTTAGGAGATAGAAGATGAAAATTTGAAGGAAGAAAGAATTACTTCAGAAAATGAGGGAAATAAGTATACAAATGAGCTTATCTTTAAAATTGCATTCTAACCTAGGTGGGATACTGAATCATTGTTGGTTAAAAGGTAACCTTGTCGAGGCTATGAACGCTTGGTGGCAACAGAGCCTCTACCTATGACAACTGAGTATACCAAAAAACTGATCTGAGAAGAGCCTCCCTGTTTTTATCCTTATAACCAAGTAATGACTGATGTAGACAAAGTGACTTTCTTATGAGAATAGGATCATGAAAAGAATGATAGTTAATTACATGTTGTTATATTATTAATGAGCAGTATTACTTATCTTATATTCCAAAAGATTTTAGAAATTTCAAAAAACTCTCAGAGATAACTAGTTCTTCCAAGTGAATCACCAATTTTTGTGCTATTCACCAACCCCCCATTTATTAATAGTAGTAGTTAATATTACATTAATAAATAGGGACCCTTTAAAAAATCCTTCCAAAAATAAACTTAACATTTAGGTATTTCTTCTTATTTAATTAAGGAATAAAGCAAGATATCAATCAAACCCCTTTTTCAAAAGAACTACTAAATGCTTGCCTTCCCACATATCGCATGATTAAGCATCATCAAAAACCTTGCTAACCCACCAAATCTAGTGAAAAATGATTAAAAGAGGACTCCACACTTTATACCTCGAAACTATCATATTTTTTATATAAACTAGGTCCTAAAGTTTTTCTCGTCAAAACCAAGTCTCGCATCGCATATCTCTATTTATAAAGGGCTCACCTTAAAAGGTTACCTCAAAACAAGCGAAATGTGAAACTGCGATGGCATCGTAACCTTTACCACATCATATTGCGAGCATTTAAAAGAGCACTGCAAACTTACCATCGGTTGATATTGTGAAATGCGATCAAGTCCGGGACCCACTCCTTGGATACCTTACGAACAAATGTTTAAGTCCACCGCTTATTAAAAAGGTCTTTACATAGAAAAACCTGACAAGTAGCTATGTTTTGAGGTAATAAAAGAGTGGCTCGCATCTTGCATCTCGCAGAAATGTAAGGGAGGGTAAGAAAAGCGAAAAGGCATAATGTGATATTGCAATATGTGATATTTCTTCGCTAATCACAAATTCTGCATTATCGCAATTCAAAGACTCGCCACCCTTGAAGATTTCTTCTTGACCTATGATGTGGAAATTTATGAGCATTAAAGCTAAGAGATAACAAAGCATTAGTGGGCATTTAGTAAGAGTTAACTGCATTTATGTATGAAGAGCCATTTAAGGTGATATGATATCTTCTCACTTGCGTTCAAATAAAACTCCTTTCTTTTCACCTTTTCAAAGTTATCCACATTATTCCATTTCACGTTCATTGTTATCTTTGTATATCTGATAGTTGTTGTTCTTCACTTTTAGGAAAAATCCACAGAGCAAATATTTGGGAGAAATGGCGAAGAAAGGCAAGACAATCGTCTGTGAGAAATCAGAAATGACTCCTCTATTTACGGATACTACATGTAGCGGGGAGGGAGGAACCTCTATGTGGGAAGCCATGTATAGTATACTGGAAGAAGAGCAACCAAGGATTCTAGAAATGAAGGTCACAGTTGACAGTCGTGATTCTTCAGACACCTCCATGTTTGAGACAACATACTCATTTTTACATCGCATAGTTGCACGTCCAAAGATAATCCCTTATACAGACATGGTTAAATGGGTTATTGATGAAGTCGACATCTCAGACAGAAAATTCAGGACCAAAAGCCAAGAAGTTATGGGATCTTTTATGCCAGACAAACTGCGACTTATGTACCACCTACAAGAGCCACAAGTCATCTACAACAAGCAGTTCGTTGAGAACTTTGCCAAAGAGAATGAGGACCCAGTAGGCTGCACCCAGACCTGGTCAAATAATGGGGGGAAAATCAGAAAAGACAAGAATGGTATGTACTCTACTACGTCTATTTGTCCCCCTCATAGTTTTGTAGCAGCCATACTGATGAGCCCCAAGAATGTACAATTATTTGGGCTCATTCAACCTCCTAATTTGGCTTAGTCCACCATTCTCATTTGTTTATTGCATGTTTTTGATTATTTTTATGTTAATAGAGTGAATTTGGTTAGTCATTATGCCAACAAGTCTAATGGGTGCTTTGTGTAGCCTTTTTGGTCAACTCGGAGACAAAATTGAAGGTCTTAATGAGCACTTGGCAGCCAAATTCGTGGGAGAACAAGCTAGAGGATTTGTAGGAAGGTGTCCCCCTCATTTATGGGCCCTTACCTCGAATTCTCCACCATCAGCTCGGAGTTCAAGGGCCACCGAATCAATCAGCTCAAGGGCAGCCAAGCAAGTCAAGTAGGACTGCTGTTAACTACAAGTCTTGGGCAGCCAAGTCCCTAACTTTTAGGAGGACTGTTGGGTCCTCAAATTGTATAAATAAGAAGGCTTGGGGCCTCATTTTGGTTAGCTAGTGGTTAGTCATTTTGTAGCTAGTTAGTCATTTTGTTTTAGCTATTAGTTAGCTAGGTTGTAGTTCGATTTTTATGCAGTAGATTAGCTTTGCTTTCAGCTCATGCTCAAGCTCTCCTTGTGGACAGTTTTGATGTAACTTTTCATTTCTTGATTAATAAAGATGGATCCAGCTTTGCACCAGCTCTAAATCTCTCTTGGGAGGCTGTAGTTCTTGGGGTTGGGCCCATCTCAAGCGCCCAGTACCTCCCTTGTTTATATTTATGTGTTTGCTGCGTTCTTGAGAAAAAATCTGCTCTTTAGATTTAATTCATGTTGTGTTACTTAGGTTGCTTTTGATGGTTAAAGTAGTTTCTTATGTTTAAGATAGATTGGTAGGAGTTATTCATGCATTTATATCTCTTTGATAATGTTTTGTTCACAGGTTGTACGTGATTCTTTTCCTGAATAAGGTTGTTGTCCACCGATTTCATTAACTTGTTAGATAGATCACATGATATTTCGATTGCATGCAAGATGTAGTTGGTTTGATCAAATAACCACTATGCAAGGCATCTTCATCACCTCCTTGTTCATTTGAGCCTCGTTCAGATCAGCTCCTCCATCACCAAGTCTGTTCCCTCATCTCCCATCTTCTCTTTTGCCAAGTAACCTTACCTTCTTCCCCATTGTTGTCTCAACCACCTTCAAGCCAAGTCAGCTTTCCACATCACCTCACCACTCCATCCATCAGTTCCTGGGTCACTTCAGACCCCCATCCTACCTCCATAACCATCCATGCATCTTCCATCAACCATCCATCCTCAAACATCCCATTTCAGAACATCCTGTAGAAGAATTGCAGACCTTCCTGTAGAAACCTCTGCGTTTCCTGTAGAATCCCCTGCAGACATCCTGTAGGAGGCCACCCACTCGGTTGTTGAGCCTCTGAACGTGAGTAACCTCTGTGGACTGATGCTAAGGATCTCTGGGGACCTCTCCTAGCCTCCCCAACCTTTCCCAAGCTTTCCTTCCATCCGCATCACATCTGCACAACCAAACCCTAATAAGCACAAAATCACAATCACTCCATCCACTTAAAGAAAAAATACAAAAACATGTCTTTTAAGATGCAAGTAGATTAGATTCTTGCATTTTCACTTATTAGAAGTAATGGCATCATTGGTAGAAGTTTCCTTCACATTCTTTGCATCATAGAGGTTAGACTAGTTAAATTAGGGTTTCCTAGGGTTTCCATGTTTTGATTTGCTTTCAGTTCATTTTTGCCAAGTAGATTAGTCTTCTTTGAGCTAGCTTTCGTCCATCATTTAACAAGCTTCTTCTGAGAGCCTATAGAAGTTGGCTTGAGCCCTAGCGGACTTGTGCCAGCTGACCAAGTGACAGCTGCGACAAGAGCTAGTACTTGTGCATACAGCACCGTCGCTTCCAAGTTTGTACGAACTACCGGGTTGATAAAATTAAGAGACAGGAAGCCCCAGGAGTTGTAGCATTATTGCTACAATACTGGAGCTCACCACCTTTTTGGCGCTGTTGCCGGGGAAGCGGCAGAGTATTGGTGATTGTTGCTATTCTTCTATTGTCTACTACAACCTTCTGCTAAGTAGTTTATTTCATTTCCATTATGCAATTTCATTTATGCAAAAGTAGATTAGCATTTCTTGCTTTCATAGATTAGCATTTCAATTCCGCAATTTCATTTCTGCAAGCGTAGGGTAGCATTTCAATTCCGCAAGCGTAACCTAGCATTTCATTCTTGCAATTTGATTTGAGCAAAATAGATTAGTTCTTTCCTGCTTTCATTTCAATTCCGCATTTTCATTTTCGCAAGATAGTTAGTTGTAGTTCCATTTATTTCAGTTTTGCAAGTAGAAGTAGAAAAAAGCAAAAATCAACCAAAAAGATTTCATTTCATGCTTTGTAGGAGTAGAGATAAGTTAGAAAAATGATTGCACAACACCCCCACTGCTTCACACAGCCAACGTTCTTCTTCGATGGCTGTGATGAAAGAACCCCTGGGTGGACATCAAGACATATCTGAAGAACCTCTAGGGGAGAAGAAGAAGAAACATTCCTCTGAAGCAAATGGCTACAAGCAGAGATGTTGGGAGCAACATCTTGTCCAAAGATGAATTTGAAAATCAGATCAAAGATTTCAAGAGTGATATGAGGCAGTTTCTTGCCATGCAACTGGATACCTTGCGGATCCAAAAGAAGCAAGAGGAAGCCAAGAGGGCTTTGGTCATTTTTTGTCGTAGGTTCCTTAAAAAGCATCCTAGGAACGAATGTCCAATGCACTCCCTAGAAGTGTGTTTCATCTGTGAAGAATACCATCCTACAGATCAGTGCCCTTCCTTGCCCAGAATCAAAGCTGCATATCAAAGAGCCAAGGGAGCCACTGAATCACTCTATTATATGAACTAAAGGAGGCCACATGGACCTAGATCTTACCAGCAGGAACTGCAAGGGACACCCGAGACCTCTTATGACCCCTATCAAGCCACTTTCATGCCTTCTTGGGATCCCCCTGCTCATCCTTCCTGGTCTACACCTCCTCCTTGGTCATATCCTCCTTGTTCCTTCACAGATCCATATTATGCCCAACCAGTTGCTCATTCATTTCACTCTTATGCTCAGCCACAGCCCCAGTGGAATGCACCTTATCAGGAGTGGAGGCCCCAGTACAACTCTCATCCTGCTCATTTTCCTCCACCACCTGCTCATCCACAACCATCGCCTCCTCCTCCACCAAGGCAACCCCAAATGCCTACCCAACCACAATGCCATCCATCTCCATCTCAATTTCACACCTCCACTCAGCTACCCGTACCTCCATTTCCAAAACCATGCAATGGAGCAGCTCAACCCAATTGCAAAGCTGAGGCACAACATGTGCAAATGACTCCTTTTGAGCTCAATGATGTTCACCAAAGCTCAGGAAGGGTGTTGCAAAAGAGAGAATCTATTGACAACATTGAAGGACCAAAAGCAAAAGAAGATTCCAAAGAGTAGATCAAAGAACCACGGGCTGCACTTGATGAAGAGAAGAGATCAGAATTAGAGATCGAGAGAGTTCCCTCATGGTTATCATCAAATCCTCCATGTACTCAAGAGAAAGATCAACAAAAAGAGGAAGATCAGAAGGTCATGATAGAAGGTGACATGAAGAATGATCCAAATCAGCAAGATGACCAAGGATATCAAAGCTATATTGAGATATGGTTTCAGAAGGTCACTAAGTTGCAGCAGTACTTTCTTCCTCAGCCTTGTTTGATCCTTTCAAAGTCAGATCATTTTGTCTCTGAAAGTTGGATAGTGGTCAAAGCATGCATTGTGAGCCTTCACATCATTTTGTCTCTAATCTCGATGTGCACATGGCTCCATTGGAAGTATTCTTATACTTGAAAATGATTTTGTTTTTCAAGTAGGGTAGGGTAGAAAAAAAGAAAAAAGAGAAAAAAAAAAAGAAAAAAGAAAAAGAAAAAAAAAATGAAAAAAGAGGAAAATAGAAATCTAAGGTGAAAACCTCCTTGGAGGCGCCTTAGATTGGCTCATTGATTGAAAACCTCCATGAGGCGGTCAATGGGTTGGAAAAAAAAAAGAGAAAAGAGAACAAGATCCTTGGGTGAAAACCTCCCTTGGAGGCGCCCAGGGCAGGCAATCAGGGTGAAAACCTCCATGAGGCGCCCTAGTTGTTTTTTTCAAAAAAAAAAAAAAGAGAAAAAGAAAAAAGAACAAATAAAACTAATTTCCATTGGCTAATTGCAGGTTGCAAGAAGGACATTGTAGGGCAGGTGGATCACTTAAAACAAAGACAAAGAAGTTTTTGTGCCTTCTTTAGGAAGTTTCGTATCTTCTACAGGAAGCTTACAAAAAAGCCAAATTGATCTCCGAGGAGGACCTGAAGGCTTGGAATATGTCCACGAGGCCTACCCACATCCATGTTTCCATTCCTCACCCCTTTTCCATCATTTTTTCCATGTCATTATGCTTCTTTCCTCAAAACTGTGTCTTCTACAGGAAGCTCTGTATTTCTACAGGAAACATCCTGTAGAACCTTCGGACGAGCCAAATCCAATTTCAAAAGTGAATCTAATGGTGGGAATCTATTGATTAGGCCTACAAGAACTTGTGTGTCCATCCCTTGCCTTTCTCCATCATTTGTCCACCTCATTTGCTTCTCATTGTGCTTCTACAGGAACTTCCTGTAGAAATTGTGGGAAACTGGGCATGCATTTCAAAAAGTGGTTTGGCAAGCATGGTAGCTTCCTCAAGGGTTCAGAAGTCCTCATGCAGTCTTCCAACTCATCCTCCATCATCTCCACACCTGCATCACAGCCAAAATTCATTTTGTCATACCATGCAACCAAAATGCAAAAGGCCTTGAAGCAAAAATACCTAGAGCCAAATTTGTTTTTGCCATAACTTGAAAACCATGCATCCATTTGACAAACCGTTTTATGGGGTATTGTACAAGGTTGATGACAACATGCCTGAGCAGTTTCATGCAATTCTGGTGCACGGTTTCCAAGGAATCGGCCTCCATCACCATCAGCCATTTTTGCCTTTTCTCCATATCCGTGCATCCGTTTCAAAACCTGTTTCATGGGGAGATGCACATGGGTGATAGTAACCTACCCAAGCAGTTTCAGCCGATTCCGATGCACGGTTTCCGAGAAATCGAGCTCTGAATTCTTCAGCCATTTTCCATTTTTCTCGAAATCCGTGCATCCATTGATCACGAATTTTCTATGGGAGATGCATAATTATGGTAGGAACATGCTCACCGAGTTTCAGATCAAACCGATCTACCGTTTGGGAGAAATGGCAAAAAGAAGTTCTGGTCCTGTGAAAATTCAATGGCAGCAGTTTGAGGGCGCAGATCTGAACGTGGAAATGAACTCTTGTTGCATGCATCTGGCCAGAGGACACCTGCACAAGGAAACCAGCCATGAATTAGCAACCAAGCCATCATGCAACCATAAAATCAAGTGCATGCAGCAATGACAGGCCATAGCAGCTCACGACAACCATTCAACTTCGAGGTATGTGACTAATCTCATTCTTCTATTGCATAGATTTAATTGGGAACTGCATAAACGAATGGGATGAGGGATTGAGCCACGAATGTAGCAAGGCTCAACTGATTGTCTGCTTTAGAACTCCGCCGGCCGCCACGCAGTGCACGTGGACAATGGACTCACGTAAAAATTAAAAAAAAAATTAAAAGAAAAAAGCAGAAAGTTTAACTCTAGTGCAGTTGATTAACGGGGAGAGGACATGCAGCTTCACAGCACTGCCGTTTCATGTGGCCACGTACACTTGGCCACTTCACTCTCTCATGCAAATCACGTAGCAATTAATGACGGCTCGGCTGAAGACTCGCGTTAACTGCTGATTCACTTACACTTGCACACCTCTTCAGCCGAATCCTCTGCCTCTGAATTTTGTTAAACTGACATCCTTCGCCAAGTTTTTCAGCTTGTTAAAAATTCTCCCGCATGCCAAGATCATTCAAAGACGCAGAGACACCCTACAGACGTTTCTACAGGAAGTCTTCTACAGGAAACACAGAAAACTGCCCTGCAAAAAGAAAACAAGCAGAAGAGAAAGCAATTGTTCAAGACAGTACTGAGACAGATGGTGAAGCATATGATGACCACAAACATCAGTCTGAAGTACGTGATTCAACTGCAGGCCAATCTAATGTGGCTGGCGATAAAAAGAATGGAGTCTCTAAGGGTAATGGAAATATGTCTAACCAGCATTTGACAGAGTTGAAATCACATAGGCCTGGTTCAAGTGTTCTTGGTAAAGGTGGAAATTCTCAGTGAGGTAGGCCTGAACATAACTTTCCCGTGCAAATAATTCAAAAGGTGGTGAATTCGATGTGTTGAGGGGGTAAGGAAAATGTGAATGGGAGTCTGTCTACGAATTCAAAAGTTGTTTTTATTATCGCTGCTTGGAATTGTCTTCATGGTCTGCATGTGATATTTTCTCCAGGGTATTGAATTAAAATCTCTCATGTAGAAAAATTGAAACCGCTGTAAGGCTCACCTGTGCACATATACATGTTTTTCTTTTTTGACTGCTATATGGTTAGTATGAAAATTAGCTCTGCACTCTGTTTGTGAGAGCCATATTTCAGTTTAACCGTCAAGTTTTGGGGCAGCAGCAGCAATATAACCAGACAGACCACCAAAGGAGAATCCACAGGTAAAGGAACAAGAAAAGCTAGAGGAAAAGCAAGAAAAATGACAAGCTGCTGAGGCCAAAGCTATTGGTGGGGTAAAAACGCAAACACCAAGGGAGAAATGGTTTCAAACACGGGCAGAGAGGACTAAAAATGTCAAAACAAGTAGGGACACACCCAAGGCAACCACAGCACAGGTCGAGGAGAAGGCACCCTCAGCCAAGCAGGCCAAAATACCGAACTGTTTCTACAGGAAGACAGAAAAAGCCACTACAGGACTGTTTCTACAGGAAGCCAGCGAACAGTTTCTACAGGAAGCTTGGAAAAAGGGCAGCAAAAGGAGAAATCGGTCGGGATTTTAGCTAAGGAGGCAGCACCTGTGTTGGCCACCCTAAGCACATCCATCCCCTCCATGAACACTCATTTCTTTCAAAGTTCGGGCACAATTTAGTCACGGTTCAACCTTCTACAGGAAGTTCTGTATTTTTACCAAAAACATCCTGTAGAAGCCTTTTAGCAGGCCAGAATCAATTATGGAGAGGGATTTGAAGCTTGAAGTCTATTGAGGAGGCATGCAACCACTCTTTTCTTCCATCCTCCACTGGTTTCATCTCCTTTCACCACCATTTCCGCCATCAGATTGAATATACTTGCACAATCATACCCAAGCTGAGAATTCTTTAGGAAAAGGAGCAAGTAGTGGGAAAAAGCAAAGAAGCATGGTTTCATGACAGAGAAAAGGACATCACTTCAGAAGCTTGGCATGACAAGGAGGCCATCAGGGCCATCAAAGATGAGGAGAGAGATTGGTTGCTCAGAGGATGAGCAACACTTTCAGTAGGGGGGTGATGATGAGCCCCAAGAATGTACAATTATTTGGGCTCATTCAACCTCCTAATTTGGCTTAGTCCACCATTCTCATTTGTTTATTGCATGTTTTTGATTATTTTTATGTTAATAGAGTGAATTTGGTTAGTCATTATGCCAACAAGTCTAATGGGTGCTTTGTGTAGCCTTTTTGGTCAACTTGGAGACAAAATTGAAGGTCTTAATGAGCACTTGGCAGCCAAATTCGTGGGAGAACAAGCTAGAGGATTTGTAGGAAGGTGTCCCCCTCATTTATGGGCCCTTACCTCGAATTCTCCACCATCATCTCGGAGTTCAAGGGCCACCGAATCAATCAGCTCAAGGGCAGCCAAGCAAGTCAAGTAGGACTGTTGTTAACTACAAGTCTTGGGCAGCCAAGTCCCTAACTTTTAGGAGGACTGTTGGGTCCTCAAATTGTATAAATAAGAAGGCTTGGGGCCTCATTTTGGTTAGCTAGTGGTTAGTCATTTTGTAGCCAGTTAGTCATTTTGTTTTAGCTATTAGTTAGCTAGGTTGTAGTTCGATTTTTATGCAGTAGATTAGCTTTGCTTTCAGCTCATGCTCAAGCTCTCCTTGTGGACAGTTTTGATGTAACTTTTCATTTCTTGATTAATAAAGATGGATCCAGCTTTCCACCAGCTCTAAATCTCTCTTGGGAGGCTGTAGTTCTTGGGGTTGGGCCCATCTCAAGCTCCCAGTACCTCCCTTGTTTATATTTATGTGTTTGCTGCGTTCTTGAGAAAAAATCTGCTCTTTAGATTTAATTCATGCTGTGTTACTTAGGTTGCTTTTGATGGTTAAAGTAGTTTCTTATGTTTAAGATAGATTGGTAGGAGTTATTCATGCGTTTATATCTCTTTGATAATGTTTTGTTCACAGGTTGTACGTGATTCTTTTCCTGAATAAGGTTGTTGTCCACCGATTTCATTAACTTGTTAGATAGATCACATGATATTTCGATTGCATGCAAGATGTAGTTGGTTTGATCAAATAACCACTATGCAGGGCATCTTCATCACCTCCTCGTTCATTTGAGCCTCGTTCAGATCAGCTCCTCCATCACCAAGTCTGTTCCCTCATCTCCCATCTTCTCTTTTGCCAAGTAACCTTACCTTCTTCCCCATTGTTGTCTCAACCACCTTCAAGCCAAGTCAGCTTTCCACATCACCTCACCACTCCATCCATCAGTTCCTGGGTCACTTCAGACCCCCATCCTACCTCCATAACCATCCATGCATCTTCCATCAAACATCCATCCTCAAACATCCCATTTCAGAACATCCTGTAGAAGAATTGCAGACCTTCCTGTAGAAACCCCTGCGTTTCCTGTAGAATCCCCTGCAAACATCCTGTAGGAGGCCACCCACTCGGTTGCTGAGCCTTTGAACGTGAGTAACCTCTGTGGACTGATGCTAAGGATCTCTGGGGACCTCTCCTAGCCTCCCCAACCTTTCCCAAGCTTTCCTTCCTTCCGCATCACATCTGCACAACCAAACCCTAATAAGCACAAAATCACAATCACTCCATCCACTTCAAGAAAAAATACAAAAACATGTCTTTTAAGATGCAAGTAGATTAGATTCATGCATTTTCACTTATTAGAAGTAATGGCATCATTGGTAGAAGTTTCCTTCACATTCTTTGCATCATAGAGGTTAGACTAGTTAAATTAGGGTTTCCATGTTTTGATTTGCTTTCAGTTCATTTTTGCCAAGTAGATTAGTCTTCTTTGAGCTAGCTTTCGTCCATCATTTAAAAAGCTTCTTCTGAGAGCCTATAGAAGTTGGCTTAAGCCCTAGCGGACTTGTGCCAGCTGACCAAGTGACAGCTGCGACAAGAGCTAGTACTTGTGCATACAGCACCGTCGCTTCCAAGTTTGTACGAACTACCGGGTTGATAAAATTAAGAGACAGGAAGCCCCAGGAGTTGTAGCATTATTGCTACAATACTGGAGCTCACCACATACTATGTAGACTATTTGGCAAAACCGATAGCACTAAATTTTCCCTAGAATGGCTGCCATGGATAGATTCAGCTATAAATGCAACTATAATGAATTGGGCACAAATTTTGTCTGATAATTCAGCTAGAACAATAATGGAGTATATAATGAAAAGAAGTGTTTCTTTGAGGGTTTGCCCTCCATTTTTTATGAGTGCCTATGTAATGGATACAGTTTGTTTTGGTTCAACATTTCCTGTCATGGGATGGAAGTAGACTATCCAAGATCTGCTTCCCATTCACATATACCATAAAGACATGTGGGAATCTCAGTTTCAACTACATTTCTACAAAATTTGTCATGGAGTCATGCTCCCTATCCACAAATAGCTTTACAACTGAGATGCCCATAGGTTTTCCAAGGAAGCCGAGGTAGATATCCTCCCAGTGGTCATATGGTTTGGGGAGGAAACATTCACGTATATCAGGGTATTTCGCAGCATTGCCTCCCCCCAAGTCCTCCCATACTATGTTCTGGACAAATTGATGGCTAGAGAGATAGCCTATCAAATAGCTAGTGAGGGTGCGATGAGAAAAACATTAAAGGATTCAAAGAAGGCCATTGGGTTTACATTCCCTTTACAATGTGGAGCATTTGCATTGTACGACCTAGGGCATGCATTCAAGGAAGCAGAAATAATTTATCTCTGCAATTACCTAAATGCCCAGGAAGGCAATATGACCCATTTGGCACTATCAAATACTTTATCACCATGGTAAAAGAAAAAGTATTTAGTAATGAGGAAGATGCATTTGATGACATCTTTTTACAGAAGAGCATGTTCACGAAGGTGAAGCATATTGCACAATTACTTTTTGATCGTGAAGATATTTAAACCTTTCACGAGTACATAGAAAGGAGGCTATTGAAGGTCCCATTGAACTAATTATCGATTGAACCAATAAGGGAGCCTACTCCCAGTGTAAGTCTAGAAGAAGATTCCAAAGAAATTCTAAAATTGATTCTAGAGCAGAATGCCAAGAGAATTCTACCAGGGAATCAGAGTAGTCAAAGAAACCATCACAAAATGGAAAAAGAAGAAGCCAGGTGTCGAAAAATGATACATCCCAATCTAAAAAATAGACAGTTGAGCAAACTTCAGCTAGCAAACAGGTTGAAATTCATTCCACCTCTACCTAGCCAATAGAACCGCAAGTGATTGGTTTAGAGGAAGAATGGGAGAACTTTAATAATAATTTCCATACAGAGGAACAAACGCCAGAGTTTGAAAATCCACAACATAAAGCAACTAAAGAAATTACAGCAGAGGAGACTGTAAATACTCAAGAGGTAGAGCACATTCCTATCACTCCCACCTCTAAAATTGTTTTGAGAATTGAAGACATTCCCCGTTTAGATGTGTTGTATAGCCCACAACACAAATAAGTTGTTAAAAGACAAAGGAAGAAAAGGAAATTGGATTCTACAACTATTACTACCGCTGATAATGAACCGATTGATGTTGTCTGGAATGACTCACCCATTGATCCATCCGAAAATCTTACTAGACTCTCACAATTTGCAGGTGCCTATGCTACAACGACTATCAACAAAGCAATGGAGGTGTAAATGTTCCTTAAGGAAAAACAAAATAAAATTATGTCTTTTGAACAACAATTACAACAAGAAAAATCCAACCAGCAAGAAGAAACACAGTTAGCTAAGCTCCAACAAGAGTTCGAGCAAATACAAATAATACATCAAGCCAACTTAGAAGAAAAGGAAGCACAGTTGCAAGAAATAATTGATCTGCATAAGGATGATCCAAAAATTGATCAGTTTATTACTAAAGCGTTTGGACTTAACTCCCAGCTGATGCACCCAAAAGAAGTATTATGCCAAAAGATTTTTCCATGGAATTCTTATTTCAAAACAAGCGATAAATTGTCCAGTCAAGTCGTGAAGTGAGACTTGAATATGATGAAATCTTGAAAAAAGTCTTTGACTTCATCACTTAGCAGAATTCAGAAGATAGGAGAAAGGCCAACTTACCTAAACTGGAGGAGTCATACAAAAATATCTTATTTGCAAACTGGGATTTTCAGCTTAGAGAAGTAAAAAAGGCAGCCACAGATGCAGCAGCAGTAGCAAACAATGTTATCTAGAATATGAACAAAATTTACATAGCGCCAACCTCGTGGCAAAGTCCATTCTGGGTTTTCTTCCTAATGTAAAACATCTTGAACTACAGTGGAGGCAGCAAACAGAAGAAAAAGGGGAAGCAATTAGGCAAATGACCAAGTTAAACTGGCGACATTTAGTGCAACCTCAGAGCCAGTGAATGACCCTGCGATGCCTAACCACTTCTACGGAGAAAATGGTGCCAGCACTGACCAATGTTGTGTTCACTAGATAGTTGAAAGCTGAAATCAGCCAACCGACATAACTCAAGCCCATGACGGACATTTGCAATCTAAAAGATCAAATGCAGAATAGTTAGTCACCATGTTCATTTCTATTTTTTTTTTATTTTTCATAATTTGAGGAAGGTCGTTTAAACTTGCACAACTATTTTTGTAATAATCTATTTTTAGATTTATAGTTTAGTATTTAAACCCCTTTCATGCATTTAGAGAGGGGTCCAGAAAGTTTATCATAAAAAATCTTCAAAACTGGCACTTCTATACCTTTGAGGAAGTTCTTGTGAAATGAATGGAACATTATTTATTTTTATCTTATCTGGCATCTTCTACTGAAATTACACTTTTGTACTCTTAGATGGTGTTGCATGGATTGGAAGTAGATTAATATTACTGAAGCACATGAGTAGGACTTATTACAAATGGTACTTTTATCTTGTAATTCTCTTTTACTTATGTATTAAGTAATAATTTCTCTTCAAAGTTGTTTATGTATGAAAGTTTGAATCTTGGTTAGCATTATTGCACTTTTGTATAATGATGGCATAAATTTTATGTTGAATGCATGAATAATTTCTTATGCGATATATTTTTCACAATCGTTTCGGCTAACTATTTATATGAAATGATTATTGTTAAACGATTTCATTTCTTATTCCAATTGAATGATATTTATTACCAATTTCTTATAGACATTGTCATAGATCGCATACATCAAATTACTCCTAGTTATAGTCATGATTATATAGTGTTTAAATTAGGATATATGCATGCGATTATTAGTTTAGATCAGATTACTTTTACCTTAAACATTACTCCAAAATATCACTTATCACCTCATCAGCACTATCATAAATTAGATTGGGAAACTGGTCCCATTATCCCCAGTCGGAGCCACTACACCAAACGGAAAAGGAGCTGCCAACCAAGGTCTGGACCGGGTGGTTTTCCCCCATGTTGAAGCAACGATTTTCGAGGCTTCAACAGGAACCCAGACAAGATAGTACTTTTGGAATTTTTAGGCACAAGAGAAACTTTAATATTTTGAATTCATTAATTAGGATCCTCAAAAGTTTCCTTCATAACCAATGTGTGTGGCCCAATTCATTTAGTGGAAGAAAATAAAGAAACTTCATTATGAATCTTCAAAATATTTCCAAAATTGTAGGAGATAGTTATTGGATAATTGCAGGGGACTTCAACATTTGAGGAAAAAATTGGGGGAAATAAAAGTTTAGATGAGGATTCCCTGTTCATCATCGACTTCTTGCAAAGCTCAAAACTAATGGACAAAGAAGTCATCAACGATATATTCACCAAGAACAATATAAGAGGATGTTCCTCCTAAATAGCTTCATGTGTGAAAATTTTCCCCTATATGAAACCCTCTTCCTCTAAGGTATGAATTTTGAAGCTTCCATATTGTCTTGTCATGGTTTTGATCATTGACCAATAAAACTTCTCATTGATTGGAAAGGAGTTCCAAGGAATGAACATTTCCACTTTAAACATTTTTGGTTGAGGCACCCATCTTTTAAGAGAAACATTTAAAATTTATGGAATGAAGAAAATGCCATAGGAAGAAATAATATATATCAATTTAGACATAGATTAAAAAATTTCAAGAAAAGTTCAATGGAATGGAAAATAGTAAGATTTGGAAATATTCATGAAGAGAAGTGGAAATTGGAAAAAGAAATGGAGAATATTTAGAAATAGATCATGAAGGAAAGATGAATTTAAGAATTAGATCATAAATAAGCCATCCCTAAAATATAATTAGAAGAATGACTAAAATAAGAGGAAACCCTTCAGAAGACAAAGTCAAGAATACATTGGTCAAGATGGATAAATAATACCAAATTCCTCCATATCAATGGTTCAACACCAACAACAAAGTAGAATTATCAATCTAAGGAACTCTCAGAACTAAAAAATTAAGAGTCATGAGGAAACCATTGAGTAAGTCATTCATTACTTTAGTGAGATTTTGGAAAAACTAGTGAGGGATATAAGACTTGACATAATAAAAATAACTAATAATAATCCTAAATTTATGACCAATGAACAAAGTTATATGACTATAATTCACTCTACAGTCGGTGGAATAAATAGTAGTGCAGATGCCCAAAAACAAGGCCCTAGGACTAGATGGATTCACTACAAAATTATTACAGGAATGATGCGATATTATTGATAGAGACATGGTGCAACTAATTGAATACTCATGGAAATAATTTTCCTTACTCACTACTCTATACACAACCTTTATTTATGTAGTTTGTAAGTAATGCCATTCTAAAGCTTTCAGAGAATTTAGACCCATTGCGCTTTTAATATAATCTTCAAAATAATTTCGAAAGTCATATACAATAGAATGAAGTCACTCATCCCTTCATTAATCTCCTAGAGTAACTTGGATAAATATAAGGAAGGAAAATACTTGATAGTATCATAATTAATTAGGTACATATCCATGCCCTCTCTACCTCCAAAATTTTTGGAATGATTATCAAACTTGAAATGTCAAAGGATTTTTTATAAGTTCAACTTATGGTTTTTCTAACACTTCGATGTCATGGATCATGTAACCGATAAGAAAAATATTTATTCTCAATCCTGGTTAATGGATCCCCATCTCCAAAAAAAATTCCTACCCACAGTCCCAAACGAGGAGATCACCTCTCTCCCTACCTCTTCCTGCTCATGGAAGAAGGTTTAGGGAAAGATCTAAAACATGTTGTCACTTAAGGATAATTCAAATGACTTCCCTTGGGACTACTCAATATGCTCTCCACACATCAACAATTTTTTGATGACACTTTGTTAATGGGCCAATAAACTCTCAAGTAAGCAATAAATTTTCTAATGCATAGAGCATGGATATCAGTATGGCCAAATCCAAAATATTCTTCTTGAAGAACACCCCTTCAATTCAAATCTATATCTCTATAATTATTGGCATACAACAGAGCTCCCTTTCATCCAAACGTCTTGGGATTCTTGTTGCCAACAAGCCCCTAAGAGTCAAATTCTTGGAATATTTATTCCCAAAGTTGGAAAATTGGTTATCCTACTAGAAATTTAAATCTCTTATTATTTCCACCAAAATGTCCTTGCTCAGATTAGTTCAAGCTATACATGTATATCAATTCTCCTCTCGTGCTTCCCGTAAATCCATCCACTAAAATGTAAGAAATATATAGAGATCCTTATTATGGGGAGGAGAAGAGTAAGAAAAGAAATTAACTCTTATAGGTTGGGAGGAGCTATGTAAGAAAAGGTCCTAGGTGGATTAGGCTTGAGAGACCAAGAAATTCTTAGTCAAGCATTGGGGGATAAAACATGGTGGACATTGATAAAAAAACCCAAGGGATTTATGGAGAAAGATATGGAAAAATAAATACTCTCCAGAAAAAATCAGAATCAACTAATCTGAATGCAAGGAGAAATAAAAGGATCACATCTATAGAACTAGGCATGGAACAATAAACACCTTATTAAAGCTGACAACCCATAGGAGTTTTGGAATGGAAACTTGGCCCTCTTTCTGAAAGAACCTTGGAAATAATGACCAATATTTGACCATGCAGGGGAAGCAAAAAACATCAAATCTAGTCTGTAAACATAAGGAAAAATACAGGTAAAGCACTACTTTACCCAAACATGGATCCAACGGTAATGGAGACATTGGGAAGGAACCACATAATGACTATCCAACATCAACAATGAATATTAGTAGACCATAATGAAATATTTAGAGTCCAATAAAATAAAAATACAATATTGGAACGATATTCTTCAGTGGGGGCACAAACCTAAAGGCACCTTTAGTTTAAAGGAGGCATACAATATCCTTCTAGGAACTGTGGAGGAGGTTGAATAAAGTAAAAATGATTATGGAAAGCTAATTTGTGGCCCAAAATAACTCTCTCCATACCCTTACTCTTGCAAAATAAAATTCTCACTTGGCATAAGCTACAAAGTAAAGGGTTCCAGAGACCAACATGATGTCGCCTGTGTGTAGAAAATATAGAAATGGTTGAACATCTCTTCAATGAATGCAAATTCTCTTCTAATATATGGGATATATTGGAAATAATATTTAGAAAGATAAATAGAGGAATGGATAGCATATATTCTAAAATTTAGGACTGGAAATGAATTCCCTTGAACAATGTTATCCTAAATAGAACCTGGCAAATTTTTCTAGGATTTCTCTATGGGAAGTTTGGAAAAAACAATGAAAAGATATATTCAAAGACAAATTTATGGATCTAGGTACAATATGCCATTCCGTTATCAGGAAAATAAGGAAATATTTCCTAATCAATTTATGGACAAATCAAGATTGGGAGTGCTCCTCAAAGGAGTCCATCATCCACACACTCTTAGCACTACTACAAGCTGCTACTATTTCTCAACCTTCTAGCTCTCAACCTAATCATTCAAGTCCAAAAATATGGTCCCACCCTATTAAGGGCTTCAATAAACTAATTTTCTATGGAGAATCCAAAGGAAACCTTGGTATTACTATATATGGATGAGTCATCATAAATGAGAATGGCCAAATATTCATATATATGTAGAAGTTATTGGTAATGACACACTAATGCAATAGAAATACATTCTCTGGAGAAAAGCCTAATGATATCCAATAAACTAAATATTCAAAGGTTATTTATAAAGGGGACTCCAAACATTCAGTTACAATGCAATAGAACTACATTCTCTGGAGAAAAGCCTAATGATATCCAATAAACTAAATATTCAAAGGTTATTTGTAGAAGGGGACTCCAAACATTCAGTTACAATGCAATAGAACTACATTCTCTCGAGAAAAGCCTAATGATATCCAATAAACTAAATATTCAAAGGTTATTTATAGAAGGGGACTCCAAACATTCAGTTACAATGATAAAAAAAATCTAGAATAGTTTGAATCGGACAAAAGCCATCCAATGTTGGAGGATCATAATAGGTTTAGAGAGAATCATAAAATCATTAGAAACAATTATAACCTCAATTCCTATGCATGTCTTAATAAATGGAAATAAATTAGCTGATAATATTTCTCATACAAGACAAAAATATAATGGGAAAGTTGTATATGTCAACTTGAATCAACCCATACAAGACAAGCTAAGGGCTACATCATAAGAAATAGAAGGTCACGAATATATTCCCCATGATGGGTTTCACAAAGGGCCACTCTCCCCAACTTAGGAAGAGTGTCACAAGCATATAAGAAGAAGGATAGGTTATTTCCAATTAGGAGCCTACATGGGCTCCCACACATCAAAATTTGGGAGTCATGTGAACCTACTTGTGGGAGACTATAACCCTTCTACATTCGTTCATGTAGAACCTAGAAGATATACATTCGTCCTGGACCAGATACTCTAGAGGAACTTTAGGATTCATTATGGAATGAATTGGAGAATGAAAATAACATAATGTTGGCTAAGGTAAATAAGGAAAGGCTTGATGCTAGCTACATGCAAATAAACCATCAATGATGGATTGTAAGAAGGCAAAGTGGCATTGTTTGTTTTTGAAGTCTATTCCATGGAATCCATAAGAAACCCATGACTGAAAATATTTCTACATTGAAAACGTTTTAGAGTGAGAAATTCACTCATTGACACAACATGCAAGAGTCACTGCATGCAGTTTCGTCTTATCATCATCAGAATTTAAAATTATGCTCTTTCTAGAAATATTCATTTATGCACTGAACTCATAAATTATTTTTGTGGGTTTCTGGTTCAATATTATCCCTTCCCTAGGAATGATTATTGTCAAGGGCTTGTGTTACTAACTGAGGTGAATTCCTTACCTCTCCTAGTTCTTCCCTCCTCCTTTGTTTTCACTCATATGTCTTCTCCCATACTTCCTTGGTCTCACTAATCAATGTCTACCTCTCCCATGCTCTAGCTTACGATTTCTACCTACCCCTTAGCTTTGTTGACTTTCTTAGTTCCAAACATTTTCCTTCCATTCTCTTGCATTATCCTCTTATTTGGTTTGGCCTCTTTGTTTAAATCATATCAATATCTCTAGATAAATACTTTCCACTTCTCGATGTAATGGTATATGAGGGTGTTCTAATATTTTTCCTCCTTTCAATTGCATTCCCTCTATGGGTCACCAAAATAAGGTTTCGGTGGCTACTCAGAATGCCATGGAATTATACACGTACATAATCCCTACGACTATTCAAAAATCTAGGTGAGATGTGGTAGAAAAAGTTCAAAAATATATATGTTGTATACTAGATATATGTGGATTAAGAAACTACGAACTAGATTACTAATGTGGGAAATTTCCCTAGCACTAGGACTAGCTCTTACAAGAAAGCTATAACTCTCTGCTACTATATAAAGACCCTAATGTGTACATTCCCCATTAACAACATGGATACACAACAAGAACTAATCATATGGATGATATAATTGTTGGAAAAAAATGACAATCTTAACAGAAAAGTCACAATCCTCACAGAGAACCTACAGGAAATTGATTTTTCCTCCTCTGACAATGACAGTGAGCCACAACCTATTGGAAAATTTGCATTTTCTGGATGGTTATCAGCTCCAAGTGCATTGGAATTGATGTCAACATCCATACTGGGAGATGTGTTGGGAAGTTGGCAAGAGTGTTGGCTTTGATGTCCCCTAGCCTAGTTGTGAATGTAATTGGGCTAGTTTGTTGCACTTGATGTGTCAAGCTCAAGGGGAGCCCTATGGTTGTTGGAGTCTCTAGTAGAGAATCACCTTAGTAGCAAGCTTGTCGAAGAAGCCATTAAATGATGACTATGGTGGTTGGGTGTTCGAGACATTGGAGGAAGTTCTGCCTCAAGAGATGAGCTCAGAGTTCTTGGAGTTGGAACATTTGGTTAGTGTTCTAAAATATATCTCCAATAGTATGTGGAACCTTGCCAAATTCCTCCGAAGCAAAGATCTAGGTAAAAGAAGAAGAGCCAAGGTGGAAAGAATGATAGATAATTTCAACCATTTTTCAAGTACTAGATGGGATCAAAGACTACATCAAACGATCTCCACTAGACAATGCTCTAAAAGTGATTTCCAACGATATGTTGAAGTCCAGGAATTGCCATTGGGATCAAAATTTATTGACTGTCGAAGTTAGGGCCTTGAAGTCCTTAACGGGCCCAATTTGGGATACCAAATTTTAGAAGGATGGTCATATCGGAACCTTGGAGCTTAGGGAGGCCAAAATATTAGAGGTCAAAATTTCGGCAGGTCGGAGCAGGCTGGAACCTCGAAAGGACAAAACATCACGTTGAATATCGGAGCCAATCTTCGATAGGTTGGGAACATCGAAACCTCAACAAGGTAGGACACATGGGACCATTTCAGAACCTCTAAGCCTTGGGACCTTGGTGGTTTATTTGAAAAAAAAGGACCCGAAATGGCATAAGGGAAGCAGAACCTCGGAGGTTCAGAAATTTGGGTTTTTAGAACCTCGTAAGTTCTTATGAATTCAATTCTTTAAAAAGCATTAAGGATACAAAGAATAATAATTACAAAGGAAATTGTTGCAAAACCAAAGATTTGAGGGACCCTTTCTCTCCCCTCAAGATGGGAGACATGCTAATAGTTATTTGGTCCTCAGAAGCTGACGAGGAAGATGATGTCAAGATGACATGGCTATACTATTGACTTCTGGTATCAGATTCAGTAAAATTAGGTGGCCTAATACGAAAAATATAGGTGACATGTGTCATCACTAAGGAGATTCCATGTGGATTTGATGACATTAGAATGATGTCATCTTGGAGGTCAGAACTTGGGAGGTTGGAGTTTTTGTAACTCCCTCGTAATTGAATTTGAAGAAAAGTTATGATACTGGGGGCTCCAATGTGGTGTTGGCACTTGGTCATGGAGTTTAAAGAACTGAGGGCATGGAGCAAGCATAGCACCCAAGTGCTATGAAGTATTTCAAAGGTCGTAATTTTGAAACTCCTCCAGAATTGAAATATGAAGGAAGTCCCAATACAGGGTGCTCTGATGTATCTTGGAATCTAGATGTAGAGTTCCAAAGATCAAAGCACACAGGGAAGACCTTAGCACCTAAAGTGCTGTGAAGGTGCCATGTGGGATATATTTCGGAGGCTAGATATTTCAAAACTCCTTCGTAATTGAATTAAGAGGAAGTCCAGATACAGTGAGCTCTGATATGGTAGTGCTTGGTCGTACAAACCAGAGAACCAAGGGTGCAGAGCTAGAATACAAAGATATAGGCTCCAAGTGGGTCCTTAAGGGATTAGAACCTAAAATCCATGACGCTGCTCATGGCACCCCGTACCATGGTGGAAAAAAAAAGAGGCTAACCGAGAGGGGCTCAGAACATCGAAATCTTTCGTTTTTGTAACAACAAAATAGTAAGAAGTTACAATATGTGGGGAGCCCCAAAATTGTAGCACGGTTGAATTTGAAGTTGTCGCTCATAGCATACAGTCCCATGGATGGGAAATAGGAAAAGGGGCTAAGCAAGATGGAGATGAAGGCATCGCAATTTAGTAATATTGTAACATTGTTTTCATAAAAGTTACAATGAGTGGAGCTCCGATGTGGTAGCAAAGAGGTGTATGAACGATGGTCTAATCACCAACTGAGCACAAAAGAGGTTGGTGTCACATGAAGTCAATGGCGACTGTTGGAGGTAGGAGGCAATGAGAGAGAGAGAGTACCATGATTGGGCGGGATGATTTGACTGAGTCTTTCTGTGAGTTGAGAAGTAAGGAACCTCTGATTTTCTCGTGCATGCCTCAGTGTATTAAATGAAGAACAGAGAAGTCATCCTAAGGTAGAGTTAAGCTAAGAGAGCCATGAATAAAAATGGGAGCCCTAGATGAAGTGTACAGTTGGATTGATATTGAATTCTCACCATGGAGAATCACAGAGAGTGTCACTGAAGTATTGAGGACCCCATACTTTGAGTTTAATGAGGTAGTAGTGGACTATTCAGATGCAACAACAAAATGGATATCCATGCAGATGTACTCTCGGGCAATGTGGAAACAAGAAGCAGATGCAACATTGAGTAGAGTGAAGTAGAGGAACAAGACCTAGGATCTCTGATGAGAAAAGTGGGGGTATGATGCATTTTTTTGAGAGAGCCGAGAAAAGAGCTCTGTGGGTGTAAGTTCTCTGTTATCTGAGGCAGAGTAAGCCAATTCTATAGACAAAAGTGTGAGAGTGCTTATGCAGAGAAAAGAGACCCCAGGAGAGAGTGTTGTTGTGTGAGAAAGGTTGAAGGTTCTTGTGTTGTGTGAAGAAGGCTAAGGGAGCCTGTGATTCAGTATAAGAGGCCAAGAGAGCCTATGGAATAGAAGGACAAGAGATCAAGTGAATGCTATTGAAGAGCAAAGGATAGAGTTTTGTGATAGGATGTGATGAGTGATTGTTGTTGAGCATACCAGTGAGATGCTGCAGAGTGAGCAGAGTGAGTAGAGAACAATGTTGATATCAGGGAAAGTGTCTACCAATAACAATGAACATTGAGTTCCTATTTAAGTGTGGGTTGGATCCTGCATACAGGAAGTTGGCTCTTCTATCTCTGTGGGTGCTTGAGAATTCTTAGGGGTTGGATACTCCTACATGGTGGTATTTGCATAAATCCAAGGAGCTGCAAGTCTGTTCTTGCAACAAATACGTGAATTTGGTGCTTCACATGGTGCTTCTAGTAAGTTGAGCAAGTGTCTACAAGTGGAGGGAGTTGGTGCTTCCTGCTAGTGGGTCCTAGGAAACAATTAAAGGGAGCTATTGTTTCCTGTGAGTGGTGACTTAAACAGATTTATGTAGTAAAGTAGGTGCTCATATTTTAAATCAATAAAAACAACAAGATTTGGTGGTTTTTTCCAAAAAGGGTTTCCACATAGAACCTTGTGTCTCATATGTATGTTGAATAATGTTGTTCATGGTGTGTGATTGTATGTTGATTTCATATTGATATGATATGATACATTATTGTTGGTTATATGGATGATTTCCAGTTTTGAATAAGAAATGTAAATTTGCATAAAGAATTAAAAATTATCCTTAATACTCATTCACCCCACTCTCAATATTAACATTGTTTCTAACAATTGGTATCAGAGTCAAGTTCCTTTGGGGATAGCTTAATCTCTAGAAGGTAGATCAAAGAGAAACAATGGCTAATCAAACTTAGGTAACAATAGAAGGAGTTCCATTTTTAAATGGATCAAAGTATGAGCTCTAGAATATCATAATGGAAGCCTACTTCAAGATAGTAAATGATTACATTTTATTGTGTCTGATAAATGGAGAGAGGAATGAGTTCAATATAGAATCCAAGGAAATCATTATGAAAGCGGTGTCTAAGCCAAATGTTGAGAAAGTAAGGCATTTCAAGACAAAAAGGGAAATGTTGGACAAACTGCAATGTTTGTATGAAGGAGATATCCATGTGGCTCAAGAAGAGGTTGAAGAACCCTACTGCTCTAGCAATGAATGAGAACATGCAAAAATTATTGTTCATCACACTTGTGTTGATGATGAAAAAGTCTGAGAAGGGAGACCATGCTGCTTGAAGGTAGGCTATTTTTTTTTTATAATTATAAAGAGACAGGTAATTTAGCCACTATATGTACACATTTTTAATTTGAAGATAAATATAGTCATACATGTAGCTTTTTTGAAGAGAGACCTACATTTGTAGCAATACCCAATGAGGGTACCTCAAAGGAAGAAAAGAGTACCCCGGATAGTTTTTATATATTTGGTGACTCAGATAGCACCTCTAATAGTGAAGAGAAGGATATGAATGAAAGGATCTACTTTAGAAAGAATATGATCTCTTTTAGATAAGAGATCAAGGACCTATCAAACGAAAATATCAAGTAAGAAGAGAAATTATAAATTTATGAGCTTCAGAATGAAAAGTTGAGAAAAATAATAATTGATCTAAATTATCAACAATAAGTGGCTAGCAGGCCAAGTGGCATGTTTACCAATCAGCTAAGTGAGAAGGAAGCTTACTGTTAGAGACTACAAGTTGAAGTAGTATCATTGACACATGAATTAGAAAACTCAAATAAAGAGTTTTATCAATATCAGAAGCTTGAGGGGAGCACAAAGGCCTTGGATGAGATGTTTGTTAAGAAGATATCACCGCTCATCAAGGTTGGTTTCGGTTTCAAACAAGAACCTAGATCCAATAAGGAAAAGGGTGAAGATTCAACTTCCTAGGTAAAGGGAGTTCGAGGTTCCAACAACAAAAAAGGAAAATGAGTTGTTAGACAATAGCAGTAGAAAGGAAAGAAGAAACAAAAGAGAAGAAAAGGTAGTAGTTGGCCATACCATTTGTAGCCACTCAGGTAGATTCGATTCACGTCTCGTCTGACGCTGGTAGTGCTAACAACTTTATTGAGCACATTCAACACATCCACCAACAGGTCCATGATATATTGGACAGAGCCAATGCTAAGTACAAATAGTTCCATGATCAACATCGGGTGCCACACAAGTGCATAATTCTTTCATATTTATGCCTTATGAGTTTTTGTACTTCAGAGGATTTATGAATAGGAGCAATGGCATATTCTCCTGCAAATTGTGAGAGCCTCTCGAGATCCTTGGCAGGAGCAGCTTGAGCATCTTTCAAAATTACCTCAAAAGAAGAATTATTAAGGACTAAGGTCTGGGTTTGTTCAATTTTCCTTCTTTTTCTTTGTCTGCTAACCACGACTCTATGTTTTGGGATATAAAACACATGAAGAGGAGGAATTTCCTCAATTTTCAAAATGACCTTAGAGGTTGGGAACAAGGAAAATTTAAGAACCACCCTAAATTTATATGTATAATAAATGGGCTAATCCCCATGATACATAGGAAAAATGGGAGGCGATTTTATCAATAATATAATATGTATATATAATTTTTTTGGCGAATCTCTCACCAGATTATATTATCTTGTACAGTGATGGAGAATCTTTCACTGAATTATAAAATCTTGTAAGATCTTGGCAAATCTTTTACTGAATAATAAAACATTGTGAAGTCTTGGCGAATGTTTTGCTAAAGTATGAAACCATATATGATAATAAGCAAACATATTCATTAAACTGTAATATACTAACATACATGTTTGGAAAAAGAAACATAATTTTCTCTTCCTACAAACAATGTTCCAAGTTTCAGTGGTTGTGTTTGTCAAGGTTCTTACAATACACTCTTTCATATCCTTCTATTAGTTTTGATAATATTCCACAACAAAGTTCTTGTAGGTGTTGATATTGACAACGAGTTCTGTCAAGGTAGGAGAGATTAATCTTTTCTCTACAACTTTTGTCAAGCTACCACTTTTTTCAAGTTATCAAATTTTTTTCTTGTTCCATAGACTCCAACTGCGAGATAAAAAAAACACATCACGTTTGTTTACCCCAACACGCAAACAAGTAGCAAGCCCCAACTATACTATATAAGAAAGTATTAGGTATCCCAAAGGCTTGAAGGGGATCTAATTGAAAGAAGTGACCATTGTGAGAATCCTTCCAATCAATATATGAATATATAAATGTATATTTATTATTATTTTAATTGGAAATCTTCAATTAAATAATAAAATTTAATTACCTCTCTCCCAATCTAAATTGCTTCTTAGCATAATTCACTACCCTCATAGGTCTCGCATTTTTTAACAGAGTTGTAACATGTAGATTAATTTCCTTTTTGGTGAACAATCTCCACCCTCTAGGAAAATATGGTGCAGTGGCTCCAACCCCTACAGATCATTAGGACAAACTAAGAATACCAGAGAAGATGAAAGGTTGTACAAACCAGCTTATTTTCCAAACAACTAATCCAACATTAGTACCTAAACTTTTTCATGAAGATATCATATTAAGAATATTTGAAAAATGGTGAGAAATCTTGTGCGAGGGTGATGCGGAAAGAGTGATAAGGTTTCATTGTTTTGAATTTTTTTTGTTAAATCAGAAAAAGTTAAAAACCAATATTAATGGAGATATTGGTATTTTTTACTAAATTTTGTGAAGTGACTAAATGTAGCTTTAACCATTCACCTTAAGATGTTTTTACAATATAATTTCCTAAGTCTATTTAATATCTTCATTATCATAAAAGCCAACCTATATCCATCTTAACTCCTCATCTACCACTCTTAGGGAGATGAAATCTATTTATCCCTCTGAGCACTTGGTAGACCCAAAATTAAGATGGATCTAAGATGATAGAATTTCCCCTTCAAATAGTCTATGCTCACATGAATACCATGGTATTACCATGGGTCAATACCATGGGTTATCATAAACCTCGAGCTTAAAAATTACTATTAGTAATTTATAAAAAATAATAAAATTAATAATTGATTTTTATTTTATTTTTTATTTTAACCAAGTTAAAATGTTTAACATACATTAAATTACAACATCCATTTTTACTCTTGATCCACCAAGCCCCGAGAGGGATCAAATATTTTTCACTCTATCCTAGTTTGCATATCATGATATTTGATCCCTCTCAGGCTTAGTAGATCTAGTGTAAAGATGGATCTATGTTGGTTTAATTCCCCCATTTAAATAGGCTACATTCCACGTGAATACCATGGGTCAATACCATGTGCCATTTTTATTTTTACTAATACTAATATTAGGGTTAATAATGCTTTTGCATGGTATTAATAATAATGTAAGGTGACTTATGGAGTAAATATAAAAAAATGTGTTATTTGTTTACCATACCTCTCATTTATTTATATTTTTATTAATTTACCATATCTCTTTTACAAATATGGTATATGGCCCATAGGATTCACTTAAATAAAACCTCTTTTTTACCCTTCATAAATAGAAAGAGGGTTATGCACTAAATATAAAAAGAGGTTTTATTTATTTACCATACGTCTAGTTTATTTATATTTTTATTTATTTACCATACCTTTTGAGTAAGTATAAAAAAAGGTTTATTTATTTACCATACCTCCACTTTATTTATATTCTTATTTGTTTACACCCTTGCATGTATATAAGGTGACTTACGGAGTAAATATAAAAAATGTTTTATTTATTTACCATACCTCTCATTTATTTATATTTTTATTAATTTACCATACTCTTTTATAAATATGGTATTTGGCCCATAGGATTCACTTAAATAAAACCTATTCTTGAAAATTAGGGTGAATGGAAGGTCGTAACTACTAATTTCAAGGGCTAAATGTACCTTTTTTACCCTCTCCCTTAAAATAAGGTGGCCTATTTGAGGCGATTTGTAAAAACCTACTATGATACAAAATATTCGCCCACTAAAAATTTAAAACCCCTTAATTTCGCTTAGGGGCGAACATTCACCCCTAAAATTTTCCATGGTTAGGAACAATGAGATGACTTTCAAATATTCAGTGTCCAAAGATTTATCAGAAGCCCTAATAGTAAGCGAGGTGTTCCCTGTAACTTCAGGTGTCTGTGTAATCTTCATCTGTAATGGAGTTTTCACACATTTGGGATCTGTTTCTTTTGTGAATTGTTTGCATATTCCATCCATATTTGTGTATGTTAGAGTTTCTTCTACCTGAGAATAAGATAAAGTGCATGCATATTTTATATGAGATACATTAGGGACCTGTGTTGTACTAGCCAATACTTTATCATGTTTTGTATCTTGTTGATAGAGCTTCAACAAATCAATAGGCAAGTGAGATATTATTTTATTCCTGTATTGATTAAACTGAATCAATTCTTCATAACTTCGCTGTGTCGCTGCTTGTTCTTCAACCTTTGCATAAATATAAGCTTATTCAAATAAATCATCAAACTTGTTTGGCTCAATCGTGAATTGCCTACGTTTCTCCTGTGTAGTGACATTATTGGTGGTATCATTAGGATCATATTGTATATTAGGAATAGTTGTGAAACTTAAACATTGAATTTCTTCAATATCGAGAGTAGCATGCTTGAAACTTTCAAGAGAAAAGACACCACATTGGATAGGAAAGGTAGGCCACATTGTTTTTTTAGCATCCTACATAGCCTTTGAAAGGCCATTCCCTACATATTGGTTGGCTATCTCCCAAGCTAAGAGTTTATCGGGAACATAAAGGGGCAACACATGACGGTTGGAAATACTATCGAAGATCTAGATATAAGTGAATGATTCTTCTCCAAACCATCTTCCAATTGATAGCAAATCGTTGTTGGCTTCAGGCGAAACCCGGCTTTCTTATCAAAGACGCTTTGGTGGATGGGCAGTATAACTCCATGTAAACTTTTATAGAAATGAGGTTGAAATTTAGATTCCCAGAGTATATCATGATAGATATGGATAGGCATAGGGTCCTCTCTGGTCCATTTTCATCCCATAGATCTCAAATCAAAGGTGAAATAGATGACATCCATTATATAGGCTCTCATATAGAAAGGGGGGGAAATGTTCTCACAAAAGTTAAGTTTTCTCCTATAATTATTGATTTGCGTGGCTAAATAGTCAAACAATATTTTTCCCCAATCCATAATATATCCATTAGAGGAAGAACCAATGAGAGGTGCACATTGATCAGAAAATTTTTGAGTATTAGGTTAACCATAGATCCTACACATCATGGTGGCTATTTGACAGTATGGACTAGCATGGGAGGCAATATCATACATAACCTTATCTTGTCACTTGAGTTTGTTAGGATCTCTTCTCTAGCTTCTGATGGACTATGATTGATGCTCATTTTCCTTCATGAACTTTTGTATAAAAATCTTGTCATATTTCTACTTAGGTTGTGGTAGATGATACATCTTGCTCAAATAATTGTTGGTAAATGACACTATGATTGTCTCCTTCTTAGTCATGAAATTCCTATTTGAAATATTCATATGGTTGATCACCGATATAACCATATCTATATATGGTATGATATTGGGTCGGGTTGCAATCCTATGCAAGAATGAGTTGGCAATGTCACCATAAGTAGTTTCAAAAACGGGGGCGGAATCTTCGGGTGTGGTTCTTTTCACTGTCACCTTAGGTTTTTCATCTTCAAAAAGTTTATAAATGGCTTTCCAAGAGGAGCTTATAGCATCGGGAGTAGAGGTTGTATCCGAGAATAATGTAGAGATTTCGATAGCTTCAGGTGGAGGAGCAACCGGTTGTTGTTGAACAACGAGTTTCTTCCTACGTTTAGTTTCCCTAGGCATTTATAATGAGCTTTGCTTATCGGGACTAGCCTATGAAGGGAAAACACAGGAATAAGTGACAAATTTCTTAACCAAAGAATTCCTTAGAGTGAATAACCAATTTCATATAAATTCATGTCTTTCTTAGGAAAATCTAGTGATATCAAGCCGCAATAATCAAATCGTTTAGAACTTCAAAATCCTAAATTCGTTACATTTCGCCATTAAATGATAAAGGTGGGTTCACATGGGCTTTTGTACATGTCATCATATCGAAATATTATATCAAAGAAATCTTATCGTTGTATCTTTGAAACATGCGATATTCTTACATTTCGATAGGATTTTATCACTATAATGTAATGTTTAAAAAAATAAGCGGGAAGGGATATCAGAGGTGCTATATCGAATATTTGATATCGTGGGTTGAAAAGAGTGACAGTTGATTGGCATTTACGATATGTAAGTTCCAATTTGGATAGGAGGATTTCATCAGAGAATTAGAGGATTGGAAATATCGTAGATCGACGATATGAGGATATCAGAGTATCGAAGATGTCATATATCAGAGGATGGGAGAAAAGAGATATCGAAGGATTGGGGTATGGGAGTATTTTCAATGATTCTTATATAAAAAGTTCTGATATTCAGAAGTTTCGATAATGCTACATGGAAATCCTGTGTGGTTAGACATTTTATTATTATATTCACAAAGAAGTGCTTTATTACTTTAGGCTTAGAATATTTGAAAACATTAATCGGGGAGGGATTTATTCACAACTTATGATATGGGACATGTTAGAACATTTGAAATATTCCGATAAAGTTCTTCCAATAACACATATAAACCAAGCGTATGGGTAGCTTATCTATGAATATGTGTTATTAGCCTAAGCTTTGATATGAAAGCTTTGATAAGGGAATTCTCTCATTTAGTCATGTTTTTTGGATACAAAAACTAAATTGTCTTATTTTATTAAAAGTAAGGGATTTTTTCTAAATTCAAAATGGTCCCCATTATTTATTAATCCTATTATTAACCTTAATGGGCTAGTTGTTGAGTAGTACAACAAGTTCAAATCATAAGGATGATTTTGTATTGGTCTAGCGTCAAGTTTCAAAACAATTTTCAATTCCCCAAAACATCCCTTAAAGTCTTTTAAGTCTAAAACTGATGCAGGAAATAGTTCCTCATATTCTTTAATTAAATAAAAAATGTCTTTGGTGGTATGTCCATTACAATAGTCACCAACAGATGCCAGTTTGGTCTTGTTCTTAGATCCAATGTTATACTTCTGCAACTTCAAAGGCTTCAAATGTGGGGCATATTTCAAGAGATCGTCATTAACACTTCTTTCTCATTTATATTATTTAAAAAATAAGTTCATTAATCCTTCTAAATCATCATCTTTTGGTTCCTTGTTTATTTTCCCACAAGAAACTCCTTCTTGAAATCCTTATTCAGATGTCATTCAGTGGCTCTTATTTCCAAAGGATTCAACAAGCGAATTCCTAGTTGGGAACAAGACCCACATAATTTCTTTCGGGACTTTATAAATCCGCACATTGTCCTTCCTTTTATCTCAACCCGTTAGTTATCTACCATGGTCCAAGTTATTGAAACAATAAAACTAAAAGAAAGGAAACTAAAAGGGTTGCAAAACATGAAAAGTAATATGAAAATTCAAGAGCAGCTCAAGACAGAAAAGGTTAGGCAAGAAATCTCTAACTTGAAGAAAAAGTTTGATGAAGAAGTTTGCTCAGAAAATCCTATAGCATTTTGGGAAAGGAAAAAATATTTTGTGGAATTACCCTATAAAGATTCATACACAGGAAAAGCTTGCAAGAGCATAGCAATCCTAATGAATGCTCAATACCAGAAGTTATGTGAAGAAAAAATCAGCGGACTCTTGAAAAAACGTCTTATCAAAACATTCTAAAGTCCATGAAATTGCTATAGATTTTAGATAAATAAACATTCTAAGCAAATTACAGGAGTTCTAAGACTAGTCATAAATTACAAGCCCCTAAATGAAGTATTGGCCAATGATACTTACCCAATACCACACAAATCCAATCTTGTGAAAAGAATTTCCAAGTCAAAGATGTTTTCAAAATTTGGTTTGAAATATGGATTATTGTAGGTTGTTATGAAAGAAAAATATAAATTTAAAACAACATTCAATATCCCGACAGGTAATTATGAATGGAATTCCAAATGTTCAATATCCCACCAGGGCATTATGAATGGAATTCCATGCCATTGGGAGTTAAGAATATTTGGAGTTAAGAATAGAAAAATATAAATTTAAAACAACATTAAGTGTCCCAACAAGTCATTATGAGTGGAATTCCATGCCACTTGGAGTTAAGAATGCACCTGGGGGGTGACCGGTAATGTTTTAAAGCTCTATTTTGATTGGTTGATTGTGTATATAGATATGTTTTCATACTTTCCAATTCGATAGAGAAACACATAAAACATCTGAAAAAGATTTTTACATGTGCATGTTGGGCTAGTAATTTCCAAGCAAAAGATATTATTATTTCAATCATCCATTCATAAAAATAGTTATTTTCCCCGAATATCAATATGATTCCATCTACCATTCACTGTATTTTCCTCTTAAAAAACAAAACATTATGTGTCTGAACTGGCATACAACAACAATAGTTATTAAAACTACTATTAACAATAAATGGCAGCTAAAAATAGAAAAAGAAGAGTAACGACGCCAGGATTTGGTGGAGTGACCTGGTTAGGTGCCGGATTCTGTGGGGAAGTTTCTAAAAGTATCATATTCAGTTACCGTTAACAGTCTCTTTCCCGCGTTTATTATCTGAAATAAATGAATATCGGAACATGCATGTATGCAATTAGAGTTGGACGTTAATAACTGAACCGACATATGGTTCCTCCGGATTTCATTTGATATAAATATACAATGAGAATTCCTCCTAAATATTTCATACAGGTGCGATATTCTATCAAATGACCTGAATTGAAAAGAGATACCTCGCGGAATCGTTAATAGTTCAGAGGCTAAACTGAAATCTGAAAATCATATTAAAGGGTAAAAGTACACTATTCCATCATTCTAAACATTCTTGAATAATGACCAATTTAGTAATGATCCCTCCTGCATTATCTCATGGTTAAGAAATTAAAATGGATTCCTGAAAGTACATTAAACGGCCCATCTAGTAGGGCCCTCTGATACTGATACTTCCTTGTTAAGAAAATAAAGGCAACACCGAGCATAATCAGGTTCACAACTTCACAGACCACCTGTATATTGTCCCTACAACACTTTCTCTGAAGTCAAAATGTTCCACCGTCCTCGTGATTAATGAAAATTTTGGAATAGAATGTGGGTTCCTCACAGTTAAAATTATCAACTAGCATTTGCACCTTATGTTGCAAAGGAAACGCCATAAGGCAAAGAGTGGGGAAGAATTTCTAACATATTGTCTTGGAAATTTTTACAGTTGCTTCTCATTCCAAAATTTCAATAATATTTGAATTACATGAAAGTATTTTTCTATTCGAGTAACACCATGGGTTAATTATTTCGTTGTCTCCATAGCTGAAGATACCTTGGTATTTTTTTGTTTGTTTTAATATATTTATTAATTTGTGGTGGATATGAAATGGGTATATACTATATAGTATTGGGATATCTATGGTTTTTCATGTTTTGTAAAAGAAATTGTTTCATTTGAAGTTGTTTGTGAAGTATCCGTTACAATTCCTCTATTAAATAAATTATATTATTATAGTACGTAGGTTGTCTGGCCAGTTGAATGAAGATGACATCTCCAAATAAAATTTATGCAGCTCTGTGAAGTTCTATGCCGAAATGTGCCAACTAAAAAGATTCATTATTTTATCAATAAAAAAAGATAATTCATTATTTTATTGTGTAAATGCCATAATTTCCGTTAAAAATGGGACAATCATCCACTGAAAAACTGGGAATTATAAGCCTCTGTTCAATTCTATTTTTTGGGAGCTCCAGAAAGTGGCGGCGTTGCTGCAATTGTATGTAGAATAGATGCAATATTTTCTTATTCAAAGGTTGAAACAACCCTTTTTTCACAGAAAGTAGAGTAGATCTATGGACAGTATTGTAATTGGTGTACACTTGGCTAAAGTATATATTGGGATGGATTTTCGAAGACGCATCTAGCACATTTTTTATTGTACTAGGGAATTTCATTAATAATATAAATATGCACAAAAATATTTACAGAGACCTCGGCAGAATACGTTAGTTTGAGACTTTTAGGAGAGCTTGATCGAACAATGTTAGGTTGAGAGACTTTGAGGACATTTTTTATAATTCAACGTTCATGTAAACCTAGAAAATGGCTTTCAAAAGAGCAAATGCTTAAGTTGCGATCAATTTTGCATTTTAGAGAAAACAATTGTATATACCTGTGTTGTATTTGTAACATATTTTTTGAGCAGTAATGGTTATGCTTTGCATTAGGAGAGGGTTGTAGTTGAACTGGTCAGTGGTGTAATACAAACACGGACCTCAGCCTTCACATAAAATAGTCATAGCCAGTTTCAAGCTATTCTGCTCTGGTCGATTCTACATATCAAGCAGGTATACTGCCCGAGGCGACAAAAAAATTACACTACAATGTGGATAAAATATTTGAAGAAAATAAAAAACATTGTACTGGAGGGCTACTATGATGCTGAATTTCAGTATGACCATGGAGCTTATGAACCATATAAAAACAGGGGATATGAGTGTGGTGGCCGAAAGCAGTCTAATGCTTTTGATGACAGGGTTCTGGAGAGACCGATTGTGCAAGAAAGGAGGTCCTTGTCTAGTGAAGATGATCCTGAACGGAACAATATGGAGGATCTCCACCACCGGATTTCAAAACATAGGAGGGCTGGTGAGGCTAAAGTAGTGGATAGCCCCTCAAAGAGACAACATGTGGATAGTCAACATGGTGAATTTCACCATGGCTCTAGGCAACAAGATGATGACCGTAGCTAGCAAGATATATACAGGGACCAATTAAGGCAAGGTATGAATCACAGTAGTAGGCGATTGCAAGGTAGGATTCAAGTAGAGGCTAATGGCTTCAAAAGAGAGCCATCTGACAATATAGAAGTTGATCAAGAAGGCAAGTTAGAGAGGGTTTGGTCGAGAAGCTCACCAAGCAGACGGGGCTTAAATGACCATTTCAGAAGCAAGTATCATGAAAAGGAGAGGGGCAGAATGCCTACAGATGGTTCTATATCATCAGAATCCAGGGTACCTAGAGGTCAAACTTTTAGGAACACTGAAATAGTGATAGATGCCATAAATTTTGCTGGGCCTAAGACTCTTGCACAAATCAAACAAGAAAAGAATCGTGAGAGCAGTGAAGAACCTTCTACTGCACAATCAACAGAGCATGGATCCTCACAGAATCCCTCTATGAAGAGTCCAGACAAACACAGACAAAATCTTCCTTGGGAAGGAAGGAAGATGAGATTGGGCAAGGTAATTAGTGATTCAAGTGGGGAACAAGACTTTCAGGATCCAAAGCCATTAAGTGATATTCTGAAGAAACAACAGAAAGTGACTCAAGAAAATGGTGACAATGAAGGAAATATACCTACAGAAGGGCAGGGTCAGGCCATTCAGAGTTTCAATTTGATCAAGGGAAATGATGGCTTGCCACCACCTGAAAAAGATGTTGAAGAGGGAGAACTTCCAGCTGGTGACAGTTATACATCTGAACTGCCCAATTTTACTCTTGGGGTGGATGACACTGAGGCATCCAATGACGTGGATACTCTTGTAGAAGACAAACCATCAACCTTTTCAAATGGAGCAAAGCCTGTTGTAGTGGATGACCAGGAAGATGCAGTAATGAATGATGCTTCTCATAGCAAACAGTGGTGGAAAGCTCTGATAAAACCTTTGAACCGAAAATTAGTGAGCGAGAACCTGAGATTGGGTGAATTAAACAGAGCGTAAAAGGTCGAAATGACGAACTTAACGAAGAATAAACTAGGCAGATCGCAAGGGTAGAAGGAATACCTAGCTGGTTCATGGGGGAACAGTTTCCAGATTTTTCTCTGCCGCCAAAGAAGAGTTGCGTGCTGCAGCCCTAGCTTGCATACCTCCAAAGGAAACATCCCCGAACAATAACTCTGAAGACAGAGAGGCCATTGGGTTGGGAGACAAAAGGACAGTGTGAGGATCAACGATCAAACTTCGTTCAATCGTCCAACACCACAAATCCACGGTCAACAATAGGACACGGCATCGGCTGGGGCAATTCATTTCAAAGGGAAACGCCTTACGGCGTAATAAAGGTGTCTCAGGCCAAAAAGAAATTAGCATGTAATAGACTCCTCAAGCTTGAGAAAAACTGGCGTGGCAAGTTTTCAATCACAGAGAAACACTTAATCAATGATGGGAGTGGAAAAAAATCTGCCGAGACATGTTTCCAAGCCAAAAGAAACTCTTTTGTGTGTAAAATGAGAAAAATAAACATCTCAAACTCCCAAGAATGCTTCTCCAATGCCCCAGGAGTGCCTCGCCAACACCACAGATGTCATATCCATAGGGAACACTCAGAAACTCATCTGCGAATGTGTGTTTTCAGCTCCAAAGAAATGCCCAATCGCAAAGGAATGTCCAATGCCAGCGAATTCCAAAAAATGGATAGCAAATGAATGAATAGGAAATGGTGTGAGTCATCCGACTTGGGATTTGAATAGATTTTAATACAAGGAAGTGGGTTGATGAATCAATTAGAAAAGGACAGGACAGATAAAGTTTTCTTCCTTTATTTTCTTTTATTGGAATGGGGTGCACCCGCATGCAGGGGATGTGTGGACATCCCTCAACCCACAGGATAAGTTCAGGTGTCCATGACATGGCGAATAGGGAAGGGGGATATACCCCCACATACCCTCCCAATCTGGATACAACCCAGCCACATCCAACATGTACCCAACATCCCCATCCAGGATCTGTACCTGAGATACAGGTCTACATACCCAGGACACAAAATTACTTCGAATCACTATTTTACAGCTTTTGTAAATTTTCAATTTAAAGATAGGAACACGAAAATGCATTTGATCAACTAACTGATTTAATAACAGAACAATTTTATCGTCCCGAGAGCTAACCAAAATGTTAAGGATTTCAAGAATAAAGATAGCATAATAGTGATACTCAAATGTTATTTCATTCACTAAAAAAATAGATAAACATAGAAAATCCGACCAGTAGCATTGCCACTGTTACAAAACACAAGTTGCTTCCCATTTTGATCCAGCAATGAGAATATTTTAGTAAAGAGATATAAAAATGTACAATGCAAACGGAGTCCTCTGGAAAAAAAACCCCGGTCTCCAGGAATCCGGAATGTGCAATTTGTGATTTTCCAATGTCCTTGCAGACCAACCTGTCCCTCTTGAGTCTTTTCCCTTCATCACCTTTTAATATCGGTACCAAAATGAGAAGGGATAAGCAGTTTAGTATCCTTTTGTTAGCCAAATGCTCCGTTATAAAATAAAACATTAGAGCAATAATTCAATATCTTCACATGCAACTCCCAACTCCATTATAGCATTAATAGTGTTAATTAATGATGCATTTAATCGCAACTTGACAGGAATATGTTGAATTTAACGAAGTCTATATATAACTGCAATGGAGAACAACTCATTTCCAGCATCATGTCTATGGAGTGAAATTCTTCATCACACAGGACATTTACCTGCTAAAAGTCTCGGATGAAACAATCAAATGTCTTACCCTTGCTTCTATTGCATCAGTAGATGTTGCAGCAACCTTCTCATATCCACTATTTGTAAAGTCTTCATGAAATGTTATTCCATGACTATTTCTGGATGGAACAGTGTGTATGGGATCATTGTACCTTCAACAGTTTCTCTGGACGTGAGTCAACCTCTTCTTCCCATTGAGGGATCTGTTCCAGGTAGCATGAATTCATTGCACCTACACAGGAATGAGGCTAACAACATCAGAGATGCAAGCGCCAAACTTAAACCTTCAGCAGCAACCAAACCAGTAGTACACATGCATATATATACACTGACAAGAAGTAACAGGCTGCTTCCGCGTATATGTTTCATATTTTCCATGATCATCATAGTTGATAAAACCATGCATTTTGGCTGCATTGTCAAGAGCAGCTCGATCTAACCACCCAGTTTTTCTCTTGTCAAGAGCAGCTCAATCTAACAACCTGGCTTTTCCATTGAAACTATACCTGTGCACAATTTGCACAGCTTCATTGTCAAACAAATGCTCCCTGAGGCCATCCCACAAAAATATCATGAATTTATACTCTGCTTTGATATCACATTCATGAACATAGGCCTCTCCCAACAAAAATGTTATCTTTACACTGTTCATATATCAAATTCCAGTATCTATTAAAACATGATTTACTCAAGTATAAAATCTGAATTATGCCTTTAATCAGCCAAGAGTTGTCCTTGGAAACCACTATATTTTGACCATATGGATGGAGTTCTTGAAGCTCTTTGCAAATCTCCTCCATGGCTGCACTGTGATCTCTAACCAATCATTCTGCCCTTATTGATTTGTTTCCAGAAATCCCTAAAACCAGCCCAGATTTTGCCAATGTTTGCCATTAAATACAATTTTGCTATTTATGTAACTGACCACACAGAAACATGAATGATTGATTCTGCTGAAGAAATGGCACTGATCACACTCTTTGCTTCATAACGTGCACTGTTTGTATTTTGCACATTTTCTTTTAACCAGCCAAGAGTTGTCCTTGGAAACCACTATATTTTGATCAACTGGATGGAGTGCTTGAAGCCCTTATGGGTCTCCTCCATGGCTGCACTGTGATCTTTAGTCAATCATTCTGCCTTGATTGATTTGTTTCCAGAAATCCCTAAAACAGCCCTGCAGTTGCCAATGTTTGCCATAAAATACAATTTTGCTAGTTATGTAACTGACCATACAGCAACATGAATAATTGATTCTGCTGAAGAAATGGCACTGATCACACTCCTCGTTTCATAACGCCCACTGTTTGTATTTTGCACATTTTGTTTGCAATCCAATCTTATGCCATACCTCAAGTCTTCTGTAGCTAAAACATTACATGAATGGTTTGTATTTTGCACATTTTGTCTGCAATACAATCTTATGCCATACCTCAAGTCTTCTGTAGCTAATGCATTTACATGAATGATTGATTCTGCTGAGCATACAGAAGTGGTCACACTCCTCTCTCCATATGGTGCACTGTATTTTGTTTATTTTGCTTGCAATCCAAACTTATGCCATACCTCCAGTCTCTGAAAGTGGATCAGCATGAGGGCTGTTATAATCCACTTGTGTTTCCGAGCTGGGAGAATCAAATGGTGGACCAATCAAATCTGTAAGCCCTACTGTACCAGCATGAATACATGCCTCTCCAAAAAAGTTGCATTTTCCTTCATTAGCCTTATGTTTTGCATGGCCTGCCATTGTGCAGTAGGTTCTGACCAAATTCTCAAATGGGACATTACTTTCACTCTGAACCGAGACATGTTGCTTAATAAAATCAGATCCTGCCCCATAGAAAAACAATGCCATTGCACTGATTGTACCAAAAGATTGGCCCTCCCACTCAATAACTTGAGATACTCCAAGAGTGCTTGATGAATCTGATTTTATACCATACTCTTCAAAAGCAAGAGCATTTATTTCTCTAGGGCAAAAATTCACTGATGCACGAGTCAATAGTAATGGATGGTAGCCATTTGCTTTCAGAATTCATGTAATGCCATGTCTCTTTTCCGAGTAATCACTGTAGGAGAACAATTGATCTGATTAGATTTAAATGTGGTCAGGAGAACAAGGGGGGGACTTTATAAAGTCACATTATTATGTATTTACTTGCCCATGAATTTAAAGATAGGAACACGAAAACGGATTTGATCAACCAACTGATTTAATAACAAAACAATTTTATAGTCCTGAGAGCTAACCGAAATGTTAAGGATTTCAAGAATAAAGATAGCATAATAATGATACTCAAATGTTATTTCATTCAATAAAATAATAGATAAACATAGAAAATGCGGCCAGTAGCATTGCCACTGTTACAAAACACAAGTTACTTCCCATTTTGATCCAGCAATGAGAATATTTAAGTAAAAAGAAATATAAAAATGCACAATGCAAACGGAGTCCTCCGGAAAAAAACCCGTGTCTCCAGGAATCCGGAATGTGCAATTTGTGATTTTCCAATGTCCTTGTGGACCAACCTGTCCCTCTTTCCCCTTCATCACCTTTTAAGATCGGTACCAAAACGAGAAGGGATAAGCAGTTTGGTATCCTTTTGTTAGCCAACTGCTCCGTTAAGAAATAAAACATTAGAGAAATAACTCAATATCTTCACATGCAACTCCCAACTCCATTATAACATTAATAGTGTTAATTACTGATGCATTTAATTGCAACTTGACAGGAATATGTTGAATTTAAGGAAGTCTATATATAACTGCAATGGAGAACAACTCATTTCCAGCATCATGTCTATGGAGTGAAATTCTTCATCACACAGGACATCTACCCGCTAAAAGTCTCGGATGAAACAATCAAACGTCTTACCCTTGCTTCTATTGCATCAGTAGATGTTGCAGCAACCTTCTCATATCCACTATTTGTAAAGTCTTCATGAAATGTTATTCGATGACTATTTCTGGATGGAACAGTATGTATGGGATCATTGTACCTTCAATAGTTTCTGTGGATGTGAGTCAACCTCTTCTTCCCATTGAGGGATCTGTTCCAAGTAGCATGAATTCATTGCACCTAAACAGGAATGAGGCTAACAACATCAGAGATGCAAGCGCCAAACTTAAACCTTCAGCAGCAACCAAACCAGTAGTACACATGCATATATATACACTGACAAGAAATAACAGGCTGCTTCCGCGTAAATGTTTCATATTTTCCATGATCATCATAGCTGATAAAACCATGCATTTTGGCTGCATTGTCAAGAGCAGCTCGATCTAACCACCCAGTTTTTCTCCTGTCAAGAGCAGCTCAATCTAACAACCTGGCTTTTCCATTGAAACTATACCTGTGCACAATTTGCACAGCTTCATTGTCAGACAAATGCTCCCCGAGGCCATCCCACAAAAATATCATGAATTTATACTCTGCCTTGATATCACATTCATGAACATAGGCCTCTCCCAACAAAAATGTTATCTTTACACTGTTCATATATCAAATTCCAGTATCTATTAAAACATGATTTAGTCAAGTATAAAATGTGAATTATGCTTTTAATCAGCCAAGAGTTGTCCTTGGAAACCACTATATTTTGACCATTATAATCTTTACAGATCGAGGCCCCCAATTATTCCAACAATGTATAGGAGAAACAAAACAACATAACTGTAAATCGTCCCTCAGATTAAGGGCCTAGTCTAAGTTAGATACTGGGATGGGTCATTAGCAATAATAAAGGGCTAACTTTAAAGCAAACCCTTAGGGCTGACTCTGTTTCCACTTATTTCAATGATGTATGCATTTAGTTTGATTAGAAAGGAAAACTGCTCGTTAACTGGTAACCACATCTGCTCCAAAATGGGAAAGAAGCCCTAGCTTCAACCCTGGCTTCATAGCCAGATAAAGAAACCCTAGTATATAGCTAACAAAGAAGCCCTAATTCTGTTATCCCATAACACACGTCACCCACCTGTCTCCTTACTTAAATCAAGACACATCTCTTGAATGGCTGCATAGGATTCAGGTAAGTGATATTGAATCATGTCTAGGATTTCTTTGATCTTGTTGTAACCATCACAGCTCTGCTCCATCACATAATTGTTGGCATTTTCGGGATCGTTGCACCTTCGCAACATCTCATCCTTTGCACTATTACTCCAGAGTATAACAGATCTGGCAAACCCTTGCTCGGCTAAGACACGCGCGGTAAGATTATATTTACGATGTGTATACTGCAATTTAAAACTCCTAACTGTGAAGCCAGACTCCTGACTCTGCCATAGTACCTGTTCAGCCAGGGTTTCTTCACAGTCCACGTACCCATTACCTACAGAACATACAGTGATTGCCATGAAGTGAAACAATTGTCTCTTGAAATCAACGGCAAAGAGAGGAATGGCGATTGGCACTCCGCGCTCTTCATTACCCGGGCACTCAGCGCTCTTCATTACCCGGATCATGAATATTTGATTCTGCTGAAGAAATGGCACTGATCACACTCCTCGTTTCATAATGCCCACTGTTTGTATTTTGCACATTTTGTTTGCAATCCAATCTTATGCCATACCTCAAGTCTTCTATAGCTAAAACATTACATGAATGGTTTGTATTTTGCACATTTTGTCTGCAATGTAGGTTCTGACCAAATTCTCAAATGGGACATTACTTTCACTCTGAACCGAGACATGTTGCTTAATAAAATCAGATCCTGCCCCATAGAAAAACAATGCCATTGCACTGATTGTACCAAAAGATTGGCCCTCCCACTCAATAACTTGAGATACTCCAAGAGTGCTTGATGAATCTGATTTTATACCATACTCTTCAAAAGGAAGAGCATTTATTTCTCTAGGGCCAAAATTCACTGATGCACGAGTCAATAGTCATGGATGGTAGCCATTTGCTTTCAGAATTCATGTAATGCCATGTCTCTTTTCCGAGTAATCACTGAAGGAGAACAATTGATCTGATTAGATTTAAATGCGGTCAGGAGAACAAGGGGGGACTTTATAAAGTCACATTATTATGTATTTACTTGCCCATGAATTTAAAGATAGGAACACGAAAATGGATTTGATCAACCAACTGATTTAATAACAGAGCAATTTTATAGTCCTGAGAGCTAACCGAAATGTTAAGGATTTCAAGAATAAAGATAGCATAATAATGATACTCAAATGTTATTTCATTCAATAAAATAATAGATAAACATAGAAAATGCGGCCAGTAGCATTGCCACTGTTACAAAACACAAGTTACTTCCCATTTTGATCCAGCAATGAGAATATTTAAGTAAAAAGAAATATAAAAATGCACAATGCAAACGGAGTCCTCTGGAAAAAAACCCGTGTCTCCAGGAATCCGGAATGTGCAATTTGTGATTTCCCAATGTCCTTGTGGACCAACCTGTCCCTCTTTCCCCTTCATCACCTTTTAAGATCGGTACCAAAACGAGAAGGGATAAGCAGTTTGGTATCCTTTTGTTAGCCAACTGCTCCGTTATAAAATAAAACATTAGAGAAATAATTCAATATCTTCACATGCAACTCCCAACTCCATTATAACATTAATAGTGTTAATTACTGATGCATTTAATTGCAACTTGACAGGAATATGTTGAATTTAAGGAAGTCTATATATAATTGCAATGGAGAACAACTCATTTCCAGCATCATGTCTATGGAGTGAAATTCTTCATCACACAGGACATCTACCCGCTAAAAGTCTCGGATGAAACAATCAAACGTCTTACCCTTGCTTCTATTGCATCAGTAGATGTTGCAGCAACCTTCTCATATCCACTATTTGTAAAGTCTTCATGAAATGTTATTCGATGACTATTTCTGGATGGAACAGTATGTATGGGATCATTGTACCTTCAATAGTTTCTGTGGACGTGAGTCAACCTCTTCTTCCCATTGAGGGATCTGTTCCAAGTAGCATGAATTCATTGCACCTAAACAGGAATGAGGCTAACAACATCAGAGATGCAAGCGCCAAACTTAAACCTTCAGCAGCAACCAAACCAGTAGTACACATGCATATATATACACTGACAAGAAATAACAGGCTGCTTCCGCGTATATGTTTCATATTTTCCATGATCATCATAGCTGATAAAACCATGCATTTTGGCTGCATTGTCAAGAGCAGCTCGATCTAACCACCCAGTTTTTCTCCTGTCAAGAGCAGCTCAATCTAACAACCTGGCTTTTCCATTGAAACTATACCTGTGCACAATTTGCACAGCTTCATTGTCAGACAAATGCTCCCCGAGGCCATCCCACAAAAATATCATGAATTTATACTCTGCCTTGATATCACATTCATGAACATAGGTCTCTCACAACAAAAATGTTATCTTTACACTGTTCATATATCAAATTCCAGTATCTATTAAAACATGATTTAGTCAAGTATAAAATGTGAATTATGCTTTTAATCAGCCAAGAGTTGTCCTTGGAAACCACTATATTTTGACCATTATAATCTTTACAGATCGAGGCCCCCAATTATTCCAACAATGTATAGGAGAAACAAAACAACATAACTGTAAATCGTCCCTCAGATTAAGGGCCTAGTCTAAGTTAGATACTGGGATGGGTCATTAGCAATAATAAAGGGCTAACTTTAAAGCAAACCCTTAGGGCTGACTCTGTTTCCACTTATTTCAATGATGTATGCATTTAGTTTGATTAGAAAGGGAAACTGCTCGTTAACTGGTAACCACATCTGCTCCAAAATGGGAAAGAAGCCCTAGCTTCAACCCTGGCTTCATAGCCAGATAAAGAAACCCTAGTATATAGCTAACAAAGAAGCCCTAATTCTGTTATCCCGTAACACACGTCACCCACCTGTCTCCTTACTTAAATCAAGACACATCTCTTGAATGGCTGCATAGGATTCAGGTAAGTGATATTGGATCATGTCTAGGATTTCTTTGATCTTGTTGTAACCATCGCAGCTCTGCTCCATCAATAATTGTTGGCATTTTCTGGATCGCTGCACCTTCGCAACATCTCATCCTTTGCACTATTACTCCAGAGTATAACAGATCTGTCAAACCCTTGCTCGGCTAAGACACGCGCGGTAAGATTATATTTACGATGTGTATACTGCAATTTAAAACTCCTAAACTGTGAAGCCAGACTCCTGACTCTGCCATAGTACCTGTTCAGCCAGGGTTTCTTCACAGTCCACGTACCCATTACCTACAGAACATACAGTGATTGCCATGAAGTGAAACAATTGTCTCTTGAAATCAACGGCAAAGAGAGGAATGGCGATTGGCACTCCCCGCTCTTCATTACCCGGGCACTCCGCGCTCTTCATTACCCGGATCGCCTCAGTGACATTTTTGATCGACGGTTCTGGTGTTTGTAATCGTCTAACATCTCATCGTACGGCGTCAGAGGAGGACACGCAGGCAAAATGGGGGATGGATCTCAGAGGAAAACGCCTTACGGCGTAATTATATGACTTCGACATACCCATAATTTCTTTCGAGGTCGACAATTAATTCAAATTCAACAGATACTTTCCTTAGAATATATCTTTCCAGAAAAAAAGTAAGCTGCTATTCTTTTTCCAGAATATATATCGAGACGTGTAAAAGCATGCAGAAAATGTTAGTTGACAAGCGATTCTTCTTCCGGAATATATATTGCGAAACGTGTAAAGGCACCCTGAAGAAGTTAGTTGAGATACTTTTGAACTTGTCAGTAATTTTTTATGCAAGGGCGAGAAACATTCAGAGTTGGTAATTCTGATGACGAGTACGATACAATGGATCACCCTAGACCAGTGGGAGTCGGTGGAAGTTTGACAATAAGTAGACAAGAATATCACTCTGCCTCTCATGCTGCCGACAATGCAACAGTATATTCTTAATATTCTAATTATTTATATATTCACTGCCTTGCAATAATAAAAGTATAGAATATGTCGTTTTAGATTATCTCTGTATGGTCAATAACAAGAGAATGATTATTATTTCATTGTAGCACGTGAGATTGATAAATATTTAAGTGAAGCTCACTGATAATTAATATTTATTTAATAAAAATTAATTTAAAATAATAATATATTACAAAATATTTTAAAATATAAAATCTTAATTAATTAATAATTTAAAATAATAATATATTATAAAATATTTTAAAATATAAAATTTTAATTAATTATATTGATTTTTATTTTATAAATGGTTGAGTCCATAATAATTGTGATCGGTATATTGTTAAATTACTCAGTAATGTTAAGGTTATTGGTTTTAAGTTTTTCTTGTCAAAATTTAAACGTGTAGTTATATTGGAGAACAAATCACTTTTTAAACAAAAAAATTCTTACAAATTATAAAATATTTAATTATATTTTAAATAATATTTAAATTTTAAATATTTTATATAATTTCTAAATAATAAATTGTAATTGAATATATTGTTAAATCACTTTGTAATATTAAAATCCGTAAAAATTTGTCAAACCAAAAATTAAAAGTATAGTTATTCTAAAACACAAACAACTTTATCAACAAAATTTTTTATAAATTATAAAATATTTAATTATATTTTCAATAATACTTAAATTTTAAACATCTTAAAATTTTTTAATGATTTTTAAACTTAAATTCTTATATAATTGGTACATAATTTTAATGATTTTTAAACTTAAATTATTTTGACACACCTTCACTGTAAGTACGATGAAAATGACTAACATTTTATAAGTTTGAACTATATTCTTTACTACATAGACTAACTTTAACATAGTTCAAAAAATACTTCTTCGCTCTTCTTTTACACTCGTTATGATGGTTAAATTTATTGCACTCTTCTTTTTGTTTCTCCGTCCTTATTACTCGGTGCTTAGTATAACATGATATATGCCATTACAATGATATGAAAATAATATTTTATTTATCTATCATGTTACAGTAAGTTTAAATATTTTAAAAGGAATTCTATTCACAAGAATTTTGGGATCAAATCATACAAAAGGCATTGGAAATGCAATTGGGTCTTTCATCATAGTATTAGAAATTATGAAGCTTGATATATACATGTCATGTGCAAGATTATGTGCCTATATGGACTTGACTAAAGTCTTCTCAACAATTATATAGATCAATTATTAGGATGAAATATGGCAGCAACCCACACACTATGAAAAATGCCCTTAAAATGCATGAAATGTTACAAATACAACTACCTATTCAAGGAATATCCTGTGAATCCAATCCAACCACCTTTGCAAGTGAAGTAGTAGGAGGATGAGTAACGATTTGTAAAGGTTTCAAAAAAAGGAATGCAACAAAAAAAGGATCTATCGATCCCTCATCACCAGGATGAACAAGCAACAATCATTATCTAGCCTTGCTAATTGAGAAAGATAACCCCTATGAAAATGGGAAAAAGGGGTGAAAAACAATGAGAAAGTAAACACTTATGAAATACATAAGGAAATGAATAAAATCAAGAGGGAAACACAAAGTAGAAAAACAATATAGAAGATGTAATAATGATAGAGGAAGAGCAAGAGGAACTAGACATAGAAGAGAAAGAGGACGTAGACGTTAGAAATACAGATCTTCAAATGATAGTGTCAGAATGGAAATCAAAGGGTGCAATTTTTATATGAGGAGACTAGGTTCCCCTAATAACGAAATCTTATCTATAATGTCAAAAAGCGACACACAAGAAAGCTCCAAGTAGACTTTCCAAACCCTCAATTGTATCTTAAGGAGCAAAAAGTAATACTAATAAGGAACATTCCAACAAGTAAAAAGAAAATATAAAAAGAGGGAGAAAGAGCAATAAACAACTTATTCAACAAACTAGGAAATTAGAGTTTGTAGGTTTTTGTGGTGGGGATTCTTATTTTGAGACTTCGGAGCATCCATAGTATTCATTTTTAAGTTTCAACGGATGAATCATGGTATTGACTAGAAACGTCAAAACTTAAAAATGAATACTATGGAAGCTCTGAAATCTCAAAATTGGGAAATACTTAGTTAACATAAGTAGATTAGTTTTGATGGCAGAGCCCTTACAACCCCCTCAAATTTTTTTTTAGTAAGTTGTGGTTCATGGACACCCTAATCATCAAGTGGCCGCTACATCCACGAAAAAATATTAGTTGATTGACCCCGAAGGGAATCAAACCCCTCGACCAATAACTAGGCCTAAACCCAAGGGCTTCAAGGAGAATGGACCCTGTGACCTCCCGATTGGCAAGGCACTGATTTGACCAGTTGAGATAACCCTTGGGGCATAACCTCCTCATTCAAATCCTCAATGAAAATAATATTATGGAATATAAAGGCAAAACAATGGAAAAAAAAAACATTAGATATATTTTGAGGTAAAAAATGGGCCTCGAAAAAAAATCTACAACCAAAATCTATTATATAAGAACCAATAGGATTCAATATGATGATGTAAATAATGGGGATGATTCACCATTTTTGGAGTAAAAGAGTAAAAATATTAAAAAATACAAAACATAATAAAAATAAATAAATAAAATAAAAAAATTCAACTCATATTTTCAACTTATATTTTGATGGTTTTACCCAAATATAGAGTGGGGGCACTCGTTGAATGCATAATTTAATTTCTCATCCAAGGAGTACCTATGTTGCACACTTTTGATGGAACTTGCTGCATGAAAGGAGAAATACATGAAAAAATGTGATTACAATCACATTTTCATGTATTTCTCAATTTTCTTGCAACAAGGTCCATCGAAAGTATGCAACATGGGTACTCCTTGGATGAGGGATTTAATTTTGCATCAAATGAGTCCTCGCATTTGAAAATTGAGTAAAATTGTAGGGAGTTAAGATAAAAATACGAGTTGAAAAAGTAGATTTTCTTTTTTCTCCTCTAAAATTTGATGATGTAATCTAATCTTATTTTATTATTTACACTATTATTTTATAATATTCTTTAGGAGACCAATTTTAGACCTCAAAATTTATCTAATATAAGGACTCCTTTAAAACAAAATTAGACAACAAAACCTAATATCATTACAATGTAGGAAACCAAAGATTCTATGGAAACCCTTAAAAGAATATCGAAGAGTATCTCAAAAAATTGTCATTTATTAGCAAATGATGCTCATGGAACATGAGAGGGAATATCAATCATATGGAACCTAGACAAGATAGTACTTTTAGAATTTTTAGGCAGAAAGAAAGAAAAAAAAAAAAAAAAAAAAAAAACCAAACAAACAAACAAACTTACTTTAAGTTTTTGAATTCATTAATTAGGATCCTCAAAAGTTGGCTTCATAACCAATGTGTGTGGCCCAATTCATTTAGTTGAAAAAAATAAAGAAACTTCATTATGAATCTTCAAATTATTTTCAAAATTGTAGGAGATAATTATTGGATAATTGTAGGGGACTTCAGAATTCCAGGAAAAAAGTGGGGGAAATAAAAGTTTAGACGAGGATTCCCAGTTCATCATAGACTTCTTGCAAAGCTCAAAACTAATGGACAAAGAGGCCATCAATGATATATTCACCAAGAATAATAGAATAGGGTGTTCCACCTAGATAGCTTCATGTGTGAAAATTTTCCCCTATATGAAATCCTCTTCCTCTAAGGTATGAATTTTGAAGCCTCCATATTTTCTTTTCATGGTTTTGATCATTGTCCAATAAAACTTTTCATTGACTAGAAAGGAGTTCCAAGGAATAAAGATTTCCACTTTAAATATTTTTGGTTGAGGCACCCGTCTTTTAAGAGAAACATTTAAAATGTATGGAATGAAGCAAATTCCATAGGAAGAAATAATATATATCAATTTAGACATAAATTCAAATTTTTCAAGAAAAATTCAATAGAATGGAAAATAGTAAAATTTGCAAACATTCATGAAGAGAAGCGGAAATTAGAAAAAGAAATCGAGAATATTTAGAAACAAATCATGAAGGAAGGATGAATTTAAGAATTAGATCACAAATAATCCATCCTTAAAATATAATTAGAAGAATGAATAAAACAAGAGGAAACCCTTCAGAAGACAAAGTCAAGAATACATTGGTCAAGATGGATAAAGAATACCAAGTTCCTCCATAGATCAATGGTTCAACACCAACAAAAAATTAGAATTATCAATCTAAGGAACTCTCAAAACCAAAAAATTAAGAGTCATGAGGAAACCATTGAGTAAGTCATTCATTACTTTAGTGAGATTTTGGAAAAACTAGTGAGGGATATAAGACTTGAAATAATAAAAATAACTAAGAATACTCCTAAAATTATGACCAATGAACAAAGTTATATTATTATAATTCACTCTACCGTCGGTGGAATAAATAGTAGTGCGGATGCCCAAAAACAAGGCCCTTGGACTAGATGGATTCACTACAAAATTCTTACAGGAATGATGGCATATTATTCATAGAGACATGGTGCAACTAATTGAAGACCCATCGAGATCATTTTCCTTACTCACTACTCTATATGCAACCTTTATTTATGTAGTTTGTAAGTAATTCCATTTTAACACTTTTAAAGAATTTAGATCCATTGCACTTTTAATATAATCTTCAAAATAATTTGGAAAGTCATATATAATAGAATGAAGCCACTCATCCCCTCATTAATCTCCCCAGAGTAAATTGGATAAATAGAAGGAAGGAAAATACTTGATAATATCATCATTAATCAGGTACATATCCATGCCCTCTCCACCTCGAAAAATTTTGGAATGATCATCAAACCTGATATGTCAAAGGATTTTTATAAGTTCAACTTATGCTTTTTCTAACACTTTGATATCATGGATCATGTAATTGATAAGAAAAATATTCATTCTCAATCCTAGTTAATGGATCCCCATCTACAACTTATTTTCCCACCCACAGTCCCAAACGAGGAGATCACCTCTCTCCCTACCTCTTCCTGCTCATGGAATAAGGTTTAGGGAAACATCTAAAACATGTTGTCACCTAAGGATAATTAAAATTACTTCCCTTGTAACTACTCAATATGCTCTCAACACATTAACAATTTTTTTATGACACTTTTTTAATGGGCCAATCAACTTTCAAGTAAGCAATAAATCTTCTAATGCATAGAGCATGGATATCAATATGGCCAAATCCCAAATATTCTTCTTGAAAAACACCCCTTCAGTTCAAATCTATATCTCTAGAATTATTGGCATACAAGAAGTTCCCTTTCATCCAAACATCTTGGGATGCTTGTTTCCAACAAGCCCCTAGGAGTCAAATTCTTGGAATATTTATTCCAGAAATTGGAAAATTGGTTATCCTACTAGAAATTTAAAGGGCTTAGTACTTCCGCCAAAATATACTTGTTCAAATTAGTTCAATATATACATGTATACTAATTCTCCTCTCGTGATGCCCGTAAATCTATCGTCTAAAAGGTAAGAAATATATAGAGATCCTTATTATGGGGAGGAGAAGAGTAAGAAAAGAAATTAACTCTTGTAGTTTGGGAGGAACTATGTAAGAAAAGGTCCTAGGTGGATTAGGCTTGAGAGACCAATAAATTATTAATCAAGAATTGGAGGAGAAAACATGGTGGAGATTGATAAAAAACCCAAGGGATTTATGGAGAAAGATATGGAAAAATAAATACTCTCCAAAAAAAATCAGAATCAACTAGTTTGACTGAAAGGAGAAATAAAAGGATCACATCTCTCGAACTAGGCATGGAACAATAAACACCTTATTAAAGATGACAACTCTTAGGAGGTTTGGAATGGAAACTTGGCCCTCTTTCTGAAAGAACCCTGGAAACAATGGACAATATTTGACCATGCAAGGGAAGCAAAAAACATAAAATCTAGTCTCTAAACATAAGGAAAAATACAAGTAAAGTACTACTTTACTCAAACATGGATCCAATGATAATGGATACATTGGGAAGGAACCACATAATGACTATCCAACATCAACAATGAATATTAGTAGACCATAATGAAAGAGTTAGAGTCCAATAAAATAAAAATACAATATTGGAACGATATTCTTCAATGGGGCAAAAACCTAAAGGCACCTTTAGTTTAAAGGGGGCATACAATATCCTTCTAGGAACTGTGGAGTGGGTTGAATAAAGTAAGGAAAATTAATTATGGAAATCTAATTTGTGGCCCAAAATAACTCTCTCCATACCCTTACTCTTGCAAAATAATTTTCTCACTAGGCATAAGATACAAAGGAAAGGGTTCCAAACACCAACCTGATGTCACCTATGTGTAGAAAATATAATAATAGTTGAACATCTCTTCAATGAATGAAAATTCTCTTCTAATATGTGGGATATATTGGCAATAATATTTAGAAAGATAAATAGAATAATGGATAACATATATTCTAAAATTTAAGACTTGAAATGAATTCCCTTGAACAATGTTATCCTAAATAGAACCTGGAAAATTTTCCTAGGATTTGTTCTATGGGATGTTTGGAAAAAATAATAAAAAGGAATATTCAAATACAAATTTATGGATCTAGGTACAATATGATTTAGTTATCAAGAAAATAAGGAAATATTTCCTAATCAATTGATGGACAAATCAACATTGGGAATTCTCCTCAAAGGAGTCCATCATCCACACACTCTTAGGACTACTACAAGCTACTACTATTTCTCAACCTTCTTCCTCTCAACCCCATCATTCAAGTCCAAAAATATAGTCCTGCCCTACTAAGGTCTTCCTTAAACTAATTTTTTATGGATCATCCAAAGGAAAACTTGGCATTACTATATATGGATGAGTCATCATAAATGGGAAGGGCCAAATATTCATATGTATGTAGAAGTTCTTGGTAATGACACAATAATGCAATAGAACTACATTCTCTCAAGGAAAGCCCAATGATATCCAATAAGCTAAATATTCAAAGGTTATTTTTAGAAGGGGACTCCAAAAATTCAATTACGGTCATAAAAAAAATATAGAATAGTTTGAATCTTACCAAATCCATCCAATGTTGGAGGATCATAGCAGGTTTAGAGAGAATCATAAAACCATTAGAAACAATTACAACCTCAATTCTTATGCATGTCTTAAGAAATGGAAATAAATTAGCTGATAATATTTCTCATACAAGACTAAATATAATGGGAAAGTTATATATGTCAACTTGAATCAACCCATACAAGACAAGCTAAGGGCTACATTGTAAGAAATAGAAGATAATGAATATATTCCCCATGATGGGTTTACACAAAGGGCCATTCTCCCCAACTTAAGATGAGTGTCACAAGCATATAAGAAGAAGGATAGGTTATTTCCAATTAGGATCCTACATGGGCTCCCACACATCAAAATTTGGGAGTCATGTGAACCTACTTGTGGGAGACTATAACCCTTCATACGTTCATGTAAAACCTAGAAGATATACATTCGTCTTGGACCAAATACTAGAGAGGAACTTTAGGATTCATTATGGAATGAATTGGAGAATGAAAATAACATAATGTTGGCTAAGGTAAGGAAGGAAAGGCTTGATTCTAGCTACATGCAGATAACCTAACAATGATGGATTGTAAAAAGGCAAAGTGGCATTGTTTGTTTTTGAAGTTTATTCCATGGAATCCATAAGAAACACATGATTGAAAATATTTCTACATTGAAAATGTTTTAGAGTGAGAAACTCACAAACTGACACAACATGCAAGAGTCGTCGCCTATGCAGGTTTGGTCTTATCATCATCAGAATTTAAAATTATTCTCTTTCTAGAAATTTTCATTAATGCACTAAACTCATAAATTAGTTTTGTGGGTTTTTGGTTCAATATTATCCCTTCCTTAGGAACGATTATTGTTAGGGGATTGATTTATTAACTGAGGTGAATTCCCCTACCTCTCCTAGTTTGTCCCTCCTCCTTTGTCTTCACTCCTATGTATTCTCCCATACTTCCTTGGTCTCACTAATCAATGTCTACCTCTCCCATGCTCTAGCTTATGATTTCTACCTATCCCTTAGCTTTGTCGACTTTCTTAGTTCCAAACATTTTCCTTCCATTCTCTTGCATTAGCCTCTCATTTGGTTTAGTCTCTTTGTTAAAATCATATCAATATCTCTAGGTAAATACTTTCCACTCCTTGATGTAATGGTAGATGAGGGTGTTCTAATATTTTTTCTCCTTTCAATTACATTCCCTCTTCAGGTCACCAAAATAAGGCTTGGGTGGCTGCTCAAGATGCCATGGAATTCTACACGTACATAATCCCTACAACTATTCAAAAATCTATGTGAGATGTGGTAGAAAAAGTTCAAAAATATAGATGTTATATACTATATATATATATATATATGGATTAAGAAACTACAGACTAGATTACTAATGTGGGAAATTTCCCTAGCACTAGGGCTAACTCTTTCATGAGAGCTATAACTCTCTACTAGCGTATAAAGACCCTAATGTGTAGATTCCTCATTAACAACTTGGATACACAACAAGAAGTAACCATATTGATGATATAATTGTTGGAAAAAAATTACAGGCTTAATAGAAAAGTCACAATCCTGGCAGAGAACCTACAAAAAATTGATTTTTCCTCCTCTAACAATGACAGTGAGCCACAACCTGTTGGAAAATTTGCATTTTTTTGATGGTTATTAGCTCCAACTGCATTGGAATTGATGTCAACATCCATAGTAGGAGATGTTTTGGGATGTTGGCATTGCCTAACAGTTGGCAAGAGTGTTGGCTTTGATGTCTCCTAGACTAGTTGTTATTGTAATTGGGCTAGTTTGTTGCACTTATAGGCTATAAGTATTAAATCCCCTCATAAGCATTCATTCCCCCCCCAGATCATTCATCTTTTCTAAATAATATTCTTTCCTAAGGTTAAATCACTTTTACCTATGAAAAGTATTCATTCCCCCTACATAACCCATTTTCACATCAAAAACCCACAAAAAACACTATATCCTAAGCTTTTTGTGATTATCAGAAAGCATTAAAAACATGAAAATCGTATGCTTAGGGTATGGTGCCCCTTCCGCTCATTTAACTAAATTACTAATTTATTTATTAAATCCTTAATAAAACATGTTTCCTGTATATATATTAATTCCTGCAATAGTTATTAATCCCACCCTAGTTTAATTATATAAATTAAAGTTTCTACCCCTGGACCCACTAACTAATCGATCCTTGATTAAGTTAGTTAAAAACCCAGTTAAAGCCCGCCTGATACCTTAATCCCCACCTTAATCTCTCATTAAGCCAAAACCACCACGCTTAAATGCCCAGCGAGCCCCCCATTACCTTCCGTGCAACTCCCCCGCCTGACCACCGCACGATCTCTCCCCTCCCCATCTGATGGCCCATGTTGATTTCGGAAGGGCCCGAAATGGGTTGTTTTCTACTGGGCCCCCGAGGTGACCTGGCGCTCGATGAATGGAATCGGGTGGCCTCCCCCCAATACCGCCAAACGCCCAAAGGTTGTGCAAAGTAATCCACTTACCGCCAACCCATTACCCAGCAAAATAGCCACTGCTCACCCTGCTACGTGACAAATGGTCATTGTACACCCATACCCACCAAATTGACTTTTCGCGCATAAATCCAAAAAAGCCCCAAATCATTGTTTTTATCGTTCTTTCAACTGAAAAATTCCATGCACGCGTCTGTGAACATCGAAGCTGTCAACCCACGTACAATTGCACACTGAAGATGCTACAAAGCTCCTAGATCACCTTCCAGCCTATTTAAATCTTTTTCAAGCATTCACAGTTTCCATTCACCTGGTTCAAACCCAGTTTCTTCAAATTCCAGGTATTTAAGCCGGAATCCATTGAAAACCATGTCAATTTCTGAACTAGTCACTAAGTTTTCTTAATTTAAATTAAAGGGAAATTCTGGTAAAGTGAGAACCCACCTGGAATTGACTCACCTTACCCTAAAAAACTGAAAATTTAACTTCCCCGTTTTTAAATCCACAAGAACTAAGAATTTCCACCCCAATTGCCATGGATGTCAGATCAATTACCACTCCTCACCTGGACCTGGACTACCTTCCCCTTGTTGATAAAGATCTCCAAATCAAGGACACCTCTATCCATGAATCCCCACTCAAATTATATTGCCGATACAGAGACCAATACCTAAACCATGCTGATAAAATAGGTCTTTGGGAGTCTAATTTATCCAAGTATCAATTTTCTGGGGTACACATCCTTCCAGAAATTGTCCATTATTGCCATGAAAACTACATCCCTAGTCAAAGAGCAGTGATGTCCCCTCACCAAACCATACTTTTCACCATCACTGCCGAGTCAATCAATGAAATGCTGCAATTACAACAAGGGAAAAACTTAACCCCTATTTCAATTAGAGACCTACTAGATAGATTCCCCAAGCTAACCACTGCAAAGCTTGCTGAAATGTTCCAAATTTTTATTGTAGAAGAAAAACATATCCCAAAAGATCCTCCCCCATATATATACCATATTTTCTCAATTTGGCCAACACATTGTAGCAATGATATCTAGTATCTTAGGCTATACTACCAGTGAATACATAGATGAAATAATCTTAGCCTTCATGTCCATTTTCACTCCAAGACAACCCCCTACTGTCATGTATGATTATGCCAAGTACATAGCTGATAGGATGCATGACCAATTCCTTAGAATGAGTAATGAAAGAGTATTCAAGTATTCCTCAGTTTTGTACCACATTTTCTATATTACCAAGCTGACAAGTTCCCCTTCACTCTCCAAAAGCTTGATACCAAAGGTCATCCTAGGTCAGTGATTTTCGGGACTCCTTTGATCCATAATTATGACTCACCATATCCATACACGGACTTCAAGGATATTTTTATACATCCTATAGTGACCATGTTGCTAGGAAGTCCTCCTCCAAGAAACTGTTCATATATCAGGAGGATCCTGCAACTTTCAAAACAACACAAAGTGGGAGATTGGTACTTGTACCAAAATCACATAGAAATTAGGATCTATGGCTGTGAGTTGGCCCCATATAAACTACCCAGATACCTCCCAATGAGAATGTTTTCTCTAGAGTACTATAGGCAGATAATTAATTCAGATGAGGTGCATCTTGTTAAAGACAAAAAGAAGGCCCAACTTAGAATCGAAGATCAACTAGGCCCCTTTGTGTGTAATATCTGAGAAGCTGGAAAAGCAGAGAAAATCCTTCAAAGACTTAAACTAAAATAGAGCTTCATGTGGAGATATGATCCCCTGGACTTCATCTACAATAGAAGACAGAAAAACAAGATGGCTCCCTACATTCACCACCGAATCCCTAAGATAGAGAAATATGAAAATCAACTGGAATGGGTGGAGAATACTTTAGTGGACAAGGATAACACTGAAGTTGCAGTTGAAAATGCTTTAATTGATCTAGAGAAATGGCTTGATGAGGGTTCTTTCTTGCAGGTGCAAGGAGAATCTAAAATCCAAGGAGAATCTCAAGTCCAAGGAGAATCTCAAATCCAAGAAGAATCACAGGCACAAAGTGAATCACATATATATGAAGAATCCCAGGTCTAAGAAGAGTCAGAACAACCAGGCCTATTAGAGGAATTAAATCAAACAGGTATACCAGAGCCCATCATGAGTACTCCCCATACCTTGCAAACTCCTCTAAATGAGGAGAAAAGCCTCAAAAGAAATAGGGAAGAGGCCACTACATCAGGCAAAGCAACCACACAGACATATGCAGAGACTAGCCTGGTCAAAAGAAAAAGGTTAAATCATGTCTCTGAATAGGAATTAACAGAAGAAACAGTTGGGGCCACTAGCACAGAGAGAGAAGGAAGTAGGCATGCCACTCCCTCTGGGGGCACACTAGAACCTTCCACATCTCACACTCAAATGTTGGAAAGGTAGAAGAGTGTCAAAGTGTCCTCATTTAGGATGCCAGCTGACAGAGACCAAGACATAAGAGAAAGGTACACGGATATAAAGGCTAGGAATGAAAGACTAAAAGCCCAAACTTATGCACCGTACTTAAATATGACACCTACAAAGCAGACAAGGCTTATGTCAGCCTATGATGTGAAAGAAGGAAAAATGCAGATGACATTTGTGAAACCTACCACTCATCAACCAAGAATAGCAGCAGACTTCAAGAAGATAGATTTTGAAGTACTAGAAAAGGACATACATCCTATTGACCAGATTGAGATGCGCAAGCAGACAAGGGAGATGATCTACTCCACCTTGATAGGGAAAGCCATTGCAGCTCACCAATTTCAAAACTCCCTTAATAACATATCAATTCAGTTCCAATTGAAGAATTCCTCTTCACAAGCCAAAGACACTAGAATCAAGTCCTTAGAGGACTTAATCATTGAGTTGGGACATGATCCCAAAGATGTAAAGGCCACCAAAAAATTGATAAAGAAGAATAATGAATACATAGTTTCTTTGAAGAAGCAACTCAAGATTCCACCCCTACATCACCCACAAATAGCAGAAGTCCTCGAGACACAAAAAGGACAAGAAGAGCTTATGGACTTGGTCCTAAAGCTAAATGACCAGTTGAAGGAGATAGAGAAAGAGTTGGACATATTAATTTAGTCCAAACAAAGTGACTTGATCACCATTTCTAGGACTACCATTCCCACTATTTCTATTGCAGTTCCTTCAACATTGGCGGCATCACTGACACCCACAACTCCACCTGCCACAACACTGCCAATCACCACTAAATCTACAACAGCAAGTGCTTCAACAGAAAAAATCGCAGAGCTGGTAAAAGCCATGGAGGATATGTCAATCCAGGCAACATAGCTTAAAAGGCTTAAGGAGAAAGTGGAAAGCTTAGAAACTGATTGTAAGCTTGCCCAAATACAACAGAGAGAAGAAACATAGAAAGCCCTAAGGATGGGTGAGAAGATCAAGGTACTAGAAAAAGATTTAACTTTGCAAAATCCACTAGGACAGACCAAGGAGATGCTCTGGGCCAATATCATTGACTCTGTCAATGATATTTGGCCATCAATTCAAGTAATATTTGAGCAAACTGAATTAGTAAAAGTGGCCACTGAAGCAATTCAAAAAGTAAAGGAATATTTAGGAGACCAACTTGAGGATGCTAATCGACTCATCCACTTCCTGAATAGCAAGAACAAACATGAGCTCAATGAGCTAGGTGTAGAGGATAGAACTGAAGCCATCATAGAAGTCAAAAAGGTTCTTTCCAAAAGAAACCTTATTGTTAACCTAGAGGGAAAATGTCATAACATGTAGGTGGGCATTGACATATTCATGGCCAAGTTTCAAATTTTGAGGGATAAGGCCTTCCCAATCCTATGGTAATCCATGATAAACTTATGACCCAATTGGACTACACTAACAGATTAAGGAAGTTGGCCAAGGAACAAGCAAGCACTTCAAGTATCAAAGCCTTTCAAACAAGGAAAGTATTGTATGATACTTTGGAGAATCTGTTTTTTCTAGAGAATGAGGTGAAACACATGTTTGTCACCAAGCTTAATTTTGCGAAATACACAGAAGCGAACGAAATCTACAGAAGAATTCTCAAAGTAAAGTTACCTGAGGATGAATGGTGGGAAAAGATGACAGATTTACTATAAGTTACCACAGTAAATCTGAAGCCAGCCAGATGAAACAGATGAGAGATAGATAAAAAAGGTCGAAGAGTAGCAGGTTAAATAGTATTAGTAAAAGATTAAAGATAAATATGATTCCATCGTACAAATATCAACCAGCTTAAAGGGCTCAAATTCGACTGCAATAGGCAGCACTACCACAATAAGAGGGATAGCATGATGTAGTTTTCCATCTGTCTCTATCTTCATGCTTGAAGATATTTTTACTTCCTTAATTAAATATCAAACTGTTATGAGATATGTTGTAATATTTTTTGTATAAATACTTCTCATTTCGAAGTATTTAGTGTGGATTCAAAGACATTTCTGTAGACTTTTATCTAAAATCAAAGTGCTATTGTATCAAAATTGGATTGGCTTGCTAGATCATGGAATAAAGCTCAGATAATTTTCAGGATTCTTGTGTAAAGCGAAAATCAAATAAGTATTCTCTCATGTGTATTATTGTTTTTACTTATGTTTCTTAATAATCATATGTGTTTCTATGAAATTTGAATGGTAAACTAGGAATGATAATTCAGAACTTGCTTTAATGCACTATATCTTGACTGTTTACATTCTTAATGTTTTCTGTTAAACTATCTTAGTTAGTGAATTCTTAAATGCTCCCTTACTTCCGTAGTTTCTCCACCTGGTCTATAGCAAAGGATTCCTAATTGCCCTTTGTTCATGATCACATGTTTCTTTTCATTCTGATCCTGGTCTAAGGATTCTTCACTGCCCTTTCACCTTAGTTAGAACCATCGCACCCATTAAACCTTAAGATTTTCCTTTTTCTTTGCTAACCTGCCATGTGAACATTCCCTTTAATGATCTAGTCAGTCCCACCACATGTTATTTCTGGGTTTATTTATATTATCATATATTTCTGGGTTAGAGCTATAACAAGTGGTATCAGAGCTATAACAAGTGGTATCAGAGCACTTTCTTGGGCAAAAGTGGAGAATTTTTTTTTGTTTTTTGCAGGATTTCAGGGGCGGCGAGTTTGCAGATCAGACCTGTACATTTTTGTGCAAGATATGCAAAATCTAATTGCCGATATAGATTCTATGTGAAAAAATACCTGATTTCAAAAAAAAACGGTCGAATCGGAGTCCGGATGAAGGAGATAACGCTGATTTAAAAATCAGTGGGGCTGTAGACAAATTTTCAGGGCAGCGAGTTTGTGGCGCATATATGGAAGTTCTGGTGCAAAATCTAATTATAGATCTGGAATCTATGTGAAAAAATACCCGATTTCAAAAAAACAATCGGTCGAATCGGAGTCCGGATGAGGGAGATATAGCTGATTTAAAATAAACTCTTTTTGCAGAAATTTTGGTGATGGCGGGAAAGTTGCAGCCCAGATCTAAAATTCCAATGCCTGGATCAAGATTTCTATCACATGTGTAGATGCAAAATGATTGTTCCATTTATAAAAACAGGTCATAATAGGGATTCTGAGCAATATTGACTAAACTGTGACAATTTCAAATTTTCGCCAAGTAAGTGAAATTTTTCCAAACCTTCATGGCTTCTAGCAAGAAATTTTTTACAGGGAATGATAAGTGTCCTACTATTGAAGAATACATAAATGAATATAAGAGGTTATTTAGGCAAAATTGGAAATGGGTGGCACTAGCTAATATGGGGGGATAATATGGGGTACCAAGGGAGGTACCCAAGGTAATAATGTAATAATGGGATGGGCCATAGTAATAAATAAGGTGGTTAACCCATATCATGTAAGGGACCACAAGTAGTTAGTAATAATGTAATGGGCCCATGGTATTAGTTTGATGGTATGAGGGAACCATGGTAATGACCCATGGTATTTTGTATGTATGAGGCCTATATAAAGGTTGGAGACTCCAAGTCAAGGATTGTGAAGGATTACTGTATGAACAAGCATATGGCTTGTGGAGTGTTCTCCTTCTTTAAGGAGTGAATGTATGGTGTTGACCTACCATAAGGGTTTGATATTAATAAAGAATCATTTCATATTATTTATGAGTTTATTTGCATTATCTTATATTTTCATATCAGATCTATAGTATTTCTCGGTTAGATCTATAACAAGTGGTATCAGAGCACTTTCTTGGGCAAAAGTGGAGAATTTATTTTTTTTTTTTTTTGTAGGATTTCAGGGGTGGCGAGTTTGCAGATTAGATCTGTATGTTTTGGTGAAATCTCTACAAAATCTAATTGTAGATCTGGATTCTTTGTGAAAAAATAGCCGATTTAAAAAAAAAATCAGTTGAATCGGAGTCCAGATGAAGGAGATATTGTTGATCTAAAAATCAGTGGGGTTGCAGACAATTTTTCAGGGCAGCGAGTTTGCAGTGCTGATATGGACGTCCTGGCACAAGATCTGCAAAATCTAATTGTATATCTGGATTCTATGTGGAAAAATACCCGATTTAAAAAAAAAAATCGGTCGAATCGGAGTCCAGATGAGGGAGATATTGCTGATTTAAAATCAGCTCTTTTTGCAGAAATTTTGATGACGGCGGAAGAGTTGCAGCACAGATCTGAAATTCCAATGTCTGGATCAGGATTTCTATCACATGGACAGATGCAGAATGGTTGTTCCATTTTCGAAAACAAGTCATAATAGGGATTCTGAGCAATATTGACTAAACTGTGACAATTTCAAATTTTCGCCAAGTAAGTGAATTTTTTCCAAACCTTCATGGCTTCTAGCAAGGAATTTTTTACAGGGAATGATAAGGGTCCTACTATTGAAGAATACATAAATGAATACAAGAGGTTATTTAGACACAATTGGAAATGGATGGCACTGGCTAATTTTAAAAATGAGGCAGCCACATGGTGGGGATTACTTAACCAAAAAAAGTGTTTCAACCTGCCCGATGAAGAATTTGAAAAATTACTTTTAGACAGTTGGTCTCATACCAGAAAACAAGATAAGGAGAAACATGTGGGGCTATTTCATACTGGTATATCCTTATTGCAGGTTCATGGATTGATTCAGAAATAGAAGATCATTATTTCTATAAATCCTAGTTGCAAGCATAATTTCATTAATGTTAATTTGGCAAAAAAATTGCAAGTTCCCGCAAAACACATTGAAAACACACAGGTGGATGATAAGGATGTTCAAGTGTATAAGGATTTGAAGATTTCTATGGATAAGTATGTGTTGCATGGTGATTTTTATACTTCAGAGATGGATAATATGGATGTTGTTTTGGGATATCCTTGGATGAAATATGTGGGTACTATCAATATTAATGTGTAAAAGAAATTCTTGAAGCTCTGGTATAAAAAGAAGAAAATTACATTACAAGATATTTCCATCAATAAACAGGTAGAGTACATGGAGGCTGAAGTAGAAGATGTTCCAAGGACTGACATATCAGATGATGAGCCTTTGATGATCGACAATCAAACACAAACAGAGGCTGAAGCAGAAAAGGTTACAGGTACATCAGATGAGGGCTCAGTGGTTGAAGTCATATTGGAAAAGAAGACACCACAACAGGCACCACAGCAGGGTGAATTAAAGAAGAAGACATCATGGGTTAAAACTTCAACATATCATCACCCACATCACCCCGCAAGAAAACAACCAACAAGATGGCAACCAATTAGCCACAAGGACAACAAGCCCTGTATAATGGATAGCGAGGAGCGAAGATCCACCTACTACACATCAACACAGAAGAGCTGCCATGGTCAACTTCCATCTCAAGCGAGCAAGCCACCAATGAGATCGAGGGTTCACTTTTCTCTTGGATAGCTAGATGCACGTGCATGGTACCAGTGGACTACTCTTTTGAGTAGATCTTATTATTTGTGTTCTTCCCATGTTTCGGGGACGAAACATGCTAAGGGGGGTGGAATGTTATATACCTAGGGGGGATAATATGGGGTACCAAGGGAGGTACCCAAGGTAATAATGTAATAATGGGATGGGCCATAGTAATAAATAAGGTGGCTAACCCATATCATATAAGGGACCACAAGTAGTTAGTAATAATGTAATGGGCCCATGGTATTAGTTTGATGGTATGAGGGAACCATGGTAATGACCCATGGTATTGTATGTATGTGGCCTATATAGAGGCTAGAGACTCCAAGTCAAGGATTGTGAAGGATTATTGTATGAACAGCCATATGGCTTGTGGAGTGTTCTCCTTCCTTAAGGAGTGAATGTATGGTGTTGCCCTACCATAAGGGTTTGATATCAATAAAGAATCATTTCATATTATTTCTCGGTTTATTTGCATTATCTTATATTTTCATATCAGATCTATAGTATTTCCGGGTTAGATCTATAACAGATTCTCTCATGTGCATTATTGTTTTTACTTATGTTTCTTAATAATCATATGTGTTTCTATGAAATTTGAATGGTAAACTAGGAATGATAATTCAGAACTTGCTTTAATGCACTCTATCTTGACTGTTTACATTCTTAAAGTTTTCTGCTAAACTATCTTAGTTAGTGAATTCTTAAATGCTCCCTTACTTCCGTAGTTTCTCCACCTGGTCTATAGCAAAGGATTCCTAATTTCCCTTTGTTCATGATCACATGTTTCCTTTCATTCTGATCCTGGTCTCAGGATTCTTCACTGCCCTTTCACCCTAGTTAGAACCATCGCACCCATTAAACCTTAAGATTTTCCTTTTTCTTTGCTATCCTACCCTGTGAACATTCCCTTTAATGATCTAGTCTAGTTAAGCTATGCTTTTATTGACTCCGTAGCCCAGTGGCTTGAAGACCTAGCTCAATCCATCTGTTCTAAGAATTCCACCACCCAACTTTCAATCAAAGATCAAAATCCTCATGAACACTAAGAACTAGCCTGAAATCTAATAAAAAAAAAGTTAAATCAGAAAGAGAGAGCCCTCTATGGACTTAGGTTGTCTATAACTTCAGTGTAAAAGATTGGTTTTTGGTTACCTCGGATTATTCCTTCTTTTGATAACTTCTAGGGAAAACTTTTGAGTGATAACATAGTGGCGACCATACTGGGGAATCAAATCCTCATTCTTAATAAACCTTTGAGAAATGTCAAATATTTATTTCAAGCCTTTTGAAGGGTTTATTAGAAGTTATTTACAAAAAATTTACAAAAAGAAATAATTAGAAAAAGCTTGGAATCTGGCTTCAAGGAGAACTCACTACACTAGGGCCAATCATGATCCAAATCTTCCCCCAGTAGTGGATAATCCCAACTTGATCTCGAGATGATCCAGAAGACAAGAAAGTGTAGTAAGTACATCACCTTCAACCAAAGCTGATTCATGTCCTAATGAGTGGTTGTTTTTAGAAGACCTCCCTTTTGATGAGTCATTTGACCTTTCCTTATTTAGAACCAGGTCTGAAAGTGCACTTGATGACATAGTTCTAGATCCAAAGTTTATTGCATATCTTGAAGTCCAAAAGGCAAACATGTCAATTGATGAGTATATTTTAAACTCCCCTCAGTCATCCCTTACTACGATTAAAATCCCTGAGATTTCTGAAACAATTTCAACTTCCTTTAGTTCACCATTATTCCCCTCCACCTCTGAAGTTCATTCCTCACCTCCATTCATACCCTCACTTCCCTACCAACCTATCATTACCCATCAAACACCCATTGTTCCTAGTTCTCCATCAACTACTGTATTATCCCCTGCTACCCCAACTCCATTTCTTAGCCCTGCCCAACTTAGAGCCATGGCAAATAGATATGCCCCCCTTGTGTTACCTTCTCCACTAGGTGCCATGCCACAAGACTACCATAACAAAATTGTCCAATTTGATGGCATATGACCTTATACAGCACAACAACATGTAAACAGGATGACCGATTACTTTGAATTACATGAAATTGATGTTGGAGATGTTCAAATGAGACTGTTTGCTCAGACTATAGCTGGTGATGTTAGGAAATGGTTTAGAGCATTGCCTTCCAATAGCATAGATAGTTTAGAAGTATTTTATCAGCAACTTTTAAATAGATGGGAAAAGAAAAAGAACCCTCTGTAGATTCTTTCAGAATACGAGAGCATCAGGAGAGGACCAAATGAAACAGTCCAGGATTACTGTACCAGATTTAACAATATATACAATGCAATACCAGTCAATCTTAGACCCCCACCTGACTTAGCTCTGATAAAGTTTCCTGATGGGTTTGATACTGATATGGCATTCCAACTTAGGGAGAGAAATCCTCCAACTTTAGAAGACATGCAGAGTGTAGCAGTTAGTGTAGAAGCTAACTTGCTAGCAAAAAGAGCTAGGGTTAGGAATGAAAGGAGAGGACCTGTGAAAGATGAAGCCTCACCCTCTGACCTTAAAATAGATGTCCTAACCAAAGGAATGGAAAAACTGATGGATAGGATAGAGAACATTGAAAGGAAGCCTCAATGGGATAATCAACAAGCACCTCCAGTGAGAAATCCAAACTTCAGAAAGAATCAAAATCAAAATACTGGAAAAAATGTAACTGATCAGAATATTAGGCCTCCTTTTCAAGAAATTTATGCTGAAACATCCCATTCAAATTACCCTAAACAAGACACACAAATAAAATTAATGGGATTAGATGAAGAGGAAATTGTCTTCATGACTCAAGATGATTAGGAATTACATATGCTTCAGCAATTGCAGACTCAATCTAGAGAATCATTCGATTATAAACAAGGGTATGATTCTACTATGTTCAAAGTGCAGAACTTGAGGAGTAAATAGAACACTGATTCTCCTGACCAAAACAAGAAAGAAGTACCAAATAAACCTAACAAAATCAAAACAATTCTAGTTACTAAAACTCTCAAAATCCTCTCTAGACGAAATCAGAACCCTTATGGTTCCACCATTGTAGATATAATGAATGACCAACCCCCTAATGATCAACCATCCACTTCAATCCCCTCCAAGGAGACAGTGGAGAAATCTCCAAACATCATAATAGAAAATCCAGAGAAAGATACTACAATTGCAAAGAAAGAAGAATAATCTACTGAAAATCTTGCCATGAAAATTCCAAATCCTCAAACAGAGAAAGCCCCTTTGCCTTTCAATTTTGGAGCAGAGATGGCTAAGATAAAAATTTCAGTCCCCTTAATAGAGTTGATTAAAAACAAAACTTACAAGTCTCAAATAAGCAAATCCTTAAACTTTGTTGAGAATGAAGACTATGTTAACTTGTTTGATGATCAGCCTGAACTTATATTCAGTCCTGATGTTAATGGAAAACTATTACAAGGAGGAATACCACCCTTTTATATTAGCCTTAACATTCATGATAAAATCTTACACAATGCAATGTTAGATTATGGGGCTTCACATAATTCAATGCTTAAATCTGTTATGGAAAAATTAAACTTGGACATTACTAGGCCTTACAAGGACCTATTTTCATTTGACTCAAGTCAAGTAAACTGCCCAGGGTTAATCAAAGACCTGTGTGTTTCCTTAGTACAATATCCTGCTAAGACAATTCTCATGGACATAGTTGTTGCTGATATACCACCTAAATATGGCATGCTCTTGTCCAGATCATGGGGGGCTAAACTACAAGGATCTTTGAAACTTGACATGTCATATGCCATAATTTTAGTCTTTGGACATCTAAAAAACTGTACAGAGAGACCCTAATGAAATATGTAGTGAGTAGCCAGGCTAGGCCTCAAAACTTTCCTATCTATTCCATGCATTCTGACATCGATTCTTTTATTCTGTACAATGCTGAACAAACACAAGAAACTACTTCAAACAACATTATTTCAGAACCAAAAGAAATTGTAGTTAGAGTTAAAAATGAAATTGTCCAAACTCAAGAGCTTTCAGATAAAAAAGATGATCAAGATACCTTAATCAATGAAAATTTTGTCCCCCCAGACAGTAAGAATTATGAACATGAAATATTACGACATCTTGAATTTGATGGATCAATGAATAAAATAGGAGCAGGAGCAGGAGTATGGATTTACAATTTAGAGAATGATTACTCAGAGGTCCATGCTTACAAACTGAGTTTCAAATACACTAATAACATGGTTGAGTACGAAGCACTTCTTTTAGGTCTCAAATTGGTTAAAAAGTTAGGAGCTATAAGAGTTCTATTATGGGAGGTTCTGAGTTGCTTATAAAACAAATTAATGTTGTATATATGACCAAAGATCCTATGTTAAGTTTTTATAGTGGAACAGTTGTAGAAATATTAAACACTTTTCTAGCAACTAAGCTTGCAGACATCCCAAGTAAACATAATATGCAGTCCCATAGTTTAGCAATGTTTGCCAGCACTTGTAAGTTACCATTCCAACATAACCATCAGTACACTATTGAGGTTAGGCACAAACCTACTATCCCGGATAACTTAAAAAACTAGCAAGTATTCACTATTGATCAACAGATAAATAATTTTTTTAACTTTGGAAGAGGAATTTGTAAATAGGAATATAGATACTGAAAAAACATTAGATCCTCGTTTTACAGGTAAAATGGAAATTAACAAATTAGAAGATGAAGAGATAGATTCCATCCCACTAAATTTACAAAATCAGATGTACAAAAGCTAAAGCAAGTTGAAATTGAAGAGATAGTTAACGAAGATTCTAAAATTATTAATCTCAAAGACAACTTTTTTCCCAAAGGATTAACTCCTTTGGAAGTATTTTTCGATTCAAATGATGTCCCTAGAAAACTGAAGATGGAACCATTAAAATCTGATATACAGGAGTGTAACATAGGTACTAAGGAAAATCCAAAATTGATAAAGCTTTCAAAGTCCTTACCACCTACTGAAAAAGTAAAATACATTGAATTACTAAAGGAATTCCAAGATGTCTTTGCTTGGAGTTATGAGGACCTCAAGTCCTATGACACCAGCATAATACAACACACCATCCCCATAAAATAAAACCAGAAACCCTTTAGACAGAAGCTTAGGAGGATTAATCCTATTCTATTGCCTTTTATTGAAAAGGAAATCAGAACAATGTATGAGCCAAGATAATAGCACCAATTAGGTTTTCTTATTGGGTTTCAAATTTGGTGCCAACAAGGAAGAAAACTGGTGTGATTATACTGTGTGTTGATCTCAGGAATCTCAATAAATTTTCACTCAGAGAAAATTACCCTCTCCCTAAAATGGATCATATATTACAAAAGGTAGTAGGGTCAACCAGAATCTCATTATTGGAGGGGTTTTCTGGTTACAATCAGATTTTAGTTCACCCAGATGACCAGGCTAAAATTGCATTCACTACTCCTTGGGGCACATTCATGATTGTGAAGATGCCTTTCGGATTAAAGAATGAAGGGGCCACTTTTCAAAGAGCTATGGACATAGCTTTTGCTAAGGAAATTCATGACTTCCTAGTAATATACTTAGAAGATATCACTGTATTCTCAAAATCTGATAAACAACACTTAGATCATCTAAGGAAAATCTTCATCAAATGTAGGAAGTATGGAATTTCTTTGAATCCTAAAAAATATGTATTTGGGTTAGAAGAGGGTAAATTGCTAGGACACATAATCTCTAATTATGGTATCTGAATAGATCCTGCAAGAATTGAAGCCATCTTACAGATACAACATCCTAGGAGCATTAGGGAATTACAAGCCTTTTTAGGGAAAATAAACTTTCTTAGGAGATTTATTTCTAACTTAGCAGAATTAATTAGATCATTGAATAACATGTTGAAGAAATATTCGCCCATAAAATGGACAGTTGAGGCTAAGAAGTCCTTTGAAGATATTAAGCTAGCCTTAACAAAAACACTAGTTTTAATCAGTCCAAAGTTTGATAGGGATTTCAATATATTTTCCTGTCCCTCAGAACATACAATTGTTGCAGTTCCACTACAGAAAAGTGATGAGGGTTATGAACAACCTATTGCCTTTTTTAGCAAAGCCTTGAGAGATGCCCCTCTAAAATACAATACAATGGAAAAGCAAGCTTTTTCTTTGGTCAAAGCTATCAAAGATTTTAGAGTTTACATTTTATATTCTCATATAATAGCCTATGTCCCCAATGCAGTAGTCAAGGATATCCTAATTCAGGATGGTCCAGATGGAAAGAGAGGGAAATGGATTGCTACTATATTAGAATATGACCTAAAAATCAAGCCAAAGCTAATCAAAGGCTAAGATTTAGCCAAGCTCATGGCTGAATCGAACTATCGGGCCTTAGATATAAATTTCATTGCAGGAATGGATAATGGAGAGGAGATGGCGACTCCACCAATTAGCCAGGCCTTTATTGAATCACCATGCTATGCTGACTTCATATATGTTTTACAAAATTTACAAGCTCCTCCTAAATTATCCAGGACCAAAAGAAGGTTTTTGAAAATGAAATCTTTAAAATTTTGCATAATTGACAATGCTTTGTTTTGGGGGAATCATGAAGGTATCCTTCTTAACTGTTTACTGAAAGAAGAATCTAACAAAGTATTGCAAGAGTTTCACGCGGGTGACTATGGAGGACATCTTTACTGGAAAACCACAGTTGACAAGATTCTTAGAAAGGCCCATATATCATCTCTGCTTTCAGAGGTAATAAAAAGCTTTTACCCCTCCCTCTAAAACCAATATCTGCTGAAGCACCTTTTCAACAATGGGGTCTTGACTTCATTGGTGAAATCCACCCACCTTCCTCTTCCCAACACAAATGGATCCTCACTGCTACAGATTATTTTACCAAATGGATAGAAGCCACACCATCAAGGCAAGCCACTGACACTGTTATAATAACCTTCCTTGAATCCAACATCTTATCTAGATTTGGGTGCCCAACCAAGATCATCATTGACAATGCAACAGCCTTCAAATCTAAGAGGATTATTAATTTCTGTAGTAAGTACCATATAACTTTGGGCCATTCCATAGCTTATTACCCCCAAGGAAATGGACTAGTAGAGTCCTCAAACAAAAGTCTAGTAAATATCATCAAAAAATTGTTAGAAGACAACAAGAAAACATGGAACAATAAGCTAGTGAATGCCTTATGGCCAGACAAGCTAACCACAAAGAAATCTATTGGTACTAGTCCTTATCAATTAGTTTATGGAATGGAAGTTGTTTTCCTATCTTCCTTGGGAACACCAGTGATGAAGTTGCTCCAAGAGTTACAGGTTGAACCAAATGATATCCAAAGGAGAATCAACCAAACAATTCACTTACAATAGACCAGGGAAGAAGTGTACATCAGATCTCAAGTTGTGCAAGAAAGGATCAAGAAGGCCATTGATAAAAGGATTAAGGTAGAAGATTTTTACCTAGGGTACAAAGTTTTGAAATGGGATTCAAGAAGAGAGAATAAAGGTAAACAAGGGAAATTTGATTTCCTATGGAAAGGCCCATATATCATCTCTGCTTTCAGAGGTAATAATGCTTTCTTCCCCCGAGAAATGGATGGTACAGAAGTAGAAGGAGGACCAGTTAATGGTTGAATACTTAAACACTACATTGAACCTAGTTACTGATTTCACTAATCATTTGTACATATTCTATTTTTCAAAAGTCTAGAATGAATTGGATGGTAATATTTGAAGCTGAAGCCCGAAGAGAAGGCCCTAAGATTCAAAGGTTTTACTATCATAAATAGCAATAAGGTAGAAAAGTGAAAAGGAAAAAGTTACAAAGTCACATCAAAGCAATTCAGAAGGCCATTGATCTACAAGTTCATGACATTTCACCAGGAAATGCCATCCCCAAGTGGAGCCACTGCTAAGTTCCTATACCAATAGGAGTCATAATTTTTGAATGGCTGAGATTAAAACTATAATATGTAAATACCTTTTCTTTTTGGAAATGTTTTCCATATTCAAAAAATTAAAAAATATAAAGAGGGTTTGTCCTAAAAGAAAAATCAAAGGACAAAAAAAATAAAAAGGTCAAAAAAGATGAAAAAATGAACCCCAAGAAAAGAAAAGACCATGAAAGTGTGCAATTCAAAATGCCACTACTTTTTACTTTTTGTGCAAAATAAATGATTGTGTGCAGTTTGTAATCTTTGCCACCATCCATGAAAGTCAAAATGTTTAAACTTGGCTATTTCATGTTTAAATTGCATGTCTATAGATAGAGAATAAAATCTGACCAAACTGTTTAATCTTGGCAGATAAGTAGATAGGTAGAGTGAATAAAAGGAGCTCAATCATTTAACCTGTGCCCTTGGGTGTAGTAAGGTTAGATTTAATTAGTTTACTATATTAAAGAAAAAGAAAAAAAATTGATAAGGGTTTGCTAGCTCAAATGCACCATAATAAAGGGAAGTAAAAATGGTAGGATGAGTAGATGGGTAAGTAGTAGAAAGGTTGTAGAATTTTCATGATTGATTAGACAAAAGCATGTGTATCATCTTTTTCATCATAAAGTTCCAAATGTGAATGGGCACTCAAGCATGCAGATGGATATCAAAGTCAACTAATTAATTTCCCTCATTCATTTCCCCTTTTACTTAACTAATTTCCCAAAATAAATATCAAAGTACTCAAAAACCCTAAGTCAAAGAGGCTCAGAGCATTTCTCTGAATTTTGGAGGGACCAGACCCTCGGCTCAATGACTTATAACCTATAAGTACTAAATCCCCTCATAAGCATTCATTCCCCCCCTCTTAGATAATTCATCTTTTCTAAATAATATTCTTTCCTAAGGTTAAATCACTTTTACCTAGGAAAAGTATTGATTCCCCCTACATAACCCATTTTCACATCAAAAACCCACAAAAAACACTATATCCTAAGTTTTATGTGATTACTGGAAAGCATTAAAAACATGAAAATCGTATGCTTAGGGTATGGTGCCCCTTCTACTCATTTAACTAAATTACTAATTTATTTATTAAATCCCTAATAAAACATGTTTCTTGTATATATATTAATTCCTGTAATAGTTATTAATCCAACCCTAGTTTAATTATATAAACTAAAGTTTCTACCCTCGGACCCACTAACTAATCGATCCTCAATTAAGTTAGTTAAAAACCAAATTAAAGCTCTCCGGATACCTTAATCCCCACCTTAATTTCTCATTAAGCCAAAACCACCATGCTTAAACCCCCATTGGGCCCCCTCATTACCTTCCGTGCAACTCCCATGCCCGACCACCACACGATCACTCCCCTCCCCATCTAACGACCCATGTTGATTTCAAAAGGCCCCGAAATCTGAATGATACCTGCCCGAAATGGGTTGTTTTCCACTGGGCCCCCGAGGCAACGTGGCGCTTGATGAATGGAATTGGGTGGCCTCACCCCAATACCGCCAAACGCCCAAAGGTTGCATGAAGTAAACCACTTACCACCAACCCGCTACCCACAAAAACAGCCACTGTTCACCCCGCTATGCCACAAATGGTCACTGTACACCCATACCCGCCAAATTGACTTTTCGCGCATAAATCCAAAAAATCCCCAAATCATTGTTTTTATCATTTTTCAACTGAAAACTTCCATGCACGTGTCTGTGAACATCTAAGTTGTCAACCCACATACAATTGCACACTGAAGATTCTACAAAGCTCCCAGATTGCCTTCCAGCCTGCTTAAAGCTTTTCCAACTGTTCACAGTTGCCATTCACCTGGTTCAGTCCCAATTTATTCATTTTCTATGTATTTAAGCTAGAATCCATTGAAAGACCTATTAATTTCCGAACCAGTCACTAAGTTTTCTTAATTGAAATTAAAAGGAAACTCTGGTAAAGTGAAAACCCACCTGGAATTGACTCACCTTACCCTAAAAACTGAAAAATTTACCTTCCCCATTTTTAAATCCACAAGAACTAAGAACGGCCGCCCCAACTACCATGAATGTCAGACCAATTACCACTCCTCACCTAGAACTAGACTACCTTCCCCTTGCTAATAAAGATTTCCAAATCAAGGACACCTCTATCCATGAATCCCCACTCAAATTATACTACCAATACAGAGGCCAATACCTAAACCATGCTGATAAAATAGGTCTTTGGGAGTCTAATTTGCCCAAGTATCAATTTCCTGAGGTACACAACTTTCCAGAAATTGTCCATTATTACCATGCAAACTGCATCCCCAGTCAAAGAACAGTGATGTCCCTGACTAAACCATACTTTTCCCCATCACTGCCAAGTCAATCAATGAAATGCTTCAATTACAACCAAGGAAAAACCTAACCCCTATTTATATTGGAGACCTACTAGACACATTCCCCAAGCTAACCACTGCAAATCTTGCTGAGATGTTCCAAATTTTTATTGTAGAAGAAAAACATATCCCAAAAGATCCTCCCCCATATATATATACCATATTTTCTCAATTTGTCCAACACATTGTAGCAATGATATCTAGTATCTTAGGCTATACTACAAGTGTGTTAGAAAATTATATATTATGGTACAATGGAACACATAAAATATTGTAGAAATATAAACACAGAAAATGCATAAAACAAGAGAGATATAAATATACATGGTTCACCCAGTTTGGGCTACATCCACGGAGAAACAACCAGTCCTTCCTTTATTATATTATCCAGCAAACTGAAGAGATATAACCTATAGCAGATCCATTGTAACGAGACCCAACACTCCCTCTTCTCTCTCAATCTCCTCTCTCTTCCTCACTTAGAATACAGATATACATAGACACAATACAATTCCCTCATATATAGTGAGGGGTTTCCTTCTAGGGCAAAAAACCCTAAACTAAACATAACTTCTATCGTCAGATCATCCGCCTAATGAACGACCCAGATTGATTAGAAATTACTAGACTTTTACAAGGCAATTTTACAACTATTTTTAGCTTCGGGGGTGCTGCCCCCAAACCCCCACCGGGGGACCACTAGCCCCCAGACCCCCCAGCCAGGGAGGATTTACCCCCCCACGTGGAGGGGTGTACAGTCTTCCTAGGGTATACATCTGGCTGAAACCTTTGAATACAGAAGATAATCAAGCTCCACACCCAACAATCTCCCACTTGGAGACTAATTATAGTAACTCCACCATTATTTCATTTGCTAGACAATGACTCCACTTTGGACCTAGCTGTTTCTCATCTTCTTCATCATACTTGAAGACCAATTGAAACTGAGCAGATTCTCAGTTTCTCCCTGGTTACAACTTTTGTTAACATATCTACAGGTTTCTGGCTAGTGTGTATCTTTTCCAACTTCAATTGTCCATCTTCCAATGTTGACTGTATGAAATGGTACTTGAGTTGTACATGTTTAGTCTTAGAATGAAATGTAGAGTTCTTTGCAATTATGGAACTCTGACTGTCACTGTATAACCTGCCCAACTCCTGCTTCTTGCCCAATTCATCTTGAAACCTTTGTAACCAAATCATTTCTTTACTAGCCTCTGTAGCAGCAACATACTCTGCTTTTGTTGTTGAAAGTGCAACAACACTTTGGATTTTTGAAACCCAACTGATAGCTGTTCCACCTACAATAAATACATATCCTGTAGTGCTCCTCATGTTATCTCTGTCACCTGCCATATCTACATCAACATATCCCTGTAGAGCAATGTTTGAACCACCAAAGCATAATGCTTGATTTGTGGTACCTCTCAAATACCTGATAATCCACTTCGCTGCCATCCAATGTTCTTTTCCTGGATTATTCATGTACCTGCTTACAACTAACATTGCATGTGCAATATCAGGCCTTGTGCATACCATTGCATACATTAAGCTTCCAACTGCTGATGCATATGGAACTTTAGACATATGAGCCATTTCTTCCTGAGTATTCGGACATGCCTCCTTACTTAATTTGAAATGGTTGGCCAAAGGTATACTAACTGGTTTTGCATTCCGCATATTAAACCTTTTCAACACCTTTTCTATGCACTCACTTTGAGACAATGTTAATTTGTGATTATTCCTGTCTCTAGTTATTCTCATACCAAGAATTTGTTTTGTAGCAACCAAATCCTTCATTGCAAATGAGTTTGCCAATTTTCTTTTGAGCACATTTATTTCTTGCATGTTAGAACCTAAAACAAGCATGTCATCTACATTCAATAACAATATAATATAGCTGCCATCATTTTTCCTTTTGAGATAAACACAATGATCAGAGTGACATCTAGTATAACCTTGTTCAAACATAAACTTGTCAAATTTTAGATACCACTGTCTTGGAGCTTGTTTTAAGCCATACAAGCTCTTCTTCAACCTGCACACTAGTTTCTCCTTCCCTTTTACCTCATATCCTTGTGGCTGCTGCATATATATCTCTTCCTCCAAATCCCCATGGATAAAGGTTGTCTTTACATCTAACTGCTCAGGATGCAAATCTTCAACTGCTACTAGACTTAAAATAGTTCTGATTGAAGTCATTTTAACAATAGGAGAAAATATTTCATCAAAATCAATACCTTTCTTCTGTGCAAACCCCTTCACCACAAGTCTAGCTTTGTACCTCTATTTTCCTCCATCTTCTTCCTTAAGCTTGTAAACCCATTTATTTTGCAATGATGTTTTACCTACAGGAAACCTGACTAAGTCCCAAGTCTGGTTATGTGCTAAGGAGTCCATCTCTTCTTTCATGGCTTGCTCCCACTTCTTCCTAGTTTCTACTTCCATTGCTTCTTCATAACATTTTGGTTCACCAGAATTAGTCAACAATACATAATATAATGAAGGAGAGTATCGTTCAGGGGGTCTACTTATCCTGGTAGATCTTCTAACACCACTTTCAGGTGCTCGAAGTGCTTGTTGTTGTTGTGGTTGTTGTTCTGGCTGTTAATCATTATGATTTTCAGTCACCATCACTTTTACTATGATATCCTCAAGCACTGCGTATTCTCTATTTTCTTTTTCCTGTTTCTTTTCCTGCAACATATTCTTATACAAGACCTTTTCATTGAATATTAGATCTTTGATCCTAATGATTTGGTGATTTCCATAATCATACAAGCGATAACCAAAATCAATAACACCATATCCAATAAAGATGCATTTCTTTGATTTTTCCTCAAGCTTTGTTCTATTTTCTTTGTTAATGTGGACAAAGGCTTCACAACCAAAAGTCTTCAAAAAGGAGTAGTTTACCTTTTTACCTGTCCATGCCTCCTCTGGAATACCACCCTCCAAGGAACTTGAAGGCCCTCTGTTTAGTAGATAAACAATTGTAAAGGCAATCCTGCATGCAATCTCATGCACCTTGCACGGTCCATGATTGTCCTATTCTTCCTTTCTGACACGCCATTTTCTTGTGGTGTTCCTGGAACTATCTTCTCTCTATGAATTCCATTCTCTGAATAGTACCTATCAAACTCTTTGCTGCAACATTCGCCTCCATTGTCTGATCTGAGACACTTCAACCTTTTTCCTATCTCATATTCAACCAAGGCTTTCCATTTCTTGAAAGTATCAAATAGATCAAATCTATTTTGAATACAATAAATCTAGGTTTTTTTGGTTGCATCATCAATAAAAGTAACATAATAATGAGAGCCACCAACAGATGATACCTAAACAGGGTCCCATACATCTATATGCACAAGCTCTAATTTTTCGATCTTCTTTTCTTTCCCAACTCTAAGGAATCTGACTCTCTTTTGTTTTCCATAAACACAATTCTCACAGAAGTCCAAATCAGCATTCTTCAAACCCAGCAACAAACTCCTTGAGTGAAGAATCTTCATCCCCTTCTCACTCATGTGTCCGAGCCTATGATGCCATAATGTTTCATCTGCTCCTTTGGAAGTTAAAGCATTAACAGAGTTAGAAATCCCATTGCGTAAATACAATGTACCAACCTTTTCTCCTTTTGATATTACCAGGGATCCTATAGTGACCTTCTAGGTTTCATCTGTGAAAGTAGTTACGCAACCTTCACCTCCCAATTGCCCTGTTGAAATCGGATTTTTTCTTTAGATCTGGAACATGCCTTACCTCCTTCAATAGCCACTGATTTCCATTTTGCTGTTTTATAAACACTGTACCCATTCCAACGACTTTACAGGGTTTATCATCACCCAATCAAACCTGTCCAAAATCTCCTTGAACATAATCATGAAAATGTTTCCTATCAGGTGTGGCATGGAATATGGCCCCTGAATCTACCACCCAGGCATCAATAATATTTTCTAATGAAAGAATCAAAGCATCTTGGAACACATCACCTGTTACATTCACTTCATGATTAGCTTCTTGCTGTGCGTCTCCTTCTTTTCCCTTCCAAGACTTGCAGTCTTTCTTCAGGTGTCCTTTCTTCCCACATTTCCAGCACACTATCCCCGATCTGGACTTGGATCTGCCTTTTCTTGACTTACTGCGATATCCTGGGCTCTTTCCTCTTTTCATTTTTCTTCCCCTAGTCTCTGCAGCCAAAGCATTACCTGATGTCTCACCAGATCTTTTCCATCGCATTTCCTCGCTAAGGATTGCACTGACAACATCATCAAACTTTAAAGTACTAGATCCAGAGACAGAGTTACTAATGGCCATAACTAAGCCATTCCAACTTTCTGGAAATGAGCACACAAATAATAGAGCCCTAACTTCATCATCAAAGTTTACCCCTACATAACTTAACTGACTTGTAGCTGTATTAAAATCATTTAAATGATCAGCAACAAATCCACCTTCTGACATCTTCATATTAAATAAATGCTTCATAAGAAATACCTTTTTTTAGGTCGAGGGTTTTTCATATAGTTTGGCCAATGCCGACATTAAACCCTGTGTTGTCGTTTCCTTTGAAATATTAAATGCTACCGATGCCGCTAAGCACACCTGTATTGTTCCAAGTGCCTTTCTATCGAGCATATCCCATTCTGTGTTTGTCATACTCATCAGCTTCTTTGTCTTTATGCTCAATGGTAGGTACAGATCTCTCTGATACAGATAATCTTCCATCTGCATCTTCCATAGCTGGTAGTTTTTGCCGTTGAATTTTTTGACCCTAAACCTACCATCTTCCGCCATTCCTCCCACTCGAACCAGGAACCCTTCTCTCCTGCGAGTTTATTAGCCAAATAGACCTTCGGCTCTGATACCAGTTGTTAGAAAATTATATATTATGGAGCAATGGAACACATAAAATATTGCAGAAATATAAACATAGAAAACGCATAAAATAAGAGAGACATGGATATACGTGGTTCACCTAGTTTGGGCTACGTCCATGGAGAAACAACCATTACTTCCTTTATTATATTATCCATCAAACTGAAGAGATACAACCTATAGCAGATCCATTGTAACTCCCTCTTCTCTCTCAATCTCCTCTCTCTTCCTCACTCAGAATACAGATATACATATACGCAATACAATTCCCTCATATATAGTGAGGGGTTGCATTCTACGGCAAAAAACCCTAAACTAAACATAAATTCTACCGTCAGATCATCCACCTAATGAATGGCCTATATTGACTAGAAATTACTAGACTTTTACAAGGCAATTTTACATCTATTTTTAGCTTCGGGGGCACTGCCCCTGAACCCCTGCCGGGGGACCACTGGCCCCCGAACCCCCCAGCCGGGGGGTATTTACCCCCCCACACCCCCCCCCACGTGGAGGGATGTACAGTCTTCCTGGGGTATACATCTGGCTGAAACCTTTGAATACAGAAGATAATCAGGCTCCACCCCCAACACAGTGAATACATAAATGAAATTGTCTTAGCCTTCATGTCCATTTTCACTCCAGGAAAACCCCCTGCTGTAATGTATGATTATGCCAAGTACATAGCTAATAGGATGCATGACCAATTCCTTATAATGAGTAATGAAAGAGTATTCAAGTATTCCTCAGTTTTGTACCACCTTTTTCTATATTACCAAGCTGACAAGTTACCCTTCACTCTCCAAAAGCTTCATACCAAAGGTCATCCTAGTTCAATGATTTTCTGGACTCCTTTGATCCATAAGTATGACTCACCATATCCATACATAGACTTCATAGATATTTTTGTACATCATGTAGTGACCATGCTGCTAGGAAGTCCTCCAAGAATCATTTCAGATATTAAGAGGATCCTATAGCTTTCAAAACAACACAAAGTGGGAGATTGGTACGTGTACCAAAATCACATAGAAATTAGGATCTATGGCTGTGAGTTGGCCCCATATAAACTGCCCAGATACCACCCAATGAGGTTGCTTACTCTGGAGTACTACATGCAGATAATCAATTCAGATGAGGTGCATTTTGTTAAAGCCAAAAAGAAGGCCCAGCTCAGAATCAAAGATCAACTAGGCCCCTTTGTGTGTAATAGCCGAGAAGCTGGAAAAGAAGCAGAGAAAATCCTTCAAAGACTTAAACTAAAACAAAGCTTCATGTGGAGATATGATCCCCTAGACTTTGTTTGCAACAGAAGATAGAAAAACAAGATGGCTCCCTACATTCACCACTGAATCCCTGAGATAGAGAAATATGCAAATAAATTTGAACGGGTGGAGAATACTTTAGTGGACAGGGATAGCACTGAAGTTGTAGTTGAAAATGCTCTAATTGAACTAGAGAAACGGCTTGATGAGGGTTCTTTCCTACAAGTGCAAGGAGAATCTCAAGTCCAAGGAGAATCTCAATTCCAAGAAGAATCACAAGCACAAATTGAATCACATATAGAAGAAGAATCCCATGTGCAAGAATGTTATAGACATTTTTGGGCACTACAACCCCAAGCATAAATTTCCATAAACTAAGGGCTCCTAAGTCCCTAAAGCTGTTGTTCCAACCCCTAAAGAACAAGGTCAACTGACTACAGCTTCTCCCAGAAGTTCTCCATGAAAAACTACTCAGAACTGGTCAAAGCTGGATCATTTCACTTGCTCCATGGCCAAGTTGCGATGCATCACACCTTGTACACACAGGAAGTGCGTTACATTTCAAAAAGCCCTTCTATGGGGTGCGATGGACGGGAAAAGACAAGTGGCGGAGACAGTTTGTGAGGTGGATGATCATGGAATCTTCCAGAAACTTCTCCTGGGACACTTGCCTCTCAGAATCGCCCAAGGATGAGTAAGAGATCAATGAGATCTCCAAGTGGCATCAAGAACTATAGAGAGAAGACACTAATAAAAAACCCAGAGCTGACTCACACCTCTGGAAATATCTATATATAGATCTCTCATCCCAGAGATCCAGAGGTTAGAGGCTGGAATTTTGCATATTGTAAGGAATTGTTGTTGGTTTCTTGAGACAAACATCATATTGTTGGGTGATCTAAGCTTTGTATGAGGTGAAGAGGGGCTTCCTTGCTGGGAAGTTGATGCTGCGTTAGAACAACTGGTTGTAACTCCTCTTGGCTCTTTCTTGTTTATCAATAAAAGCTATTCAAGTTTTCCTCCATGCTCTTGTGTCATTGATGTTTGCTACATTTGTATGGTCAATTTACATCTGATCCTAGATTGTTTATGATTATAGATCCATGTCTTTGTATAGTGCTATGCTTTTGTGATCTTACAGGTACTTTGTGAAGCTGGGTGTGCAAAGGAGCAGGTAGCTAAAGACTATCAAAGAAGAGAGGAATCAAATCAGGAGATTAGCACAAGACAGAGGTTGGTCTTTCTGTTCCTCTCTATCTATAATTCATAAAGGAAAAATGAAAGTAGCTTTCCTCTGTTTGTTTCTAAGGCAGCTGTCACACCTTAGTGGGATAGAGCAGTTCTATATAGACACTTTTCCCTGTAACAAAATGGCGACTCCACTGGGGAAGAATTAGTTTGTTTGTTTATCATTCTTTGTTGTCTGTTTCATAAACTTACAGGTAGTATTCGAACTGCATTTGCCATAACAAATGCAAAGTAGATAAATGCTACTTCAATCCATCTACTGGATCTGTTTATGATTTAAACAACTGATTCACAAACTATCTGATTACCCTTGTGATAGCTCTTAGATCCTCCTTAGATCTACCCCTGATTGTTGCATTACTGATTGCTTTTTGCTCGGCCAAAACCCAAGAACTGAATTGCAAACTGTGACTCGGAACCCAAACAAAATCACGTTTCTGGCCCAGCGCAGGTACTGTTCAGAGAATCTGAACTTCAGCGCACTTCCCGAGTAGACAAGGTGTGTTGCATTTCAAATTCTCTGTGTTACAGGTGCGCTGATCAGACTAGGTTCTGTGCAGTTTTGGTTTCTGTGATTCATTCTTTCCAGTTCTATTCCTAAATTTTGCTGCCTGTGATCAGTATATGTCTGTTTGAAACCCCTTTTCCTTGCTGTTATTCCGCCTCCTTTGTACAAAAGAACTGTAGATGTTTTTGTGTGTTTGTTGAGTCATTTTCAGTTCTCCTTTGTAAAAGTAGCATAATCGTACTATCGTCCTTTGATTTGAAACTGTCGCAAGTGTCGATTTCAATCATAGGAAAGAGTTTGATTACTATTGATGGTCGATTATCCTGTTACTATTGTTTTTGGTCTGAATTTGTAATTTTCTAGTGTCAAGAACAAGTATTCATTTCAAAATCGTAAGGTGTTTTGATCGTCTCCATTTCTGATTTCGAAAAGAAACTTGTTGATATCTGTCACTTGAAAAGAAATTCAGATTTGTGCATCAACTTTTCTTTTAGCATTCATATACTAAGAAAGTTGAAAACAAATACATGCATGTGCATTTGCATATAGACAGTCTGATTGGCTTGATTTAGGAAAGTGCATTTAGAGTGTGCTCTTTGCTCTTTGGGAAAAGATTCTGTCTTTCTTTCCTTAGTAGCTAGGATTTTCATTGCACAAAGAAGATAAAAAGTTTGTTTATCATCTTAGATTGCATTTTAGGAAGTACATCTACATCTCGTAGTGAACCTGAAAGGAAAACTTCATAAACAAGATCAACTTAAAATAAATTCAATGAATCTAACAATGCTTTGGAACTTAATGCACAACATTTAGAAGTCTACGCTAGAGACGTATTCTGGCGTCGTAAAGCCTGGTAACTGTTCTTCTCACTGATGGTTGGGTGGTTCCTCCACTTTGAGACGATAAGTGCCAGTACGGACTTGTGCTCCCACGTACTGTCGAGTATATTTTGGGAGACCCCAATAGGCTTAATCCTTTATCCATAGGAAGCCGTGTCTGCCACCCTATCGATCGTAATGCACTGAACACAGCATTCGGGAAGATTGACTGCCATACCGTAAAACGTATTCTGCAGTTTTGTGATTGGTTTGGTAATCCCTCTACCTAGATTTCCAGAGCAGTCCCTTTCATTCCTTTTCAGAATCCTTAACGGAAAAGGTCCATCTAAGCACTTGTCACTTCAGGCTCATTAAAAATCGAAGGCAACTAGAGTCATCTCTTGTTTTTTCTCGACTCTTTAAAATTGAAAAAACAAGTTGCGTCAAAGCGTCTAAAATTTATTTTAATCGGAATAACATCATTGTTCCCTCGTTGGTCTTAGAAGTTGGTCGCAAGTTCTTGTAGAATCGCTAAGAAATCTTTTGGATAGACTAGATATGTCTGACCAACCGTCAACATCCAGGACTGTGTCATCTGACGCAGCAGCGATACAGGCTCCTGTTGCTACTCCGACGATGTTCGCCGGTATACCATCTGTCCCGGCAAGTTATCAACAACAAGCTGGAGTCCAATCAAGGACTGTTTCGACGACATGGTCAGTTCCTATTCCTTCATCCGGATTATCATTTGGTATTTCTTATGTTGAAACTCAACAAATTGATCCAATGTGTCTTCAAAGGCCAATCTACACTTTAAGTACTGGATTTCCACCATATGGAGGGCATTATGCTTTTTCATTGTTCCCTCCCGGAGAACAACCATATGGGAGTTTACAACAAAGTTCAGGTCAAACTGGAATTACATCCAGCGGTTGGGTACCAATACTGCCTCAACAACCAAGGGTTGTATATTCAATGCAACTAGTCCACCCTGTGTCGAATATTTCCACTATACCTGTTATGGTGACTGCATCGCAAGTACAAGCGCTACCTGTTGTATGTCAACCCCAAGTTTCTCAGGTTGCAATACAACATCCACTTGTCTCAACGACTCAATCACAACCTCAGGTTAGTGCCTCCTTATCTGGAGCGACTCAGGCTCAAACAAGTACTATGACTCCTCATCTTGGTCAATCATCTAGTATTGGACAACAGCAAATGGTCCAACAACCAGGGCTGGTTTAATCTCAACAACCGCAATTCCAGCAATCATATCAAGGACCTGAGCAACAAGTCTTTGTAAGTAATGGGCAACCGCATTTCCAAAGCGGTTATCAACAACCATATTATAATGGTTATGCCCATCAACCTTGTCAAAGTTGCCAACATCAAATACATTATGCTGGTATGCAAAGACCCACTGCTCAGGCGATTCCATCTTATCCTGGGTATGCTTTGCCTAACCTGAATCAACGGTTGCCCTTTGTAGCAACTCTAGAATTACCAGATCTAAACCGGCTGACGAATGATCCAATCGCTTACGCCCAGTGGTGGCCAGCGATTCCGCATAAACTTCCATCAGATATTCCTAAATTTAATGGAAATCCGGGTGAAGATCCGTCGAATCATGTGATGACCTTTCATCTGTGGTGTTCATCAAACACCGTAAACGATGATTCAATTAGGCTTCGCCTTTTTCAGAGGACGTTAACTGGTCCGGCAGCAAAATGGTATATCGAGTTACCCAGAGCTTCGTTTGACAACTTCATTACCCTAGCCACAACCTTTTTAACCCATTTTCAGTTACCCATAAGGTACGAAACGGGAACAGAACTTCTTACCAATTTCAAACAAACAACAACCACTCACATATCCAATCATATTCATGAGTGGCGACGTCGTCGTAGAATGGTAAAAAAGTATGTTCCTGATCTGCTTTTAGCTGAATGGTTTATTAAGTCATTATTACCTTCCATTACAGAAGATGTGGCAAAAGGAGGAGTCATCACCGAAGAGCAAGTTATTGCTCGTGCACAATATCTAGACTTGATCTATACTCAGTCTGGCACGCTCTACGATAAAATACTTGATGCTCCTAGACCAGAATTTTCTATTCCTCCCCTTCCTAAATCAAACAAAGACTCTCATGCCGGCGATGGCGTGATAGGTACGACAAGCACGAAATCGACAAAGGCTACATCTAAGAAAGCCCGTAAGATTTCTGATCAAAATGCAAATGAAGAACTTCTCGCCTCGGAGGTAAATGCCATGTCGACCAACAAGGGCAAACAACTGAAGCAACCAGGGGGCAAGAAGAAAAAGAAAGGGAGAAAAAAGAAGTAGGATGAGTCATCTCCTGGAAAAACTTCTGCAAACCCTTCTGGGCAAGGGAAACCCTCTGCAGGGTGTCATATATGCGATGAGGATCATCGGACGAGAGATTGTCCACATAAAGCTGAAGTTAAGAAACTCTTTAAGAGTTCAAAAACCTCAGCAGTATTGACTAATCCGTTTCCAAACCCAGGAACCAAACTAGTTGCTAATCAAAATGCTTCCCGATCCCAAGTGCTTATGTTGTCTATCTCAAAGCAGCAAAATGATGCTTTGACAAGGAATAAAGATTACGGGGATCCACAGCTATCGAATAACAAGGCTAATGAACAACCTAGTAGTTCGACAACAACTTTGACTGAAGTTGTGCCACCCATCATTCTTGAACCAATGATAAAGTCACCAAAGGGAGTAGTACACAAATCGACACTTAATCCTCGTGCAAAAGTAGCACAGAATTATAATATAATAGAGGACCTGTCCCAATCGCCGTCCGCTATGTCAACACTTGAGGTACCACAAAATTGCCCCTCTCAAAAGCAAGCTTTATTATCAGCAATAGGTGGGATTGGCCTAATGGATTCCAATCTTGTGGCCTTTGATCATAAAGGATATGACCCTCAGTTACCAGCTCAACTAGCTTTCCTTATTCAAGTGAAAGCCCTCAACAAAACTGTTCATCGAACAATTATTGATGAGGGGGCATCTACATGTATTATGTCGATGAGTTGCTGGAAAAATTTAGGCTCACCACCCTTGTCAAGATCGTCAATGATGTTAAAAGCATTTGATGGACGATCATACACTCCATACGGGATTTTAAGTAACTTGCAAGTTGAACTGGGGGGCAAAACAGTAGAAATTGATGTTGAAGTAATCGATGGAAACCTCGATTACAACATCCTACTGGGAAGGCCCTGGATATATGCCATGGCCGCAGTTGTGTCGACCTACTTCAGGAAGATTGCATTTCCCTTTCAAGGAGGAATTACAATCGTCGACCAACAAACATTTCTCCCCAGCAGTTCACAAGTTACGGGAAGCATTCCAATGATCCATGGAAGCAATCATTCGCTTCAAAATATTGGAGTAGGCCTCCTAAAAGACCCTGCCTTAATGGGTACTTTTTCCCTACCGCCTCCAAGGAATCTGGCGGAAGTGGCCACAGTGGAAACCCGCAATATGAAATCTTCTATATGTAATGGATTCAGAAGATTCCTAAACATTTTGTCAGCATGGATCATCTCCATTTAAGAAATATTGTAGCAATCAATTTTCTTGGCCTGGGGGGCAAACCCAAATCAATGCTCATCGAGTGTTTGGATAGATAGGTCTAAGGAATATGGCACCTCTTCAAATCCTTGGTCGCATGTACATTCTACAGACGAAGGAATCATTCAATCAATGATGATAGGAGAGGCACCATGGGAAGATCACCACCATCGTTCCCATCTCCCGAATTACAACGAAGATTATTCCAATGACCTTAATCATCCTTCAGTTTTTGATTTTCTATCAAATACTGTAAATACGGTGGATTATGAGGATAGTTCTTTTACTGTGTCAACCTCATTAAAAAATGAAACAAATCCCCTTTCCAAATCTCAAAGGTAAACCTTCATTCCAACCACTGAGTTGAATACAATGAAGCTTGGGGGGCATGCACCTCCACATGCACCTCGATTTGTGTTATTATGCTGGGGGCATGCAAACCTATCACGAGTAGTGTTACTGTAGGGTTCAAGCTCGTTAAAAAATAAACCCACCATGAGCAGTGTTACTGCAGGGTCCAAGCTCGGTAAAAAATAAATCTGCATCGAGCAGTTTTAGCACATAGTCAAGCTCATTAAAAAATAAACATAAGCAATGAGCAAGTGTTTCCCCCCGCGTTTAATCTCATTAAAAAATGAACTAATTTCCGGTAAATAACCATCGTGAATGTATAACTTCAGCCTTTAAAGCCTTGGTCATGTTCTCATCACCACCTCCACTCTGTATTGGCCGATCATTCACCTCCATTTGATAGTTTACCCCTTTTGAGGAATAGCTGCGAAGAGTGATCCCACTAGCCATCCTTGTAACACTGTCGTGATTGGAAAATTCCAAACCTTACCTGGAATCAGCTGCTACCCAATTTTATCACTCGTTCCTCAAAAGACGAGTCTCATTTAAGCTCTTTTCAACTGACTCATAAAATATGAAAAGATTTCCAAGCCATTGGCCTCTCCAGCTCATTAAAGGGACCATAAGTGTTATCCCTCCTTTAGATTTTAATCTTTTTGGACCTGAGGGATTATTACACAAAAAGATCAAGCGCATGTTTTGTTTGGCTCGTTAAAAATATCGAAAATTCATCCCTTCTGTATTGTTTTATACTTTTTCGGACTTAAGGGATTAGATGATGAAAAAGGAATTTTGGAGTTTCCTTTATGTCCCTTTTCAGACTCTCTAAAATTGAAAAGGACCGAGTTATCTTTGTCATTAAACTCGTTAAAACTTAATAGCGACAAACTTGTCCATAGCAGACAAGAACGAGTTTCACTATCACTAGGCTCGTTAAAACATAGCGATGGGTTTGCCCAAAGGGAAAATTATAGAACAATCATATGTTATCCTCCTCAAGCTTGAAAAAAATAAAGAGGTACTGGTCAGCAATGATTGGGGAAAAATTGGGAAGAAAACTTGAAGAAACTTTGTTGGTAGCAAGTCACTCTTGAACATGACACTTTCACTCCGCATCCAAGTTGGGTTGGGTTGTTTCATTCATCAGTCACATCACCATGGTCCCATCACACCGTCCATATTTGGGTTTAATGCTACCAATCCATCATGTTAGTGTTTCCGATATGTTCAAGAGAAGTCATTCAGAGAGCTCACCTGTGTCTCACCCGCTACAATACATCTACACTCCATTCTTTCATGACCGCCACCCTGAACCTTATGTCATCAGATCGTTTTCACCTCCATTAAAATCATTTTCTCCGTTCTGTGTCATTGATGTGGGATTCATTAAGGCCCTCCTGTGATGGATCACTTCTTGTCGACATTAGCTCATTATCCAAGAAGTCGATCTAGGAACACCCCGTTCAGTACTTTGAAGCTTGCATGCCTCAATGGCAAGTTTTTCACTTTCGGCGACAGGTTTACATCAATGGCCTTCGACCGAAAGATTTTTCGTGGTGTTCGACGCCAAGTCCTTTATTCACACCACGTGAATTGTACTGCAGTACCTTGAGGATCATTATCATTATCGGTGATTCCTCTCGCGCCTGTTAACAACTTACATCATTGGCTGGTAATCAGACGATGTCTTTCCATGTTCGACTCCAGAACATCTCCCACATGGATAGACTTGTACTTCGAGTGAAGATCGAACGAGATTGAAGACCCCAGATCTAGTTTCATCCATCCGGGCTGTGATATATATTCAGGAAATAAAGACATCGAATGTACATCATTGTTGCACAGATAATCATCCAATCAAAGGGATGATGACTCTACCAGAATCATCAGTCTACACTCAGACAATTGTTTGTCCTATGTACATGAAAATGAATTTATAAAGTTGATCATGGGAATGCCCACCTCAGCTAGATCATGAAAATATTATGAAGATAATGTATTGTATTGTATCTTATTACAGATCTCCTTCCAGCTTGAAAGAACTTCGGATTGTCATGATAAAGCATTTCACCCGACATCAAAAAGATTAACGACCTCATGCTTTAGGGGGCAACTGTTATAGACATTTTTGGGCACTACAACCCCAAGCATAAATGTCCATAAACTAAGGGCTCCTAAGTCCCTAAAGGTGTTGTTCCAACCCATAAAAGAACAAGGTCAACTGACTACAGCTTCTCCCAGAAGTTCTCCATGAAAAGCTACTCAGAACTGGTCAAAGCTGGATCATTTCACTTGCTCCATGGCTAGGGTGCGATGCATTGCACCTTGTACACACGGGAAGTGCGTTTCATTTCAAAAATCCCTTCTATGGGGTGCGATGGATGGGAAAAGACAAGTGGCAGAGACAGTTTGCGAGGTGGATGATCATGGAATCTTCCAGAAACTTCTCCTGGGACACTTGCCTCTCAGAATCGCCCAAGGATGAGTAAGAGATCAATGAGATCTCCAAGTGGCATCAAGAACTATCAGAGAGAAGACACTAATCAAAAACCCAGAGCTGACTCACACCTCTGCAAATATCTATATATAGATCTCTCATCCCAGAGATCCAGAGGTTATAGGCTGGAATTTTGCATATTGTAAGGAATTGTTGTTGGTTTCTTGAGACAAACATCAGATTGTTGGGTCATCTAAGCTTTGTATGAGGTGAAGAGGGGCTTCCTTGCTGGGAGGTTGATGTTGGGTCATAACAACTGGTTGTAACTCCTCTTGGCTCTTTCTTGTTTATCAATAAAAGCTATTCAAGTTTTCCTCCACGCTCTTGTGTCATTGATGTTTGCTACATTTGTATGGTCAATTTACATCTGATCCTAAATTGTTTATGATTATAGATCCATGTGTTTGTATAGTGATATGCTACTGTGATCTTACAGGTACTTTGTGAAGCTGGGCGTGCAAGGGAGCAGGTAGATAAAGATTATCAAAGAAGAGAGGAATCAAATCAGGAGATTAGCGCAAGATAGAGGTTGGTCTTTCTGTTCCTCTCTATCTATAATTCATAAAGGAAAAATGAAAGTAGCTTTTCTCTATTTGTTTCTAAGGCAGTTGTCACACCTTAGTGGGATAGAGCAGTTCTATATAGACACTTTTCCCTATAACAAAGAAGAGTCAAAATAGCTAGGCCTATTAGAGGAATTAAATCAAACAGGTATACCAGAGGCCATCATGAGTACTCCCTATACCTTGCAAACTCCTCTAAACGAGGAGAAAAGCCTCAAAAGAAATAGGGAAGAGCCCAGTACATCAGGAAAAGCAACCACACAGACATATGCAGAGACCAGCTTGGTCGAAAGGCAAAGGTTAAATCCTGTCTCTGAACAAGAATTCATAGAAGAAATAGTTGGGGCCACTAGCACAGAAAGAGAAGGAAGCAGGCATGCCACTCCCTCTGGTGGCACACTTGAACCTTCCACATCTCACACTCAGATGTTGGAAAGGAAGTAGAGTTTTGAAGTGTCAGCTGACAGAGACCAAGACATAAGAGGAAGGTACAAGGATATAAACGCCAGGAATGAAAGACTAAAAGCCCAAACTTATGCACAGTACTTAAAGATGGCACCTACAAATCAGAGAAGGATTATGTCAGCCTATGATGTGAAAGAAGGTAAAATTTAGATGACATTTGTGAAACCTACCACTCAGCAACCAAAAACAGTAGCAGACTTCAAAAAGATAGATTTCAAAGTACTAGCAAAGGACATACATCCTATTGACCAGATTGAGTTGCACAAGCAGACAGGGGAGATGATCTACTCCACCTTGATAGGGAAATCCACCGCAGCTCACCAATTGCAAAACTCAATAACATACCAGTTCAGTTCCAATTGGAGAAGGCCTCTTCATAGGCCAAAGACACCAGAATCAAGTCCTTAGAGGACTTAATCATTGAGTTGGGACATGATCCCAAAGATGTAAAGGCCACCGAAAAATAGATAAAGAAGAAGAACGATGACATAGTTGCTTCGAAGAAGCAACTCAAGATTCCACCCCTACATCACCGACAAAGAGCAGAAGTCCTAGAGACACAAAAAGGACAAGAAGAGCTTATGGACTTGGTCCTAAAGCTAAATGACTAGTTGAAAGAAACAAAGAAAGAGTTGGACATATTGATTCAGTTCAAACAAAGTGACTTGGCCACCACTTCTACTACTGCCATTCCCACTGTTTCTACTACAGTTCCTTCAACATTGGCAGCATCACTGGCACCCACATCTCCACCTGCCACGACACTACCAATCACTACTGAATCTACAATAGCAAGTGCTTCAACAGAAAAAATAGCAGAGCTAGTAAAAGCCACAAAGGATATGTCAATCCAGGAAATAGAGCTTAAAAGGCTTAAGGAGAAAGTGGCAAGCTTAGAAACTGATTATAATCTTGCCCGAATACAGTAGAGAGAAGAAACACAGAAATCCCTAAGGATGGGTGAGAAGATCAAGGTACTAGAAAAATATTTAACTCTACAAAAGTCACTAGGATAGACTGAGGAGATGCTTTGGGCCAATATCATTGACTCTGTCAATGATATTTGGCCATCAATTCAAGTAATATTTCAGCAATCTGAATTGGTAAAAGTGGCCACTGAAGCAATTCAAAAAGTAAAGGAAGATTTAATGAGACCAGCTTGAGGATGCTAATCGACTCATCCACTTCCTGAATAGAAAGAACATACATGAGCTTAATGAGCTTGGTGTAGAGGATAGAACTGAAGCCATCATAGAAGTCAAAAAGGTTCTTTCCAAAAGAAACCTTATGGTTAACCTAGAGGGAAAATGCTATAGCATGCAGGTGGGCATTGACAGATTCATGGCCAAGTTTCAAATTTTGAGGGATAAAGGCCTTTCCAGTCCTATGGTCATCCATGATAAAATTATGACCCTATTGGACTACACTAACAGATTAAGGAAGTTGGCCAAGGAACAAGAAAGCACTTCAGGTATCAAAGCCTTGCCAATAGGGAAAGTATTGTACGATACTTTGGAGAATTTGTTTTTTCTAGAGCATGAGGTGCAACATCTATTTGTTACCAAGCCGAATTTTTCCAAATACACAGAAGCAAATGAAATCTACAGAAGAATGTACAAAGTAAATTTACCTGAGGATGAATGGTGGGAAAAGATGATAGATTTACTATAAGTTACCACAGTAAATCTGAAGGCAACCAGATGAAACAGATGAGAGACAGATAAACAGGGTCAAAGAGTAGCAGGTTAAAGAGTATCAGTAAAAGATTAAAGATAAAGATGATTCTATGATACAAATATCAGGCAGATTAAACTGCTCAAATTCGACTGCAACAGCCAACATTACCACAATAAGAGGGACAGCATGATGCAGTTTTCCATCTGTCTCTATCTTCATGCTTGAAGATATTTTTATTTCCTTAATTAAATATCAAACTGTTATGAGATATTCTGTAACATTTTTTGTATAAATACTTCTCATTTTGAAGTATTTAGGGTGGATTCAAAGACATTTTTGTAGAATTTTATCTAAAATCAAAGTGCTATTGTATCAAAACTGGATTGGCTTGCTGGATCATGGAATAAAGCTCCAATAATATTCAGGATTCTTGTGTAAAGCGAAAATCAAATAAGTATTTTCTCTTGTGCATTATTGATTTTCCTTATGTTTCTTAATAATCATATGTGTTTCTATGAAATTTGAGTGGTAAACTAGGAATGATAATTCAGAACTTGCTTTAATGCACTCTGCCTTGATTTTTTACATTCTTAATTTTATCTGCTAAACTATCTTAGTTAGGGAATTCTTAAATTCTCCCTTACTTCCGTAGCTTCTCCCCTTGGTCTATAGCAAAGGATTCTTAATTGCCCTCTGTTCATGATCACCTGTTTCCTTTCATTCTAATCTCGGTCCAAGGATTCTTAATTTCCCTTTCACCCTGGTTAGAACCATCGAACCCATTAAACCTGAAGATTTTCCATTTGCTTTGCTAGCCTGCCCTGTGAAAATTTCATTTAATGAATTGGTCTAGTTAAGCTATCCTTTGATTGACTCCATAGCCCAATGGCTTGAATACCTAGCTCTATCCATCTATTCTAAGAATTCCACCACCCAACTTTCAATCCAAAATCAAAATCCTCACAAACACTAAGAACTAGCCTGAAATCTAATAAAAACAAAGTTAAATCATAAAGAGAGAGCCCTCTCTAGACTTAGGTTGGCTAGAACCTCAGTCTAAAAGATTGTTTTGTGGTTACCTCAGATTATTCCTTCTTTTGATAACTTCTAGGGAATAATTATGAGTGATAACAGGACATTCAGAAATTTGGGTTTTCAAAACCTCATAATTTCTTATGAATGCAATTCTTTAAAAAGCACTGAGGATGCAGAGAATAATAATTACAAAGGAAATTGCTGCAAAACTAAAGGTTCGAGGGACCCTTTCTCTCTCCTCAAGATGGGACACATGCGAGTAGTTATTTGGTCCTAAGAAGATGACAAGGAACATGATGTCAAGATGACATGGCTAACTATGGACACATGGTAGTCAAATTCAGTAAAATCGGGTGGCCTAATAAGGAAAGTCCAAGTGACACGTGTCACCACTAAGGAGATTCCATGTGGATTTAATGACACTAGCATGATGTCATCTTGGAGGTCAGAACTTCGAAGATTGGAGTTTTCCTAACTCCCTCGTAATTGAATTTGAAGAGAAGTTATGATGCTGGGGGCTTCAATGTGGTGTTGGAACTTGGTCATGGAGTTCAAAGAACCGAGGGCATGGAGCAAGTATAACACCAAAGTGCTATGAAATATTTCGGAGGTCGTAATTTTGAAACTCCTCCACAATTGAAATATGAAGGAAGTCCCAATACAGGGTGCTTCGATGTATGTTGGAATCTAGATGTAGAGATTCAAAGGACCAAGCACATAGGGAAGACCTTAGCACCTAAAGTGTTGTGAAGGTGCCATGTGGGATATATTTCAGAGGATGGATATTTCAGAACTCCTCTGTAATTGAATTAAGAGGAAGTCCAAATATAGGGAGCTCTGATATGGTAGTGCCTGGTCGTACAAGCCATAGAACCAAGCGCGCAGAGCTAGAATACAAAGATATAGGCTCCCAGTGAGTCCTTAAGGGATTTGCACCTAAATCTATGACACTGCTCACGGCACCCAGTACCATAGTGGAAAAATAAAACAGGATAACCGAGAGGGGATCAGAACATCGAAATTTCTCATTTCTGTAAAAACAAAATAATAAGAAGTCACGATATGTGGGGAGCCCCAAAATAGCAGCATGGTCAAATTTGAAGTCATCGCTCATAGCATACGGTCCCACGGATGGGAAACAGGAAAAGGGGCTAAGCAAGATGGAGATGAAGGCATCATAATTTAGTAATATTGTAACATTGTTTTCATAAAAGTTTTGATGCATGGAACTCCAATGTGGCAAGAAAGAGGTGTATGAATGATGGTTTATTCACAACTGAACATAGAAGAGGTTGGTGTCACATGAAGTCAATGGCGACTGTTGGAGGTAGGAGGCAGTGACAGAGAGTACCATGATTGCGTAGGATCATTTGAATGAGTATTTCTGTGAGCTGAGAAGTAAGGCACCTCTAATTTTCTTGTGCATGCCTCAGTGTATTAAATGAAGAACAGAGAAGTCATTTTGAGGTAGAGTCAAGCTTAGAGAGCCATGAATAAGAATGGAAGCTCTAGATGAAGTGTACAGTTGAACTAATATTGAATACTCAGCATGGAAAATCACAGAGTGTCACTGAAGTATTGAGTACCCCATACTTTGAGTTTAATGAGGTAGTAGTGGCCTATTCGAACAAAAAAAAAAATGGATATCCATGGAGATGTACACTCAAGCAGTGTGGAAACAGGAAGCAGAGGCAATATTGAGTAGAGTGCAGTAGAGGAACATGACCTAGTAGCTCAGATGAGAAAAGTGGGGGTATGATGCATTGTTGTGAGAGAGTTGAGAAAAGAGCTTTGTGGGTGTAAGTTCTCTGTTGTGTGAGGCAGAGTGATCCAATTCTGTAGGCAAAAGCGTGAGAGTGCATATGCAGAGAAAAGAGACCCCAGGAGAGAGTGTTGTTGTGTGAAGAAGGTCGAGAGAGCCTGTGATTTGGTGTAAGAGGCCAAGTGAGCCTATGGAATAGAAGGACAAGAGCTGAAGTGCGTGCTATTGAAGAGAAGAGGATAGAGTGTTGTGATAGGATGTGATGAGTGACTATTGTTGAGCATACTAGTGAGATGTTGCGGAGTGAGTGGAGAACAATGTTGATGTCAAGCAAAGTAGATACCAAAAACAATGAACATTGAGTTCCTAATTAAGTGTTGGTTGGAGCCTGCATACAGGAAGTTGGTGCTTCTATATCTAGTGGGTGCTTGAGAATTCTTAGGGGTTGGAGCTTCCTACAAGTTGGTATTTTCATAAATCCAAGGAGCTGCAAGCTGGTTCTTGCAACAAATACGTGAAGTTGGTGCTTCACATGGTGCTTCTAGTAAGTTCAACAAGTGGTAAGTTGAAGAAGTGTCTACAAGTGGAGGGAGTTGGTGCTTCTTGCTAGTGGGTCCTAGCAAACAATTAAAGGGAGCTAGTGTTTCCTGTGAGTGGTGACTCACAAACAGATTAATCTAGTAAAGTAGGTGCTCATATTTTACATCAATAAAAACAACAAGCTTTGGTGCTTTTTTACAAAAAGGGTTTCCACGCAAAACCTCGTGTCTCATATGTACGTTGAATAATGTTGTTCATGGTGTGTGATTGTATGTTGATTTTATATTGCTATGACATGATATCTTTTTGTTGGTTATATGGATGGTTTTCAAGTTTGAATAAGAAATGCAAATTGGCATAAATAATTAAAAATTAGCCTTAATACACATTCACCCCACTCTCAATATTAACATTGTTTCCAAGAATTGGTATCAAAGTCAAGTTACTTCAGGAATAGCTTAATCTCTATAAGGTAGATCAAAGGGAAACAATGGCTAATCAAACTTGGCTAACAATAGAAGTAGTTCCATTTTTAAATGGATCAAAGTATGAGCTCTGGAAGATCATAATGGAAGCCTACTTCATGATAGTAAATGAATACATTTGATTTTCTGTGATAAATGGAGAGAGGAATGAGTTCAATATAGAAGCCAAGGAAATCATCATGAAAGGGGTGTCTAAGCTAGATGTTGAGAAAGTAAGGCATTTCAATACAACATGGGAAATGTTGGACAAACTGCAATGTTTGTATTAAGGAGATAGCAATGTGGCTCAAGAAGAGGTTGAAGAACCCTACTGCTCTAGCAATGGATAATAACATGCAAAAAAAATTTCTCATCACACTTGTGTTGATGATGAAGAAGTCTGAAAAGGGAGACCATGCTGCTTTGAAGGTAGGCTATTTTTTTTTTAATTATAAAGAGACTGGTCATTTAGCCACTATATGTACACATTTTTCTTTCCAAGATAAATATATTCATATTTCTAGTTGTTTTGAAGAGAGACCTACATTTGTAGCAATAGCCAGTGAGGGTACCTCAGAGGAAGAAAAGAGTACCCCAGATAGTTTTGATATATTTGGTGACTTAGATAGTAGCTCTAATAGTGAAGAGAAGGGTATGAATGAAAGGATCTGATTTAGAAAGGAGATGATCTCTTCTCTAAAGGAGATCAAGGACCTACCAAACGAAAATATCAAGTAAGAAGAGAAATTGAAAATTTATGAGCTTCAGAATGAAAAGTTGAGAAAAATAATAATTGATCTAAATTATCAACAATAAGTGGCTAGCAGGGCGAGTGGCATATTTACCAATCAGCTGAGTGAGAAGGAAGCTTACTGTTAGAGACTACAATTTGAAGTAGTCTCGTTGAGACATGAATTAGAAAACTCAAATAAAGAGTTTTCTCAATATCAGAAGCTTGAGGGGAGCACAAATGCCTTGGATGAGATGTTTGTTAAGAAGATATCACCGCTCATCAAGGTTGGTTTCAGTTTCAAACAAAAACCTAGATCCAATAAGGAAAAGGGTGAAGAGTAAACTTCCCAGGCAAAGAGAGTTCGAGGTTCCAACAATAAAAAGGGAAAAGAAGTTGTTAGACAACAACAGTAGAAAGGAAAGAAGAAATAAAAGAGAAGGAAAGGGAGTAGTTGGTCATACCATTTGTAGCCACTCAAGTAGATTTGGTTCATGTCTAGTCCGAAGCTAACAAGGCTTACAACTTCATTGACCACATTCAACAGATCCACCAACAGGTCCATGATATATTAGACAAAGCCAATGCTAAGTACAAATAGTGCCATGATCAACATCGCATGCCACACAAGTGCATAATTATTTCATCTTTATCCCTTAAGAGTTGTTTTACTTCAGATGATTTATGAATAGTAGTAATGGCATACGCTCCTACAAATTGTGACAGCCTCCCGAGATCCTTGGTAGGAGCATCTTGAGCATCTTTCGAAATTACCTCAAAAGAAGCATTATTAGGGACTAAGGTCTGGGTTTGTTCAATTTTCCTTATTTTTCTATGTATGTTAACCACGACTCTATGTTTTGGACTACAAAACACATCATGAGGAGGAATTTCCTCAATTCTCAAAATGACCTCAGAGATCAGGAGTACGGGGATGATTTCCAAATATTCAGTGTCCAAATATTTATCAGAAGCCCCAATACTAAGCGAGGTGTTCCCTGTAACTTCAGGTGTCTTTGTAATCTTCATATTGAATGTATTGTTCACACTTTTGGGATTTGTTTCTTTTGTGAATTGTTCCCATATTCCATCCAAATTTTTGTTTGTTAGAGTTTCTTCTGCCTGAGAAGAAGAGGAAGTACATGTATATTTTATGTGAGATACATTAGGGACCTGTGTTCTACTAGCCAATACTTTATCATGTTCTGTATTTTGTTGATAGAGCTTCAACAAATCAATAGGCAAGTGAGATATTATTTTATTCCTGTATTGATTAAACTGAATCAATTCTTAAAGACTTCGTTGTGTTTCTACTTGTTCTTCAACCTTTGCATAGATAGAAGCTTATTCAAATTAATCATCAAACTTGTTTGGCTCATTCATGAATTGCCTAAGTTTCTCCTATGTAGTGACATTCTTGGTGGTATCATTAGGATCATATTGTCTATTAGGAATAGTTGGGAAACTTAAACATTGAATTTCTTCAATCTCGAGAGTAGCATGCCTAAAATTGTCAAGAGCAAAGACACCACATTGTATAGGAAAGGTAGGCCACATTGTCTTTTTAGCATCTTTCATAACCTTTGAAAGGTCATTCCCTACAGTTTGGTTGGCTATCTCCTGGGCTAACAGTTTATCAGGAAAATAAAGGGGCAACACATGACGGTTGGCAAGAGTATCGAAGATCCAGATATAAGTGAATGAATCTTCCCAAAACCATCTTCTAATTGATATAAAATCATTGTTGGCTTCATGCGAAACCCTAGGGGATTTCTTATCAAAGACACTTTGGTGGATGGGAAGTATAACTCCATGGAAATGTTTATAGAAATGAGGCTGAAATTTAGATTCCCAGAGCATATCATGATAGATATGGATAGAATAGGGTCCTCTATGGTCCATTTTCATCCCAAAGATCTAAAATCAGAGGTGAAACAAATGGCATCCATTATATAGGCACTCATATAGAAAGGGGGAGAAATGTTCTCACAAATATTACATTATCTCCTATAATTCTTGATCTGTGTGGCTAAACAGTCATACAATATTTTTCCCCAATCCATAATATATCCATCAGAGGAAGAATCAATGGGAGGTGCACATTGATCAGAATATTTTTGAGTATTAGGGTAACCATAGATCCTACACATCATAGCGGTTATTTGACAATATGGACCAACATGGGAGGCAATAGCATACATAACCTTATCTTATCGCTTGAGTTTATTAGGATCTCTACTTTAGTTCCTGATGGACTCTGATTGATGCTCATTTTCCTTCATGAACTTTTGTATAAAAATATTGTCATATTTCTGCTTAGGTTGTGGTTGATGATACATCCTACTCAAATCACTGTTGGTAAATGACCCTATGCTTGTCTCCTTCTTAGTCATGAAATACCTATTTGCAATATTCATATGGTCAATCACCCATATAACCATAACTATATATGGCATGATATTGGGTCGAGTTGAAATCCTATGCAAGAATGAGTTGGCAATGTCACTATAAGTAGTTTCAAAAACCCGGGTGGAATCTTCGACTGTGGTTCTTTTCAATGTCACCTTAGGATTTTCATCTTCAAAAATTTTATAAATGGATTCCCAAGAGGAGCTTCCAGCATCGAGAGTACAGTTTGTATCCCAGAATAATGCATAAATTTTGGTAGATTCAGGTGGAAGAGCATCTAGTTGTTGTTGAACAACGAGTTTCTTCCTAGGTTTAGTTTCCTAGGCATTTTCGTTGAGCTTTGCTAACCGGGGCTAGCCTGTGAACAAAAAACAAGGGAATAAGTGAAAAATTTCTTAACTGAAGAATTCCTTAGAGTGAATAACCAATTTCATATCAATTCATGTCTTTATCAGGAAAATCTAGTGATATCAAGCCGAAATAATCAAATAGTTTAGAACTTCAAAATCCTAAATTCGTTACATTTCACCATTAAATGATAAAGGTGGGTTCACATGGGCTTCTGCACATTTCATCATATTGAAATATTATATCGAAGAAATCTTATGGGTGTATCTTTGAAACATGATATATTCTTACATTCCGATACGATTTTATCATTAAAACATAATGTTTACAAATATAAGCAAGAAGGGATATCAAAAGTTCTATATCAAATATTTGATATTGGAGGTTGAAAAGAATGAAATTTGATTGGAAGTTACGATATGTAAGTTCCAATTTGGATAGGAGGATTTCATCAGAGAATTAGAGGATTGGGAATATCATAGATCGGTGATATGAGGATATCGGAGTATCGAAGATGTCATATATCGAAGGATGGGAGAAAAGAGATATCGAAGGATCGGGGTATGGGAGTATTTTGAGTGATGCTTATATAAAAAGTCATGATATTCAAAAGCTCCGTAATGCTATGTGGAAATCTTGTGTGGTTAGACATTTTATTATTATATTCGCAAAGAAGCGCTTTATTACTTTAGGCTTAGAATATTCAAAAACATTAATCAGGGAGGGATTTATTCGCAAGTTATCATGTGGGACATGTTACAACATTTGAAATATTCCGATAAATTTCTTCCAATAACACATTTAAACCAATCCTATGGGTAGATTATTTATGAATATGTATTATTAGCCTAAGCTCTGACATGAATGCTTTGATAAGGGTATTCTCTCATTTAGTCATGTTTTTTGCATCCAAAAACTAAATTGTCTTATTTTATTGAAAGTAAGGAATTTTTTCTAAATTCAAAATGGTCCCTATTATTTATTAATCCTATTATTAACCTTCATGGGTTGGTTGTTTAGTAGTACAACAAGTTCAAATCATAGAATGATTTTTTATTGGTCTAGCATCAAGTTTCAAAACAATTTTCAATTCCCCTAAATATACCTTAAAGTCTTTTAAGTCTGAAACTGATGTAGGAAATAGGTCCTCATATTCTTTAAGTAAATACAAATTCTCTTTGGTGGTATGTCCATTACAATAGTCAGCAACATATTCCATTTTGATCTTGTTCTCAGATCCAATGGTATACTTTTGCAACTTCAAAGGAAGAAAGTGGGGGAAATAAAAGTTTAGACGAGGATTCCCAGTTCGTCATAGACTTCTTGCAAAGCTCAAACCTAATGGACAAATAAGCCATCAATGATATATTCACCAAGAATAACATAAGAGGATGTTTTGCCTAGATAGCTTCGTGTGTGAAAATGTTCCCCTATATGAAATCCTCTTCCTCTAAGGTATGAATTTTGAAGCCTCCATATTGTCCTTTCATGGTTTTGATCATTGTCCAATAAAACTCTTCATTGATTGGAAAGGAGTTCCAAGGAATAAACATTTCCACATTAAATATTTTTGGTTGAGGCACCCGTCTTTTAAGAGAAACACTTAAAATTTATTGAATGAAGCAAATTCCATAGGAAGAAATAATACATATCAATTTAGACATGAATTATAATTTTTCAAGAAAAATTCAATAGAATGGAAAATAGTAAAATATGCAAACGTTCATGAAGAGAAGCGGAAATTGGAAAAAGAAATCAAGAATATCTAGAAATAAATCATGAAGGAAAGATGAATTCAAGAATTAGACCACAAATAAGCCATCCCTAAAATATAATTATAAGAATGACTAAAACAAGAGGAAACCCTTCAGAAGACAAACTTGTCAAGAATACATTGGTCAAGATAGATAAAGAATACCAAATTCCTCCACAGATAAATTGTTCAACACCAACAAAAAAGTAGAATTATCAATCTAAGGAACTCTCAGAATCAAAAAATTAAGTCACGAGGAAACCATTAAGTAAGTTATTCATTACTTTAGTGAGATTTTGGAAAAACTAGTGAGGGATATAAGACTTAAAATAATAAAAATAACTAAGAATACTCCTAAAATTATGACCAATGAACAAAGTTATATGATTATATTTCACTCTACCATCGGTGGAATAAATAGTAGTGCGAATGCCCAAAAACAAGGCCCTTGGCCTAGATGGATTCACTACAAAATTCTTACAGGAATGATGGAATATTATTCATAGAGACATGGTGAAACAAACTGAAGACCCATGGAAATCATTTTCCTTACTCACTACTCTATATGCAACCTTTATTTATGTAGTTTGTAAGTAATTCCATTTTAAAACTTTCAGAGAATTTAGACCCATTGCACTTTTAATATAATCTTCAAAATAATTTGGAAAGTAATATATAATAGAATGAAGCCACTCATCCCTTCTTTAATCTCCCCAGAGTAAATTGGATAAATAGAAGGAAGGAAAATACTTGATAGTATCATCATTAATCAGGTACATATCCATGACCTCTCTACCTCAAAAAATTTTGCAATGATCATCAAACTTGATATGTCAAAGGATTTTTATAAGTTCAACTTATGGTTTTTCTAACACTTCGATATCATGGATCATGTAACTAATAAGAAAAATATTTATTCTCAATCCTAGTTAATGGATCCCCATGTCCAATTTTTTTTCCTACCAACGGTCCCGAACGAGGAGATCACCTCTCTCCCTACCTCTTCCTGCTCATGGAAGAAGGTTTAGGGAAAGATCTAAAACATGTTGTCACCTAAGGATAATTAAAATGACTTCCCTTGGAACTGCTCAATATTCTCTCAACACATCAAAATTTTTGTTATGACACTTTGTTAATGGGCCAATCAACTATCAAGTAAGCAATAAATTTTCTAATGCATAGAGCATGGATATCAATATGGCCAAATCCCAAATATTCTTCTTGAAAAACACCCCTTAAATTCAGATATATATCTCTAGAATTATTGGCATACAACAAAGTTCCCTTTCATCCAAACATCTTGGGACGCTTGTTTCCAGCAAGCCCCTAAGAGTCAAATTCTTGGAATATTTATTCTAAAATTTAGTTTGTAAGTAATTACATTCTAAAACTTTCAGAGAGTTTAGGCCCTTGCGCTTTTAATATAATCTTCAAAATAATTTGGAAAGTCATATATAATAGAATGAAGCCAGTCATCCCTTCATTAATCTCCCCAGAGTAAATTGGATAAATAGAAGGAAGGAAAATACTTGATAGTATCATCATTAATAAGGTACATATCCATGCCCTCTCTACCTCCAAAAACTTTCATAGAAGCTCTGATAATGCTACGTGGCAATCTTGTGTGGTTAGACATTTTATTATTATATTCGCAAAGAAGCACTTTATTACTTTAGGCTTAGAATATTTGAAAACATTAATCAGGGAGGGATTTATTTGCAAGTTATCATATGGGACATGTTGCAACATGTTGGGCAGCGGATCCCCCCATACCATGTTTTTGGGGCTTGAAGCCCGAGTTTTGGTCAAATGTAATGTAAAGACCCCACGAAATGTGGGCACAAAGTGCAAGAGTCTAGGGTTGTCTGCCCTAAAATAATGTAATTTAATATAAAGTGTGTCGGCCTACCCATGGTCCGCAGACCATGGGATTGTGTAAATAGACCGAGGCTCTAAGTGAAAAGATAGTTTGAGTTTTGACAAGTAATAGAGAGATGGGAAGGCATGGTTAGAAGATAGAAGAGAATCTGAAGTGTATTGGGTCGTAGTGGTAGGTAGAGGCTTTATAGATGAGTGCACAGAGGCCTAGTAGAGTCCGTAGCTCAGTGCTCGGACCCCTGCAACTGAGTGCGTAGGGCGGAGGTGGGTCTGTAACCGAACTTGGGTATTAATAAAGATAAGATTGATTCAGAATATTGTGCGTCTATTTCCAGATCTGTGTTTCTATGTTCTTGTTCTTGTTATGCATTTATATTGTTTTCGAGTACTCGCACTAATCTGAAAGTTGAATAAGTAATAAGGATATTGGGCCCGCAAAAACTAAGTTAAGAACTAATATAATAACACAGTAAGGATTGGATCGAAATAATATGATATTCAAAAAGGTGTGCATGGGTTGTGAAGAATAGAAAGCTGCACGGAGTAGCGCAGTGCCCAGAGTAGGATCGCGAACCTCCATAACCCTCATCAAGACATCCTTAGGGTGTGTAAACCTGGTTCCAGCACCCTCCCATACTATTTCAGTTGAGACCTCAGTCCGTGCTCCGTGAACTATTGCCAAAACGACTAGTAGTACCGGGATTTTCTTGGCTAAACTCACTGTTGAACTTGGGTCAGGCCCCACGTAGCCAACAAATGGTTTTGTTGCCGAGACCAGGATCTGCCTAAGGGATGTCTGATTTCATGCCACTAGAACCCAACAAAGAAGGAAATTGAAGAGTTGTTGGACAAGAAGATTCACGAGTTCGTGACACAGGAAAACAGAATCCTGCAGGTATCGAAGAAGAGGTGGCTGGATCGCTATGTGTATTTGGAAATCCACGAGATATTCTTTGCATCCTTTCCTTCTGAACTGTATGAGTGGATCGCGAGCTTAGCTGACAGCCAGGGAAGGTGTAAGCTCAACCAACCGATAGGTGGACTCCTAGATTAGTGTGCAGACTAGAGGCATCGGAGGACAAGATCACGCGAGCTGTGGACCATTGGCTCGACCAGGTAATAGGGGGATTTATCACTGAGTTTGTGATAGAAATGAATGTGAGTTACAACAAAGTAGAACGACGTTTTCTCAATGGGCCGTGAGGTAAGTACATTAAGCCTTTGAATATCTGGATTAAGATGATGTTGTGTGAAAAACAGGTTATGCGAATACATTAGTTTTTGGAACTACGCAAAGCAGAAAGATCTACAAAGGTAGTGGGGAGTTAGGAAATAGTCCCTTAATTTCACCTTTGAGAGAGAGAGAGGAAGAGCTCACTCGGGTCTCTCTGAGAAGTTTGGTCAGTTTGATAAGGCAACACATTTCGCAGTTACCACCTCCACCCATGCCACCACCCACTTCACCTCCTTCACCTCCATCTCCACCCACTCCACCTCCACCAACCCCATAGTTTAGTATGGCAAGCGCAACCAAGCTACTCGTATTCAGAGGAGTAGGGAATGAGGATCCATAATAGTTCTGGTTCATGGTAAGAGCAGTGTGGGAAGCACAAGGGGTCACAGATGACAACATTAAGAAGGCTACATTGGTGAGCGTGCTGCAAGATCGCACATTGACATGGTATATCAAGCACTCTAATGACCACCGAAATGCAGGGATGGCAAAGATCCAGAATGCGTTGAACAAAGAATTTAGCCGACCGAAATCAGAGACACAGTCAATCATTGGGTTTCAAGAGATTGTGATTCTTCCAAGCGAGACCCCTGGGATCTAGATCAGAGGCTGAAGAGTATGATTCGCGAGGCTAATATGATGCTAACGGAGGTGCAACACTGTGCATGGTTTGCGCCAACTTTGACAGTGCACCTGAGGACAGTGCTGTCACAACAGAAGCTTTCAACCCAAGCCGAAGCATTGGAAATGGTGATGAGGTTGCATGAAACACTGATACAAGATCTGGGGTTGGAAGCTCAACAAATCCACGCGCAAATATAGAATATCTACCTGGAAATGCAGAGCGTGAAGCAGGATAGGACAGCACGGCCAGAGGCGCGCGAGGAAGTATGGTGCATAAAATGAAAAGGCCAAGGCCATGATAAGGATCACTATCCAGTATTCGTGAACTACATGGTAGGAGGGGGAAAAATTCCATTGAGACCAGAGGCAAAGGCAGGGCCGAGTGTGACACCCGTGCTATGGTGCATGATCTGTCAAATAGGAGGAAAACACATGACAGATAATCGTCATTTGTTGTAGAAGTATGCACAGACTCCACAATAGCTATTTTGTAATTTTTGTAGGTTGGTAGGCGACGAGGAGCACACTTGTCGTAGCTACGAGTTAATGATGGATCTGCAGACAGAAATGCGAGGCCTCGACCCAGCTATGGGGATGGTGAGCGCTGGATTTCAGGGGCAAGGTAGAGGACGAGGAGGAATGGGACAAGGAAGGGGTCGCGAACAGTTAATCTGCTACAATTACGGAGGACCAGGGCACTACGCCTGTGATTATACCAAACCGATGAGAATATCTTGTTCATACTGTGCTCATTTTGATCATCAAATGGTAGGTTGTCCTATGTTGATCGCACAAATGCGTGAGCAAGGGGTACTCCAACCTCCTCCGACTCAGAATATCCAAATGATGAGGTCTGAACCCTACGAAGAAGACCCAAATGTGAACATGATGTTCAGAACCAGTGCGACCATAGGGGGGATAAGGGGAAGCAGCCGGAGGAAGATACATGGGTTCGCAAGGGTCCTAAAGAGGAACTTGAGTTTGACTTAGAATGCACAAAGGAGACGTTCATGGAAGCTACGAAGATCTTCGTGGAGGCCTCCACTTCAGGTAGTAAGGATCAACCAGAGCTAGGGATGGATCCTTCTATGCTCACTACCTTTCTGGAGACATGCATGAAACTGCTGCATGACAATAAGGCAGTTAAGGGACTATAGGAGCTGATCACTAGGTGTGCAGGGTCAAGGCGTAATCCGAAAATTAGGGAAGCATACATTGCACACCAGGAGGGAAATGAGATTGACGACACAGATTGGCGAATATGAAATGGATCAGGTAATCCTAGACCTAGTTTTGAACGAAAATGTGTTGGCATTATGATTCAGGTTTGGTGTTATGGCACAGGTGTTGTACTTGATGGCAACTCACTCAAGTGGCAAAACTCTGTTCAGGCTCTCAAAATGATGGAAAATAAGGGGTTCGCAGGTGCACCGTTCAAAAGGTGCGAACCCGCAGGTACGCCGACCAAGAAGTGCGGTCATACCTACTGGTGCTCCATTCAGAAGGTGCGGTCCCCCAGTTCACTCACTCCAATGTAGAGAAGCGCGCACACGTGGGATTTCTTATGTTTGGCCCTTGGTATTTAGCCTGTCGTTCATGATCCTATGGTTTTGGCCTGTGGTATAGGATCTAAATTATTGAACCCCGGTTTGGATCCCCTGTATTGGTTTTCGATGGTTTTGACCCATGGTTTGAATAAGGGCTTGCCTATAAAAAGGAATGGAGATCACTTGGCTAAGTCACTTGTGAAATTTAAATATCTTAAGATATGAAATTTTGGGTAATCGGTTTTAAAAGCTAAATCAAGGTGAAATCTGTAAAGTGTAAGGCTGATTTGTTGGTAGGTCATGATCTCTTGGGCGCGTGATCAGATCTATGGTACATTGGAGGACAGCTAATTTTGGCTCTATTTCGAGGTCCGCAAGCGATCCACAGCTCAGGTGCGGAGGTACGCAGCGCGACAGGGGCGGGTGCGGAGGTGCACAGCGCGACAGAAGGAGAAGTTGCAGAGGTGCGCTGGCGGGCAAACAGTGCAGGTGCGGATCTGGGTAGAGGTACGCAGTCAGCAGAAGGGCTAAGTGCGGAGGCACGTAGCGCGACAGAAGGTGCAGTTGCGGAGGTGCGCTGTTGGGCAGATAGTGCAGGTGTGGATCTGGGCAGAGGTATGCAGTTAGCAGAAAGGCTAAGTACGGTGGTACGCAGAGCACAAGACTGATTAGGTGCGGATCTGCGTAGTGAAGGCACAGAAGAACTGTGGATATCCGCAAGCTCCTATTGGTGAAGTTGTGGATACCTTTTGAAATAATTATTGACTGCCTTTTATCTGTTGCTGCAGAGTTCTGGGTTTAGATTTCTGGTATTACTTTTCTGTTTACAGCATTCTAAGAAGTTGGGTGATTCATTGGTTGATTGTATAAGGAGATTGGGTGATTCACATGTACTTGATGATTATTTGATCTTCTTGGATCCAGTTTGAAAATTAATGAAACGTGGTCCTTAAAGAAGTAAAAGAGCTAAGGGGGTTGTAGCTCCCTTCCAGGATAGACTGGAAAACGAGAGAGGGTTGTATCTCTCTACAGGTTGCAGCCTGCGTACTGGTAAAGGACTGCACCAGTACAAAATCATTGTAAAAGAAGTTTCTAGTTGAAAGAAGATAGAGACATATTCCAGCAGGTGGTTTTCACCCACATTGGGTTTCCACCTTATATCTGGTGTTCTTTGGTGTGATTATCTGTTTTTCTTGTTCTTGCTCATTATTACATGGTAGTAACATATAAACTAATGATCAATATCTGAAGAATAAATTAATTGAAAAGAATTTGATAATATTGATTCACCCCCCCCCCTCTCAGTATTATTTCCAACAATTGGTATCAGAGCAGGTCCTTCTGAAGAAGCTTGATCGCTTGAAGGAAGTTCTATCATCATGAGCAACTACGAGAGGGAAGCATCAATCAGGCCACCGATTTTTGATGGGACAAACTTCGTATATTGGAAGGTAAGAGTTACTGCCTATCTTCAATCTCTTGGTACAGAAGTCTGGGATATCATAGACACAGGGTATGCTTTTCCATCAGCAACTCCTATAGATCCGGCTGAGAATAAGAAATATGAAACAAATGCTAAGGCGGTCAATACTCTTCTAGGATGTCTATCTCAATCAGAATTCGTGAAGGTTATGCAGTATAAATCCACAAAAGAAATATGAGACAAGATTGTTCTGAGCTATGAAGGAGATGATCAGGTAAAACGAGAAAAACCCTCAAAATTCAATATGAAAATCTCAAAATGTACAATGATGAAAGTGTGGCTAACTATTTTCTTCGTGTAGATGAGATTTTTAATTGTATGAAAAATTTGGGTGAAGAAATAAAAGATGCTATTGTTGTTGAAAAAGTTCTAAGATCTTTGTCCCCTAGGTTTGAATCTAAAGTTTCTGCAATAGAAGAAAAAAAGAATCTACAAAACCTTAAAATGTCACAGTTGCACGAAATTCTAACTGCTTATGAAATGAGGAAAGGAGGTCCATCAGACAGGAGAGAAGCTGGCTTCAAGGCTTCTGGCAAAGGAGAGTAGTATGAGTCAGGACACGTGTCAGAAGAAGAAGAAGAATCAAATTTTGTCAGAAATCTTCAACGGGGTACTGGAAAATTAAGAGGTAAATTACCTTTCAAATGTTTTGCTTGTGGAAGAGTAGGTCACTATGCTGCCAAATGTCCTCATAAGGATAAGATTGACAAGGGGAAGGGACCTGTTAGATGGAACAAGAAACAGAATGCAAATAAGAAAAGCTATTACACTCATGAAGACAGTGATGGACTATCAAATAGTGATGAAGATGAACGAGGTAAATACTATAAACTTTTAATGGCTTTTGAAGATGATGATTACATGGATGCTATAGATGTGGATGGCTTTTATGAAGAGATTTCTAGACTCAAGACATGTTTAGAAGAAAAGAATGTGATCATTGATACTCTACAATTTCAACTTGATGAAAAAGAAAAATTACTTGAGAAGTTAGAATGTGAAATTGTTGGCCTTAGAAAAGAAATTGAGAAAACAAAGGCTCTTAATCTTAAATTTGTTAAAGGATCTGAAACTCTGGATGAGATTATCAATGTACAACGTTCTCCACTAATCAAGACAAGTCTAGGGTATAATGGAGAAACATCTCAAGCATCCACCTCAAAGAGTTATCTCAATGTAGCAAGAAAGAATGAGCAAAAGCCCAATGGAGATCACCAGGGATGAATTACATCAAGAATAAACAAAGACTACCAGGTAAATCAGGGGCAATCTACCTTAAGGATGAACAAAAGCTACAACCAGCCACAGGTAAAATCTTCTCAATTTGCCTTAAGAATGGATGATAATAGAAACTACAACCATTTGGCAAGTAGATTTGATAATCGTAGAAGTTTCTTCAATGGCCAATGTTTCTCTTGCCATAAATTTGGCCACAAAGCAGCTCAATGTGTTGCCTATAAAACAATCATGACTAGAGAAGCTCAAAAACAAAGAAATATGACTGGGATCACGAAAAGGACTTATAACAACTTCTCGGCCCTTGAAAATAAAATTGAATGTTCTATTTGTAATAACTTTGGTCATGAAGATTCTAAATGCAGGAGCAGGTTTTGGCAGACAAAGGAACAAGCCTCAAGTACCAGAACATGGAGAATAAAGGAACCATAATCAGAAAGATGTGGGATAGCTTTTTATGCAGAAGGATAGGAAAATCAATGGTACATCGACAGCGGATGTTCGAAGCATATGACAGGTGATAAAGAAAAACTTGAATCATATACTGCTTTAGAAAAGGGAAAGAAAGTTTCTTTTGGAAATGATACCCCTGCAGCCATAAAAGGAAAAGGCACTACTCAGTTGAAAGAAAAGGTCAAAGCTGGAAATGTTTCGTATGTTGATGGCTTGAAGCATAATCTACTAAGTGTCAGTCAGATGTGCGATCAAGGAACCGAGGTAATATTTCGATCAAATGGATGTAGTGTTCGTGATCTTGATACATGAAAAACAGTGATCAAAGGCAAAAGAACTCCAAATAATCTATACATATTTGAAGAAGTACAACAACAATGCTATTTGAGCAAGGATGATGAACACTGGTTATGGCACTGGAGGTTGGGGAATCTAAGCCTTTCACAAATAAGGAAAGCATGCAAATACCAGGCAACTCATGGTCTTCCAGATATCAAAATTCCAGACAACACCATATGCAAATCATGTCAGTTTGGTAAGCAAACTAGAACTAACTTCCCTGAGAAGGAAGGATCAGCCAGCAGGCCTCTTGAGCTAGTCCATACAGATGTATGTGGTCCATTTAGGACAAGGTCACCTCGAGGAGAGGAATACTTTATATTATTCATTGACGACTTCTCCAGGATGGTTTGGTTGGGACTTATGAAACACAAGGAAAAAGCATTTCATTTGAAAAATTCAAATCTTTCAAAGCCTTGGCTGAAAACGAATCAGATCACAAAATTAAGTGCCTCAGGTCTAACAGAGGTGGGGAGTTTACCTCAAATGAATTTTTCGATTTCTGTGAAGAACATGGAATAGAAGGGAATTCTCTATAGCTAGAACTCCTCAGCAAAATGGAGTGGTGGAAAGGATGAACATAACGGTTCAACAAATGGCTCGTGCTATGCTTAATGAGTCTGGAACTCCTGCAACCTTATGGGGTGATGCTGCATTTGCTGCGGTTGTTATTCTCAACAAAACAAATGTCTGAGTGAACAACACTCAAACTCCTCATGAGCTCTGGTATGGTGAGACTCCTTCGGTAAAGCATTTAAAAATTTTTGGAAGCAAATGCTATATTAAGAATAATGATGAACAACTTGGCAAACTTGAACCTACAGCAGATGAAGGCATTCTCCTTGGTTATTCTCCCCACAGCAAAGCATATAAGTGTTACAATAAAAGACTTGGAAGAATTGTTGACAGCATTGATGTTGTGGTTGATGAAAAAGGATACATTCCTAGGCAAGTAAATTATGAAAATATCGAAGAGGATGAAGACTACTCTCCAAATCAGATTGATGATGAAGAAGAACCTCAAGAGGCACCAGAGGAACAAATAAGGATAGAAGAGAAGACTCCATCCAGGTACGTTCAGAAGAATCATCCAGAATCTCATATTTTAGGGCAAAAAGAGGCAGGTGTACAAACAAGAAGAACAATTGCAGAAGCCTCAAGATATTTGGCATTGCTCTCCTCCACTAAACCACAAAATGTAAGAGAGGCATGCAAAGATGAATGCTAGCTCAAGGCAATGGATGAAGAACTTGAGCAGATCGAAAAGAACAACACTTGGGAGTTGGTTCCTAGACCAAAAGATAAGAATTTCATAGGGACAAAATGGATCTTCAAAAATAAGTTGAATGAAATGGGGAAGTAATTAGAAACAAGGCCAGACTTGTTTGTAAAGGATACGCTCAACAAGAAGAAATAGACTTTGAAGAAAATTTTGCTCTTGTTTCAAAACTTGAGGCCATCCGAATGTTCCTTGCTCTCTCAAGCTTTCAGAAGTTCAAAGTATTTCAAATGGACGTGAAATCAACCTTTCTAAATGGAGACTTAGAAGAAGAAGTATACATTGAGCAGCCTGATGGTTTCATTCTTGGGAATGATCCAAATCTTGTATGCAGAGTGAAAAAGGCTCTCTATGGTCTTAAACAAGCTCCAAGGGCTTGGTACTACCGTCTGGACAAATACCTTCATCAACAGGGTTTTTCAAAAGGATCAGCAGATAGCAATCTTTATATAAAAATTGAAAATGAAAAATTGCTAATACTTGTTGTGTATGTAGATGATATTATCTTTGGCAGCAATGAAGAAGCTATGAGTCAAAGCTTTGCCTTGGTGATGTAGAAAGAATTCGAAATGTCTTTGCTTGGAGAACCGACATACTTTCTTGGTTTGCAAATCCAACGAAATGAAGATGGTATCTTCTTGTCTCAAACCGAGTATCTCAAGCAGATCTTGAAGAAATATGGCATGGAAGATGCAAAACCAGTATGTACCCTCATGGTTACAGGATGCAGCCTTAGTGCAAATGATGAGTCAGTAGCAGTACATTAGCCAACCTATAGATCTATGATTGGAAGTCTACTTTATTTGACAGGTACTCGACCAGACATCATGCATGCAGTGGGAATAGTTGGAAGATTTCAGGCAAATCCAAAGGAAACTCATCTTCAGGTAGTGAAGAGAAATTTCAAGTATCTTCAAGGAACTCAAAACTATGGCTTATGGTATCCTAGAGATACAGATCTCACACTTCATGCTTATACAGATGCAGATTGGGCCGGAAGCGTGGATGATAGAAAGAGCACAAGTGGTGGTGCATTCTTTATGGGTTCCAGATTAGTATCTTGGTTCAACAAGAAACAGAGTTTGATTGCTTTATCTACAGCTGAAGCGGAATATGTGGCTGCTGCATCTTATTGTACTCAACTCCTTTGGATGATGCAGGCCTTGCAGGATTTTCAAATCACTTGTACACTACCTATCTCCATCCTTTGTGATAATACAAGTGCTATCCGTATTTCAAAGAACCTAGTCATGCATTCAAAGACCAAGCATATACCTATCAAATATCATTTTCTTCGGGAACAAGTGCTTGAACAAAAGGTCAAGTTGGAGTATGTTCCTTCTAAGGAACAAGTTGCTGATATACTCACCAAACCATTGCCTAGGGAGACCTTTGAATACCTCAGGCAAAATCTGGGGGTAGTTGATGCATCATCTTGTTGTTGAATCTCAACGGTTTCAGATATTGTTGGTTGTACGCGAGTTTCATATGGGGTATATGCGTATATTTGCTGGTTTATGGATTGGTCGAAGATCGAATGGCACAGGTTCAGGGGGAGCATATATAATGCATTGTTGGCATTATGGTAGAAGATCTTGGAGAAGAATGTACAAAAGGAGAACATGGGTGCTTATCTGAATATTGCTGCTAATATGTCTCTATCTCTTTCACGGTCTTTTATGGTGTATGGTGGATTATGGTTCTTCTTGAAGAATTTTTTTTCTTTTACAGATCTGGTCTATAGTCAGGGGGAGCATGATCAACAGAGCAAAGACTTAAGCATGGTCTCAGGGGGAGCATAACCCTTTGCCGTTGATGTCAAAGGGGGAGAATGATGTTGGGGATCTTGAGGTTGCCATCAAGTCCAAAGGGGGAGATTGTTGGCATTATGATTCAGGTTTGGTGCTATGGCACAGGTGTTGTACTTGATGGCAACTCACTCAAGTGGCAAAAATCTATTCAGGCTCTCAAAATGATGGAAAATAAGGGGTTCGCAGGTGCACCGTTCAAAAGGTGCGGACCCACAGGTACGCCGACCAAGAAGTGCGGTCATACCTGCTAGTGCTCCGTTCAGAAGGTGCGGTCCCCCAGTTCACTCACTCCAATGCAGAGAAGCGTGCACACGTGGGATTTATTATGTTTGGCCCTTGGTATTTAGCCCGTCGTTCATGATCCTATGGTTTTGGCCCGTGGTATAGGATCTAAATTATTGAACCCCAGTTTGGATCCCCTGTATTGGTTTTCGATGGTTTTGACCCATGGTTTGAATAAGGGATTGCCTATAAAAAGGAATGGAGATCACATGGCTAAGTCACTTGTGAAATTTAAATATCTTAAGATATGAAATTTTGGGTAATTGGTTTTAAAAGCTAAATCAAGGTGAAATATGTAAAGTGTAAGGTTGATCTGTTGGTAGGTCATGATCTCTTGGGCGCGTGATCAGATCTATGGTACATTGGAGGATTGCTAATTTTGGCTCTATTTCGAGGTCCACAGGCGATCCATAGCTCATGTGCGGAGGTACGTAGCGTGACAGGCGTGGGTGCGGAGGTGCACAGCGCGACAGAAGGAGAAGTTGCGGAGGTGCGCTGGCGGGCAGACAGTGTAGGTGCGGATCTGGGTAGAGGTACGCAGTCATCAGAAGGGCTAAGTGCAGAGGCACGTAGCGCGACAGAAGGTGCAGTTGCGGAGGTGTGCTGTTGGGCAGAAAGTGCAGGTGCAGATCTGGGCAGAGGTATGGAGTTAGCAGAAAGGCTAAGTGCGGTGGTACGCAAGCACAAGACGGATTAGGTGCGGATCTGCGCAATGAAGGCACAGAAGAACTGCGGATATCCGCAGGCTGCTATCGGTGAAGTTGCGGATACCTTTTGAAATAATTATTGACTGCCTTTTATCTGTTGCTGCAGAGTTCTGGGTTTAGATTTCTGGTATTACTTTTCTGTTTACAGCATTCTAAGAAGTTGGGTGATTCATTGGTTGATTGTATAAGGAGATTGGGTGATTCACATGTACTTGATGATTATTTGATCTTCTTGGATCCAGTTTGAAAATTAATGAAAAGTGGTCCTTAAAGAAGTAAAAGAGCTAAGGGGGTTGTAGCTCCCTTCCAGGAGAGACTGGAAAACGAGAGAGGGTTGTAGCTCTCTGCAGGTTGCAGCCTGCGTACTGGTAAAGGACTGCACCAGTACAAAATCATTGTAAAAGAAGTTTCTAGTTGAAAGAAGATAGAGACATATTGCAGCAGGTGGTTTTCACCCACATTGGGTTTCCACCTTATATCTGGTGTTCTTTGGTGTGATTATCTGTTTTTCTTGTTCTTGCTCATTATTACATGGTACTGACATACAAACTAATGATCAATATCTGAAGAATAAATTAATTGAAAATAATTTGATAATACTGATTCACCCCCCCCCTCTCAGTATTATTTCCAACAAAATGTATTACCGAAGTAGACATGGGAACGTATGGGTAGGCCTGCGTTACAATGGTCCCCTATTCAATTATGAATGGCGAACCAAGAGAAGATTTTTCCCATGGGGAGGTTGCAAGGGGTAACAGTTGATAT